>JARKIC010000178.1:0-395182 GCA_029378375.1 Mycena olivaceomarginata | reverse complement strand
GAAGTGGGTATCAAGGCTGGTAATTTGTCACCTTCGAGCAGGCAGGGCCTTGCGCTGCCGTTTCAATCAACTGGATAGTGCCGTGGATAGGCTGTCGGAATACTGTTTTGCGGATCATCTTGCGGACACGGTCGGGGTCTACCGCCACTGGAACCGAAGCTTGCTTGCTTACAGTGGGATGGCTCATAATGCATAATGTCGGTTCCCTGCCAAATTGAAGGGGATTTGACCGAAGTCTATGCATTATGACCATTTATGCATTACGACCTTGCTTCTACAGTGGTAAAATGCATTTTGGTGGATCCAAAAACCGATGCATTATGAGAAATTTTGGCAGGTATGCATTATGAGCTTATGCATTATGAGCCATCCAACTGTATATCGGAGTGTGAGTTTGGAAACACTGATGTCAAATCACCACTCACCTTCTCAGGCGGCATTCGTCGAAGAGTTGTCAAGGTTTTGCACAGCGTTCGCGTAATGCCGTCAACGCCACACAGATCAGCTTCCCAAACTGGTAGCCGACGTGATCTTGAGCGACCAGCCGGAAATTCGACCTTGTTGGAGTAAAACGAGCTGCAACCATGGTTTTGAGATTAATTGTGAGCCTCCCCGACAATTTCTGAGCTGAATTGGAGCAGCTGGTGAAGCTCAGCAAGGAGCCGGGCTTCACAGGCTCCATCTCCCTCGGCATCGGCGTGAGCAAGGAGCGTGAGGTGGGGAGTACATATATATATATATCTCACCTTCTAGGCTCAGAAACTGGGTGTAACAGGTGCGTCCGCCAACTATTCTGAAAACGGAGGGAAAAAAAAATAGATGGGTTCTGATCGCGTAATGCTCTTCAATTTCTGGGAAATAGCTAGCTACTCCGCGAGGTACTACTAACTGTGTAACTGTCCAGTCCGAGGACCTCGTCAATATCGCCACGCAGACGTCCTAATGCCGCCTCTAGACCGTTGACTAGCTCCTGCAGTCCTTCGACCTGTGGCACAAGCTCCCCGAGGCCATTGCATTCTTTCTCCAAGACGCTCCGGGTAGAAATATGGCTGGGGGATTCATGACTTCCAATGCGAGCTATGGACGGATCGCGTTAGCCTGGAATAAAAAGCGCCAAAAGACAAGCGTACGGCTTGTCGCCTTTGTCTGACCCCTTGTTTCCATCTCGCCCAATGTGGATTTCGACTTGAACCTCATTTTCGCAAGCTCCTCCTCGATAGTGCGTATCTTGTGGTCCAGCAGTAATTTTTCCTCTTGCGCTTCAACCAGCCTCTTCTGCGCCAACAGTAATACCTGGTTTGAAGCTTTACCTGGGTCAACGACACAATTACTCGAGGAAGCACTTGCTCACCTTCGGTACTCCCTGGCGCGGTATTCATGAGGAAAAGTGCGTGATGTTGTGAGAGAGTTTGAAGTACTCGTCCACTCAAGTAATTCAGGGGCTTGATCACGGGACACGTCACGCACTTGTCCGATATTTCAGTTCGGACAGTTCGAGTAAGCCAGTGGCAATGGCAGGAAAATTGATCGCATCAACGCGCAGTCCTAATTTGCAATCCCCTGCAAAATGACCAAGCCTCAAATGGATTCGATCTAGTGTTGCCGTCGAGTCGAGTCAAACTCGAGTTTTGACCCGACTCGACTCGATTAAGGCGGAACTCGACGTCATCGAGTTAGGCGAGTTGTCAACTCCCAAAACGGGTATTTCAGCTACTATCCCCCCCCCGCCGCGCCGGACAAACCTACTACTCGGACAAACAAACATTTCTCGTCCAATACTGGACCGTTTCATGAGATTTTTGGCTTCACATAAGCGGTAGGAGGTGCTCTAGAGATATAAGGTCCAAAACCTCTACAACCTTACATCCTTCGAATATATAGCACCGCCGAAAGTTGACAACTTGGGCCATTTTCGTAAATTTAGCCTATCTTAAGGCCTAGGGCCCTCACCCGAGGGTCATATTATCCTCTGAATGCGTCTCAAATATACCTTGACATCTTAAGAGCTCCCTTATAAAATTTCAGAGGCATAGCTGTCTTCTAGCCGTCACATTGAGCCGAAAGATGAAGACATGCCTGCCAAATTGATATCTCAACTGGTAACAATGATGGCAAGATAATTCATGCTGCCTGTTGACCATCCGGGATATACCTCAGCTTCTGCTTCATGTCTATCATACTTCTTATCAAGTAGCTCCACCCTATAAGATTTGGAGGCGCCTCGGCCGCAAGAGGGTCAGATATGAAGCCGGCAATCCAAATTTGATGTGTTACCTAGTACTCGGACACGTGGCAACCTCGGAAAAGACGAGGCCGTTTGAGCAATTCTTACCCATTTCTCATGAAGTAAAATTTGAATCTGGAGTAGAAGACAGATTTCTGTCGATCTGCATATTCAACTTGGCCCAAAAAACCATTGGATAAATTACTATATTGCAATTTTCCTTAAGTGTCCGAGATCTAGGGGGGGGGATAGTATTCCTTCACGAACGGGACGGTTTTTTGGGCTGTGCGTGGATAAACAGGTTCCAAGAAATATAATACACACTAAGATCCACAAAATTTCGTGTTGTTATGGCGCAAGCTGAATAGTTTGTGCTACTGACAAGTTTCGGCAAGCGCCGGAGTTGGCTCCTTTTTTCTCACGTCATTAAAAAAAAGCGACCTGACCGGGCTCCTGCGTTTCTCCTGACTTTCTGCCGCAGATGGGAAGTTTCCGGAGAACTCGATTGCCAACTCGAGTCAAAGCTCGGACCAACTCGGTCATTCGAGTTGGCGCCGAGTTAGCGACTCGAATCGATTCGACTCGACTCGGCGGCAACACTAATTCGATCCCTGCCCTCGTTCTTGCTAACAGTGAGTCACTTGTGGGTCTTATAAATCACAAGCGCTCGCCGGCGCTTCGCGCCGGCTCCCCCTTGTGTCCATTAATCATTGAACAGGCCTGTGAGATGATCACACCGTCCTCCTTGACGCCATGCTAGGCAACTCGTTGAGAAAACTCAAATATTGGTCGGACGATTAGTGGACATTGTACATTTAAGTTCAAAGCATGAATTTACCCAAATTGAAAAATGCAGTGTATTGAAAAGAAAATACATTAAAGCAGCAGCTCCTTCCAGACGATATTAGTGGTCGATGTTGATTCATCATCTTCGTTCTTCAAAATAAGTACGTTCTCAGAGTCCGGAACACGGGTCATGCTGAATACAACAGTGAGACCTTGGCATCCATTGAATGTGGTGGCGTAGCACAAAGCTAGCGGTATTTGCTTTCGGTGAACCACAAAATTGAAACCACGTGACAATGTGACACTTGGGTTCGAAACATCAAACGATGTTGCTCAACCCAAGGTTCCTGTTCCTGTGGATTGCTATGTCCTTGTTCCTCGCGCACCGGATTTTGTCAGGCGGTATCAGCAGAAGATGCATCGGGAACGGGTGGAAATACAGGTGATAGAATCGGCTGAAAAAACCGTCGACTTCGATGAGCTGAACACCTCAGGGTACACCGCCAAAATTACGTGAAGGGCCTTTAAGGGGGGTTATTTTGTTGTACAATAACCCCCCTTAAAGGCCCACATCCGCCAGGCGGACATGTCGTAAGTATGATGTCATGTCCGCTTTGGGAAACATGCGGCTGGCGGACGGCACCCGCCCCGCCCGGCTATCCCTGCTGCCATACCGTCCGCCGGCATTTCGCCTTGTGTCTCGCTATCACACCCAATATGTTAGTCCTTTTAGGTTTGATTTGACCCGAAAATCGGCCCATTGCACACCGCCCTAGACACACCTGCTCACCACCCGCCCACCCTTGATTGTGCCGTCTACCGCTCCTTCCTTGTGTCTCCGGCTCCCCTTTGTGTCTATTCATTCAATATTATCTTTGCATCCCTGCTAGATTCGATTTGACTCGAAATTCAGCATGTAGAACATGGCGGACACATCCGCCAGCAATTTTAGGCTTAGTTCTTGGTCAAATTTCCACGCTGTGGTGCTCCAGTTGAGTGAATAAACTTCCAATTGATATCTTGCTTGCTTAGATTCGATCTGATTGAATTCCGACTCGATGAGCACAGCAGCGGACACATCCGCCACTTGAGTGTACCCCCCACCCTACGCTGTACAGTACTGTACCTCTGGTTCCCCTGGTGTCCTGAGATCATAGCCCATATTTCCAGTCATTCTAGGTTCTATTTGGCCTGGAACTCAATGTATAGCACACTGCCACACTAGAACATGCCTACTCATCACCTGCCTGCCCTTGATTAGTCTGCCTACTGCTCCTTCCTTGTGTCTCTGGCTGCCCCTAGTGTCTTTGGATCTAATGGGTGTTCTTCACTCCCGCCAACCTCAATTCAGCCCGAAATTCAGTGCATGGAATATTGCGCAGACACATCCGCTCATTGAGTGCGAGGCTGATTATTGCTTGAATTTTTGTGCTCTGGTACTTTGGTTAGCCTGGGTAACCTCCAACTGATGTGCTGATTACCTCTAGGTGCAATATAATGAATTTCTGGCCGACGGAAAATAGTGGCGGATGTGTCCGCCAATCCATGACTCCAATCTTTTCCTCGTCTTCATTGATTTGGGCTGGCATGCAGAGCAGCTGCCTTCTACCCGGCACCTGGCCTCTACATGCGCTCAACCCACCTGGTTTAAACTTGCCACATATGGTGGCGGACGTGTCCGCCACTTCCGCATACATTCACAAATTTTCCTGTTGGTTGTCTGGGAATTTGAGTAATGAGTAATATATTTCTTTTCAACATTTCCCTTCCTTCTGGATCTGAACTCCAGTTTAAATCTCTCGAACATGGCGGTGGATGCATCTGCTGTGCGACCGAACCATGTGCTGTTCAGCAGAAGTCGGAGGATTGCTTGGCCACATCCAACATTGTTTTCCATTTCCATTTCCTTGAATAATTCCTTGAGTTGTTGGACTCGACTGACTTGAGCTTTCTCAAAGTATGTCGGGCCATGTTTTCGATTTGTGGGCACGCAAAAATTCAGCTAATCCTGCACAATCCGGGCATGGTGTCTTTGGACACTGGTACTTCAGTATTGTGCACAAAATCTGAGTTGGCCCGCTCTGACTATTGTTCGTTTATGACCCATGTTTCCTCACTCAAATCTGCATCTTTAACCTCTTCAACCTCCTCAATTTAGTTTCTTTGAGTTTGAAGGACTTTCAGAGTCACCAGTAGGGTGGTAAAGGTTAAAGCCCTGAGACGGGCATTAGAATTCATATTATATAGTAGAGGAGATGTTCGCATTCTGTCTGATGCGTGTGGCGGACACATCCGCCAGCCCACCAAATGTTTACTCGCGCGCCGGGTTTGTTATGTTTAATTGATCCCAGTCCACAAACCACCTGGTTGATGTTCCAGGGGGTGCAAAATGTTTCATTTCCACCGAGTTGGCTGCATAATTGGCCTACATGTTTAAGTTCGATGTTTCCACCCAAATATCCCAGTTCAAAGCCAAAATAACCGGTCAATAGGGCCAATACACACAAAAGGGAGTTGCCAGAGCATATATGAGGACTTCCATAATCCAGGAATCTTATACAAGTGTCAAGCATAGATGTCCGGTCATTTGGCCATAGTTCAACTGTGAACTTTGTTCACTTTTCAGACCATTCCGTGCACCCAATATCATACTCAGCAGAAAATTTCGAGATAACTCAGACTGAAATCAGAGGGCTTTCAGAATCATATTCCACCTCATAGATGTGTTGAGACCATTAGAAATGAGTCCAATATAAAAAGATCTAATTAGATGGAGGTTTATACAGCTCCTGATTGGTTGAGCGGGTGATGTAAACCGCCGCCGCCGCCTACGTTGGAAGTGGCGGACACATCCGCCAATAGTGCAAACACCCCTAACGAATCTTTTGGATGGATAAGTGCATATTAGATCGGCAGCCAATTGTTTTGGAGGTCAGAGAGATAGAATCAGATTGGAATCAGAAAGGAAAACATTGAAGTCCAAAATCCTGATACAGATGTAACAATCCTTCTATGTGTCGAAACTGAGATGGCGTAACCTTGGCTTGAGCATTTGCCTGTTCAGATTCATACTGTTTTGGCCTCTCCAGGGTGTAAAAGTGTGTAATGCAACCGTGGGAATGTGCAGCGGACACATCCGCCACCTGCCGATTCAACAGGTTTCCGTATGTTTGAGTGTTTCAATTACCATCCCTGGGATTTCCTTCCTCCTGGCTGTTGTATACCTCCTAGAATTCAAACAATTCATTTACATACCAAGTGAGACATAATTTCCTGTAGCATGGCATCTAGAGCTTATTCCTTTGGCTTGATTTAGATGTGTTCCAAGTTGACACTGATTGAGAGATGAACAGAGTGCGATGCTAGACTCCTGTAGTAGACAAATATATTACTCAAGTTCCAAGACCAACCAACAGGAAATTATTTGAACATATACTGAAGTGGCGGACACGTCCGCCACCATACCCGGCAAGTTTAAACCAGGTGGGCTTGGCGTAAGCGGAGGCCAGGTGTCGGGTAGAAGGCAGCTGCTCAAGGTGTCAGTCAAACAAGATGAGGCAAAGACTGGATTTACATTGGATTGGCGGACACATCCGCCGTGATTGCCCATGGGCCATGAATTCATTATAGTGCACCTTCGGGATAAATTTGGAAGTTAATCACGCAACATCACAAACCGAAGTACCCAAGCACGGAAATTCAAGTAATAATCAGTCTTACGCTCAATAAGCGGATGTGTCTGCGCAATTTTCCACACGCTGAATTTTGAACTGAATTGAGGCTGGTGGGAATGAAGAACACCCATTGGATCTATAGACACAAGGGGCAGCCAGAGACACAAGGTAGGAGTGGTAGGCAGACCAATCAAGTGCAGGCAGGCATTGAGAAGGCGTGTCCGGTGCAGTGTGCTACACATTGCATTCCAGGCCAAATGGAACCTAGAAAGACCGGAAATGTTGGCTATGATCTCAGAACACAAGGGGAAGAAGAGGTGCGGCATAGGTTCGGGGTGAACTCAAGTGGCGGATGTGTCCGCCACTGTTCTCGTCGAGTCGGAATTCGATCAGAATAAACCTAGAAGTAGGCGAGATATCAGTTGGAAGTATATTCACTCAACTGGAGCACCATAGCGTGGAAATTCAACCAAGAGCTAGGCCTACAATTGATGGCGGATGTGTCCGCCATGTTGTTCTATGCGCTGAATTTCGAGTCAAATTGAACCTAGCAGGGATGCAAAGATAATATTGAATGAATAGACACAAAGGGGAGCCGGAGACACAAGGAAGGAGCGGTAGACGGCACAATCAAGGGTGGGTGGGTGGTGAGCAGGTGTGTCTAGGGCGGTGTGCAATGGGCCGATTTTTGGGTCAAATCAAACCTAAATGGACTGACATATTGGGTATGATAGCGAGACACAAGGCGAAATGCCGGCGGACGGTATGGCAGCAGGGATAGCCGGGCGGGGCGGGTGCCGTCCGCCAGCCACATGTTTCCCAAAGCGGACATGACATCATACTTACGACATGTCCGCCTGGCGGATGTGGGCCTTTAAGGGGGGTTATTGTACTACAAAATAACCCCCCTTAAAGGCCCTTTACGTAATTTTGGCGGTGTACCCTGAGGTGGAGCTGAAAAGGCAGCGTGCACTAGGTACGAAGCTGTCATCCAAAATTTTCCGTACTGATCAAGGTCAGGCATCCACCCAAACACTGAGAGTTCGTAATATAACTTTTGTTCTTGTTCTCATTTCATTTTTTCTCCTGCACTTTAGATGGGGCGCAAGCAGCTGCTATGCTCGAAGCATTGTCCCGGATATGCCAGCTATCATGTGGGTGGCAAGGATGCGCGGCGGTTTTGAATTCGTCCCTGTTTGGCCAAGTTAGTCTCTTATAAACAAACCCTACAACGAGAAGCTCGTGCCTTGCTTGTTGTATGGCCAAGTAGTCGCCCTGGAAAATTTTTTGTCCGCCATTCGCGATTTCCCACCTTGATGAGCTGGTCAGACGGCCAGTGGTCTTGTTCGAGTCCAGTTTCGGGTTCGTCACGTGGGCCTGTATAGCCAGTGGGTGTGGGTCGTGGCCGGGCAAAGCAAGCAGCAATATATTCGGCTTCACATGATTTGGGACGTGTTTTGCCTGATTGAGCAACTCTCACGCGACGTAAATTGGCCCGATGTCTAGTCTCTCGTAGACACGGAGGTGCTGCAAGCATTGTGTAGACATACTGTCTCAGTGCACCCCGACACCATGACTCCAATCCCGACCCCGGCCCCATCCCCGTCCCCGTCCCCACCCTCGACCAGCCCCGAGGCTATGACAGGCACAGCCACTGATCGGGCCGCGATGCCAGCGAACATCCCGGATTCCGCGCGAGAAACCAAGAGGCGATTGATCTCTGGATCAGCCAAATACCATTAGATAAGCTTCCCACGCCCCCCCCCAGAAAAAGGAAATTTCATCAGTTGGCATCAATGTCATCAGCTCATCACTTCCAAACTTCATGCCCTGTGTAAGCTCTAATTGTCCGTAGGAATACATGCAAGGCAGCTAAAATTGCTATGAATGAAACGGAAACCTTGAGCAACGACTGCGAATATGTTCGAACGCTTTTCGGCGTTCACCGAGTGATCATCAGCTTACCTAACGATATTGGCCGATCCAGAGATCAATCACCTCTTGCGAGAAACCGTTGGTCAACCCTCCCAGACATGTCACGTGACAGCTCACGTGCCATATAACAAGTACAAGCCAAAGGTGTCCGACGCATTTAGGGGCATATTTACTTCCAAACTGCAGTCTTTAGAGAAAAACGCAAGAAATATATTTCGTTATGTGTCTACATGTAAGACTTTCAATTCCGCAATCCTTCAAGTGTCCCGTCATTCGGACTATAGATTTTCATTTTATCCCGGATTCCTGTCCGTTACTCTAATCTCGACATTGTGGCAGCACTCAACCACCAACGATGGTGACTCCACGCAATGTTGATCACCTACCTCCAGCCGTTATTTTGGGCATGCATCAGGTTCATGTTCAACTTTCTGATGCACTTCTTAACCCTTATACTAAAATCTTAAAAATCAGCCGCCATTTCGTCTGGCGTCTTTTCTTGGGTTCATTCTCGTGCATCTCCATCGCCTCACGACCTGGAGCTCAGCGGCTTTACGGATGAGCCCACCGCTGATCTCTCCATCCCCAAAGAAATATACGGCTGCTTCGAGTCTCTGTGTGACGTGATGAAGCACAGGAACAAGACAGGTGTTTTGCTGCTTCGATTCAGGACAGATAAATTCAGGACAGATGTTGTCGTGTATTTCATCTACTGTAGGGTCAGAAAAACATCATTGGTAACAACATATATTCGGTAAAAGTCAGTCCCCATGTCAGAGGACCCCCGAAATTCAACCAAAATTCTTGTCCGCCCAAATTTTCAATACGGATAAAAACTGCCCAAAAATCGGACTTGTGTTGCAAAATGCCTAGCCAGAATAGGAGAAGAAGTCGAAATTTGGCGCGCCTGGCCTGGTAGATTTTTTGGATAAATATTCGATGTCTGGGTCGAGATCCGGATAAAAAAATTCGGACCGCGGGCGCGTCAAAGGAGGATGGCGGAAACAAGTTCGACCATGTCTTATTTGATGTCCTTGACTCAAGGGAGCGCTTGAGAGTGGAAATCTGATCTGTTTTCCATCTGATTGTCATTATTACCTGCGCATTTTTCGCCAATAATCCGGTTCTGACTCTCTGCAAGTACTCTTTCCAGTGTATGTCGTTCCGTGGTCCATCTGCATATCTCTTAGCTAATTTTTTCGTTATGTGCAGCGGCGAGCAGTAACCTCGCTCGGTACTTATCTCCGTTCTGCGTTGTGGTCATGTGGGCAGATTGCGACTTGAATCAATAGCGACATGTATTATTACACTTTTAAATATGGTGATGTGTATTTAGGCCAGGCTTACACTTAGTACCAACCGCATCACTGCGTTCAGACCCCCCGTAGACATAGGGTCTGTCTACCCGGGTAGACGCAGGGTAGACGGACCTGTCCGGCTACCTAAGTGTACGTTGTGTACACGTACCTAGTTCACCTGAGTCTACCGTGTGTCTACCCTGTAGATAGGAGTAGACAGACCCGGGCCGACGTAGACCGCGCTCTAGCCGAGAACGACACATTGGCGGCGGAGTTGAAGGAACTGAAAAGGAAACACGTAGAACGGGCGCCTGTTCCCGGTTCCGCGGCCCACCCGGGCAGCGCCCTGGTGCGAAATTCTGCGGCCGAGGTTGCGCCTTCTGGGTCTGGCCGTCCCTTGAGAGAAGGGTCAATGGTCGCCCAACCCAAGAAATCTGCTCGTCGGAGTCATCCGGGGTTTGGTTCCAATGATGTAATGCGTACTGGTGCTCCCCGTCCAGATTTGTTCCCACCCGCGTCGACATCGTCTATTTCCAAAGGCTTGCCCCTCTCCTCACTCGCAACGACGCTGCCCCCCCGGCCGGAGAGCACGCACACGCACGAACCCTCCCAAGCCTCAATCTCGCTTAAACGCCCTCCGCCGTCGCCTCTTGCTTCTAAGTGCGCGAAAGTCACCCGCACAGGCAGGGCACACACACCACACCACAGTGAATTTGTACTCTCTGAATGTTTCATCCCAATTATCCACATGATTTTTCAGCTGTTCGCCGGACCTCCAAGGCTTAAACAGCGTTAACATAGTGCAGCAATAATATTCTCTGTCCCCCTGATCCATCCTTGGCAAAGCTTCGCCAACAAAATTTGGGACTGTATCCTCAAGATTTCGTCGATCACAGCGTATATAATGAGTGTCGTACAGCGGGTGTTTATGGTGGAATGGATGAGAAGACACAGCGTCGGAAGAATCGCCCACAGTTTCGTCCTTATCCCTTTCATCTTCGATGTCCTTTTCAAGCCAGTCAGCATCATCTTCAAGGCAGGGCATTGCAACTTCGCGATCTATACCATATTGCATCTTTTCGTTTAAACTTTCCTGAAACTGTGCTAGTTGCACTTTAGTTCTTTGTAAGCGGGAAGTCATCTAAAATATTCAAATAGAGAAGTATCTTCAAAGACTGCGGGGCGGAAAACATAGTCATCGACATTTGTGGCACCCACATACTTACCGTCGAGCTTTAGCAACACAACTCTGTCTGTTTCATCCTCCGAATCCGTGTCCTGAGAGAGACCATCTATAGACAACTCTACGGGAGCGCCAGTCGAAGGATCGGAGTTGATACTTTTGCAAACCTCTGTCACGTATGCTTTCCACCAGAAAACGTTGAATTTATGGCCGGTATAATGGTATGG
This sequence comes from Mycena olivaceomarginata, assembly GCA_029378375.1. NCBI lineage: Eukaryota > Fungi > Basidiomycota > Agaricomycetes > Agaricales > Mycenaceae > Mycena > Mycena olivaceomarginata. The sequence continues at coordinate 383,855 of JARKIC010000178.1, read as the reverse complement.
ATTTCCTAGCAGATACATGGAAGCCATGGACTACCGATCTGTAGCTTGGACGTCAAAGAATTCACCATCTGCATAATCAATACTCTGGTGTTTTCTTTCCCCTTCACACTACCGCCTACTGTACAATTTCGTTCAAATCGACAGGGGGTGTGACGCGTGACCCATTTTACCTATTCGACATTTCGGCAGCCGCCGATTTTTTTGCGTGACACCTCAAAAATTTCGGCATTTGAACCGGAAATTTTGCCTTTTTTGCCGTTTTTTTTTTTTTTTTTTAGGCAATTTGGAGCCTGTGTGACCACTTGGAGGTTCGACAGAGGCCCGAGTGACGCGTGACATCGACCAAAGTTCGTGATCGACAGGGGGGTGCGTGACGCGTGACTGCCGATTTGAACGAAATTGTACAGTAAATTAACTGTATACGATTCAACACATCCTTCACTGCATCAAAGATGTGGTATATTTTCAGACTTGCCTTGCTAATATAATCCGAAATATATGCAACAACAGCCTTTGTTGAAGTACCTGATAGGAGACTTGTAACGTCGGTGTTACACCTTGAGCAATACAAGGATTTTTTTTTTGTCAATTGGTCCCACCCAGTAATATACTATCCCCCCCGTAGATCTCGGACACCTAAGGAAAATCGGTAGATATTATTTTATGCAATGGTTTTGGGCCCAAGCTGAATAGGTAGATCGTCAGCATTTCGTCTTTTATATTGGTCTCAAATTTTACTTCATGAGAAACGGGTAAGAATTGGGCAAACGGCGTCGTTTTTTCGGAGGTGGCCGGGTGTCCGAGTTCTAGGTAACACGTCAAATTCTGATTGCCGGCCTTGGATATGACCACCTTGTGGTCGAAGCGCCTCCAAACTTTATAGGGTGGAGCACCTCAGCAAGAACTATAGCATGTATGAAGGAGAGGTCAAGGCAATCCCAGGTGGTCGACAGGCAGCATGAAATTAATTGCCATCATTTCTGGCAGCTGGGAGAGCAGATATGGTGTGATCTTTCGGTCTATTGTGAGGGCTACAAGACAGCTATGCCTCGGAATTTTTATATGGGCACTCTTATGATTCAAAAGTATCTTGTAGATTTGTTCATGAAGTAATATGACTCTAAGGAGAGGGCCCTAAGCCTTAAAATACGCAAAATCAGCGAAAATCACCCAAGTTGTCAACTTTCCGTAGTGATATATATCCCTAGGATATGGAATTGTAAGGGTTTTGTACCCTATATCTTTAGGCTGCATCCTAATGTCTACGTTAAGTCAAAGATCTCAGGAAATGGTCCAATATTGGACGAGAAATCTTCGTTTGTCCGAGTTCTAGGTTTGTCCGGGATGGTGGGGGGGGGATAGTACCTTTCCTGGGACCGCATATGTAGTGAGTTGGGGGTCTCGAAGTCCCGAAGCGGTTGCCAGGTAGCGGGCCTCCTCATAATTGATTATCGAGGGTCGAGAGAGATGGAAATGCGCACCAGAAGAAATGAGCTTCTGCCCCCCAGAACGACTTGCGATGTTTTGAGGATCTTCCACCCAATTCTCAACATATTTTACGGGGGGCCCATTTGTTGAACGGAAAAGTGCACACTTCACGTGAGGAATTGCCTTATTTGGACGTCACGTGGTTGGTTGGTTCAGCCGCGGAGGTCTTATTTTCAAAAACCGGGTCCAGTTCCACTTTTCACAGATCGGTGCCCCCTTGCATTGTCAATCTCTGCCAGTAATGAACCGAACCGAACCTGACTTTACCCTGCAAGAACGTTGAAATCGAGACATGCTTAACAACAATAACAACAACCCCCATTTCAGTGGTGATCGGCGATGCTATGCCAAATTAAAACTCAGACACATGCGGTGATTGTAGTCAGGGACTTTTGCCGTTCATACACGCAGGTAGGCACTATACATTGGCGGAATTAAATGACAGCAGGGTCCATCTGAACAAACGTATCGTGGCAGAATTTTGATAAGTTCGACGGAAGTATGAGATATGGCCATTCTGAACCAGAAATAGCTATATTCCCCGGGAACTAGAACGAAATTCAAAATTTAGCCTCGTAGACCTTCTTCCCAACGTGGTTCAGATCTGTTAAGTATATCTGTGGATATGGCCATACCCAGCCCGAAAAAGTTAGGAGGGACTGAACTTCAACCATCAAGAAATTTCGATCTCAGTTTACTTTCAAACACCTGCACCAATAGACTCTAGTTTTGGTGCTTCCTTTTTTTCTATGGTTCAAGAAATTTCAGTACTTAACTATAATCTATTATACAAAAGACAGGGATTAGTCATAAGTGTCAAAGACAAAAGCAAATGTCCTTGGCCTCCCCCACTACGCATTCCCAAAAAGGAAGGTGCCATCAAACAACGAATGGACGAGCCCTGCGGACTCCTCGGACTGTCTATCGGTATATATGCCCTCTGAGAGGGGATGGAGGATCTCAAATAAATTATTTGATGTTTTGAGTCCGTTTTTCCTCTGTCAATACATGTTCTAGGGCATTTATAACAAAATTACTGGAAAAGATGAAGGGAGCTGAATGTTCTGGCACAGAGGTAGTAAACAGTATGTAGCCCAAATTTTAGTTTCAGCTGGATAAACAAGAAATCACAGCTTTAAGGTAGGGCAAGGCCTTGCCATTATTGTGCAGGCTGGACTGAGCTGTGTGCACTGTACTGACCATTGAGAGTTGCAGTGAAATAAAGCAATTGATATATCCATTTTATTACATACCGGGCGACGTACAACAGATATAGGCAGTCGGGGCGGGCAAGGAACAGAAGAAAGTAAGAAGAAAAAAAAGATTGCGCCCAAAAAGAATCGAACACAGACGCCTCATAATACCAATGATGCAATGATTGCACCGAAGCGCACACATAACAGCTAGACTATAGTAGCGGCTTGAAGGGTGTCAACTGGTATCACTATGGCTGGCGGGCGGGGAGATTTCCTTTTATGGGAATGCGTAGTGGGGGAGGGGTAGGTCAGCTGACAAAAGCTGAGACAAACAACCGAGACAAACGTCAATCAGGTGGCTGTGCGCATTACTCCCACGGTTCCCTAGACCTTTCTTCTGCTGCTCCCAGACACCGTGAGGGACTTTAGATGAGCAGGGACCTGAGAATACTGATATGTATTACATATATACTCGTCTAGAGGAATTAAGATACGAATTTAGTCTGCCAGGTACAGGAACGGGCACAGGAATGAACAGCGGGGACCTGGTAACAAAGTGTGCCGCGAGGCAGTGCACGCACATGCAACTCGTATTCCAACACACCAATTCAAATGTGCCTATTCCTCCCAACCAAGTTGCGGGATCCACAGATAATATCCTCAAGTATGCACTAATGACGGGGCATGGAGCACAGTGCACGTGGCGCTGAGAAATAAAGACATTAACGGTCACTTTTGATGATGACGAGTAGTGTGTGAATATTACTCCTAGTGCTGCAGCGTTACCGCCGGAAACCGCAAATTCTTGGCGAAAATTTTATTATGTAAGGGGCTAAAAAATACCGGTATTGTGGCGACTGCAGATTTTCAACACGATTCTAACGCACTCATTCCCAAGAGAATCAGATCAGAATTGAGCTCATGGCAGCATTTCTCATGAAAACGTTCAAAACAGAACTGTAAATAGCATTAGACTGAGCCATATGCAGCAACAACTGCGATGAACAGCGTGCTTTCGAGTAAAAACTGCGCATATTGTTTGCACGTGAATTTTCCCGAGAACGTCCGCGCGCGAGAGCTTTGTGCCTCTGCGAGCGTCTCCACAAGCAATGTGACAAGGTGTTCTATAGCATTTCCAAGGCAGACGCTGCCAGACCTATAGATGGATTACCTTTCTTAGATCACATGTTCCTATATAGTTACATCACGTAGATCACATAATATAATCTTTTACTTGCCATCTACCATGATATAGCGAGTACGAGGTCAGGGTGTGGAATGGTGGAAGACGAGCAGGCTGGGGCGTAGTCATGTTCTGGAGCTTCTGGACATCCTCCCAGTTCCGTAAGATCACACCATAGACATCACCATCCAGGTCCATATAGCTGGACAGGATGCAGTTGTGCCCGAGGGCCTGTGTCATGGCGTGATCCATGGAAGCCTGGAAATTTTGAAGAGATTGGCACCTGTTGAGGACCAGGTCCCATCCGTAGCGAGGAAGGACAAAGCGAGGCGAAGTGCAGGCGAGACTTCGACCCTTGACGGTGATCTCGCCTTTGCATAGCTCATCGACATCCCTGGAGGTAGCGAGATCGAGAGAGATACGGGCTCCTACCAACTTGAATTCTCCAACTGGCAACAGTCGACGAAAAAACGTTGATGTTATGCTCTTTCAAGTATTTCTTCAACAGTGCTTCCATCGTCTCTGCGTCGGCTTTGCTCTGCATCTTATAGTTCACAATGCGAGATCGGTCGCAACCGGTACCTGTGGTCCAATCCGCAGCCAGATTAGTCCCCTCACGGATTGCGAAGGTGAGGTGGTGAAGGAGATCTGGACGTGGTTCCGACGCGGCGTTCTCGTGGACGGAGATGAGCACGAGATCGGCAGCGTGCTTCACACCAGCAAGAGCGACGACGAGGTGTTGTGCTGCCGCGGTACCGACGTTGTTGAATGGGAGCCCCGATACGCAGAGCTGAATTCCGGCTGTTGCAGATGTGTTGGGAGGTTGGGAGATTCCGGGAGATTCAGTGGGAGGGTCCCCGAGGAAGAGGGGAGTTTAAACGGGAGGGAGAGCAACGGGCATCGTTCATGCGCTCGACTGTCTCAGTTGTTTGCGATGAAACGGGTGGGTACGGACGGGTCTCGAAGGTAAAATAGGCAAAAACGTGAATAGAGGAGAGCGTAAGATAGAAGTTAGAGTGAGATAGAGTGGATTGGAGGGTGTTGGTGGTGGTGGTAGTGGTGGTGGTGCAAAAAGGCTTGGGCGGCAGATGGACAACACAAGGCCAAGCTCAATCTTCATTCGTTTTATAAAATACTATACAGGGAGAAATATTATTCCAAGATAAAGGTTGGAAGAATGGGAAGAAATGGGCAGTCAAGCCGCTTCTCCGCCTCAAACAAGATACAGGTTCCTGCGTCCTCATGGCAGACCTTGATATTCGAGTACCCAGTCGCTGCAAGCCGACGCCTCCACTGTTTCTCGTCGATCGTGCAATGCGTACGATCATCCGTGTAACCGAACCATCCCTGGAATGAGCCCCAGATGAAGTCGTTCCAAATGGCACCGGGTCGGGGTGGACTCGAGGAACGTGCTGTGCCATCGGTGTCAACAATGAGCGGTCGCCCGCCCGGGGCGAGAAGTGTATGGAGGTCGCGGAGGGTCGCGTCGAGCTCGGGGACGGCATGAATTACATTCAGGCCAGTGATCAAGTCGTAGTGCCCCAACTGCAGTCCCTGTTCCGCCGCTGTCTTCGCTAGGTCATACATTTTCGCGACCATGTTCTTGTATGTGAAGGACTGAGCTAGGCTGTTTGCGAGGGAATAGGAAAGGTCGGTGACGGTGTATTCAACATCGGCGTTGGGCATATCGCACAAGGCCTCGACGAGGAACTTCGTGAGCCCTCCGACACCTAGGCGTACGATCGTGCAGTCAGGATGGATGGCTGTGCGCAGGAAATGAAGCACAGACCTGCGCCGACTTCTAAAACCCTGATCGGACGCTCCCTGCCAAAATCGGGGGACGAGACGAGCGACTTGAAAGTCTTCGCTGCCTCCTGGTTCATGCTGGTGAACACTCGGTTCTCGTGATAGAAGCCGTCCATCATGTCGTCAGAATAAAGCGCCCCAACAGCTGCCTAGTGGAGAATCTTCAGCAAAACTTGGGCATACCATAGGAACGTTCACCCACCGATCGCATCCTTCCCGCCGTCCCGGTACAGGATCAAGAGCAAATGAGCAGCTGCACTTAAATGCTCCAACTGCTCAGTGAGACTGAGGTCGACACAGACGTAAGGGAAGAGCAGGTGGTAGAAGAGGGATCCAATAATGCGCGCAGCCTCTCGCGCGGCAGCGAAGCCCGGACGTGCATCGGCAGGGGCAGGCGGGAGTGACCAGATGTCCTTCAGCAAGTCGAATGCCAATTTGACGTCCTGCTTATCGTCCGGGTTTAGAATCGCGTGAATATGTTGGGTTGAGAGACCCGCAGACTGGAAATGGACGCGGAGGATGGCAGGGGTGATTTGAATGCCGAAAACCTTCATTCCCAGCGCCCGGACCAGACGATTACGCCCCCGTTTAAAGTCATGCTTGTAGTCCTTCTCCCCGGTGAGATCATCCTCACCGACCCAAAAGTCCACAATTGAGATCCTTGAGCAGCGGAGAAATGAGTGACTCGGTGGATAGTATGTGGTCGAAGGTCAACTCTACGAAGGCCTTTCCGCGCCTGGTCTCGCCGTCGGAGGGGACACTGACAATGCGTAATCCGGTGAGATTCTTTGTACTGTTTACACCGTCGATTGTTGGATCCAAAACGTTCCGGAGGTGTTCCCGGCCGGATTCCTTCTTGCAATCTGCCGAGATAAGGACTGGACGAGCAGCATAGAGTCGTGTTTCGTCGGTGAGCATGCCGATAGCGCCAACAGTTGCCTGACAGAAATCTCAGAGGATGAACGACGTGTGAAAATATCACGATCACTTACCTCACCAGCGAAGTGGACCTTGCCCTCCTCCTTCGCGCGGAACAGTTCCTCAAGATCTTTCTCACCGTTGAACTGGAGACTGGCTTTGTCCGCGTGCTGGCGACATACCCCCAGGAAGTTATTGGTCCGCGGGTCCCATCGAATGCGCCGCTCCGTTGCAATTTCGTCAAACATCAAGACGGCGTGCTGGGGTTTCTTTGCAGCCAGAACATCGGTGATACCTTTGAAGCAGGCCTCGACATTCTCTGCGACTTCAGTTGCCTGGGGTCGACCAGGTGAAGGCACAATTGGCGGCACTGTTGCTCGCTTGCGCAATGTGGTTCTGCTCGGAAGGCCGAGCGCGCGATGGGCGAAATCAGCCACCCTGTTCCCAGCCATCTTCCAAAGAAGGACCCCACGGAGGTCATCTTCCTCGGTGTAACTCTTGTGCCCATATACACCCTTCGCCGCATCGTCATACGTCGACAGAAGTCCACGGATGCCCTGTTTCCGACCCAACTGCACGCGCACGAGGCGATCCACATTCTCCACCTTGCCGCTGCCAATCGCCCGGACGAAGCGCTTATGGTCGGTCAGCGACCGCGCCTGCGCTGCAATACGCTTCACCGCATTCAATCCGCGTAAACGAAGGCGTTTAATTTGGCCGTTCTTGCGGTGTATGTGTTCTATCAGCCCCGAGATGGGATTGAATGAATAATTTGCGCTCTCTGGGATGCCTTCTGCCGCGCGGTGGAGAATACCCTGGAGGATTGGGTGACGCGGAAGTTCTGCACAGGCCCGACAGTTTGAACGTCCCTTTTCGCAGATTTTTGCACACTTGATTGACCGCAAGGTGTAGGCTCGTAACCAGCCTGCCTACGGCGTTCTAACAAGGCGAGCTTGTTGCCGTAGGCAGGCTGGTACTTCTCGGAGCCGCCAAAAGGGCTGTCGCGGAGTTTGAAATTCAAGTGACCTTTTAAAAATCTTACTCATTTTGTGCTCAATTTTGAAGCTTATTTTTTGGTTGAAGCGGGGAAAATGAATGAAAATTGTATCCCTCCAATTTTGCCTCCTTACATTTTGCATTTGTGGGACAGAACACCGTAAAACCTGGGTAGTTTTAGTGGCGATCAACTTCGGACCGTGATCTCCTGAATTGCCGCAGCTCATTGCATCATTGCGTCATCGGCCTCACTAACTTAATTTCAAACACCGCCCCAGCTCGATTGACACATCCGAGAAGTACCAGTCTGCCTACGGCAACAAGCCCGCCTTGTTAGAACGGCGTAGGCAGACTGGTTACGAGTCTACGCAAGGTGAGTACGCCGGCATTGTTCCCATTATATTCCCAAGGCGGGTTCGAGGTGTCGTGGAGCTTGAAAGGATAATCGGAGCTGGCAGTTTGGTCGACCTTGAATGGGAAGACGTATCCAGCGCATGATGGCGATTTTTTGGAATGACGGGAAGCCGCTGGCGGTGGTGTTTCGGAAGGTAATTCCATGTCAACATCCATCGCGTCCACATCGATGACGGGATGATGAAGGGGACTGGGAGTCGTCAACGGGTTGGAGGCACCTGAGCGCGCTATGCCCTTTTCTTGGAGCCTACATGACGATGAGTACTGATATAAAATGGGCTGGGAAAGGACCTACACGAACTGCACGGCTTCAATGAGTTGTTCGATTTTCACCTCGACCATTCCGCCTTCTAATCCACGCTCGCAGATAAAATAGTCGAGGAATCGCAGTGCACCATCGAGCCCGGACATACCACGCTGGATCATGGGTATCCTGTCCTCCAGCTTCATGCCGTAGCCAAAAACCCGATGGAAATGCGGCGCCAATTCTTCCCAAAGCTCACCCGCCGGTGTGTTTTGGGAAACATATTGCGTTGGCTGGCCCGCAAATTCCGACAGTGGGTTTTCTTGGTCTGCGTGGGGCAGCGTTGAAGGTAGGAGCTCAACGCTTGCGCGGAGCTGGTCAAGAAGCTGATGTGCACGCGAGGATGGGGGGCGAGGATTCATTGTTGGGGTGACAGAAGAAGGTGAAATCGACGGGGCAGCGGAGATCGATGGGTGAGTGGTGGCCACCGTGATTCCTCGTATTGGCGACGGGGCTCTGACAGTGGGTTTTAGGAATTTTGCAATTGGAGCCGCCTTCTCCTTGAAAAATGACGAGAGAGATCCGTTTCTGCGCGGCTGCTTGTCCTTCTTTGCCTGGGCTTTCATGCACCCCTCCTTGTTTGGGTGAGTCTTTACAAGATTAATGATACCCGCTGTCCCGTAGCCGCGAAGGGAGCTGCACTTGGGGCAGGTGGCTTTCCCCCGGCTGTTGTACGTCTTTCTGCCAGATAGCGTCCAACACCTATTAATCATTACTCATTAGTTGGCACTTGAGGGCTTCAACCCAGCACATACCGGACCCGATGGCCCATACATCGTCGTCGCCATCTGGAAAATTGCGCTTTGATGGCGCTTTGATGGCGGCAGAATATCGCCGCGCTTCGTAGCCGATGAGTGGTGACGTTCGGAGACTATGTCGGTAGTGTTGGAAATATTCGAAAAATGTAAATATGTTCCAAAAGCACTTTACGTTCTGTTTCCGACCTAAAAAATTTCCCCACCGGGAAGTTTTTTTTTCGACCTGGCCGGCCAACCAACCACCCAGGGTGCGGTCCGGCATTCACGGCCCGGCAGCCCCTTGTTCTGATGCTAGGATCTGATGGGGTGAAGAACAAAGAAGAACGCTAAAAAGGAAAGCTCTGTATGGAGGTCATAGAGCAAAAGCTATTCATTTATCGCCCTGAGATTGCGTACGTGCAGCCGCGGACAGAAAGTGGACATAGAAGCCACCCTCTTCTAAAAGAAAGCATATTCCGAGAACCTGGTGACCGTGATTGTCTAAACTTATCACACAGCGGGCCGGTCTGACAGATGTCTACCAGTCTGCTTCGTGATGCCGCTATTCCAATTACACCGAAGGGATCCAAATACACAGTGTTGGGAAAGGAATGTGAACGTGGAGTTCCCAAATTTGCAGCTAAATCGCATAACTGCGAAACGAACCGAAGGAGCCAGTTAAATGGATAGAATGCCAGTGGCCAGTGTCTCGGACAGAAGTTCAGAAGCAAGCGTCAGAGGTTGTTGTTGCTTGACGCCAGAAGTCAAGGAAAGGGGTAAGAATCTACTATGACAAAAGAAAGCATCAGCTGACTTCGGAGCCAGAAATTTGAAAGCGCAACTTCAAAGGCCTTGGACAGATAGACAGACGTAATTGTATAAAGAGTGTGACTCAAATTACATCCAAATTCTCAACTTTGTCACACCATTCTGTATCAGTTACATCATGACCGTTGATTTATCTCCCTTGATAAAATTACGACTCTCCGTCGGTCCGAAGCCGTCGTGAACTTCATCAACTCGGCACTCAGATCAACCTGCCGAGACGTACTAGCGCTTTATTTGGATGATGAATCTCAACAGGTGGGCTCAGAGTCTTTTGATAAAGCTCCCTCCATATTCATAAAATACCAGTAAATAAAAGAATTGCCTGATTTTCAGATTTTTGGCTGGGCGGCGCTGTGCTCGGCAGAATCCGCCGCTCTTGCACAAACACCCTTATCATTTCTTATTTTACTGGGCTCAGGTCATGGGTTACTGCACTCAATTGGTCAGATTCAACCAAAGTATTGGGCGCGTGCCCTTGTATAAAGAAGGTAGTGTCCGGGGACCTGGTCATACGCCGCTGCTTGACATCGTGTGGGAGCCGAACTAAGTCCGAGAAGCGCCAGGATTGCATGAGGCAGCCACATTGCATCCGTACCCCACCGCTGCTTGCTGTTTGCCTTCGCTCACCGCCTGCCTAGTTGTCAGCCCTCTACTGAGCACAGTCCAACTACCTTATTTTGACCTCTATCTTGCTATCAGTTAGTCCTGGCCCTTGTGTACACTTGAGCTTCAGAAATGATTGATAGGCCTCTGCTAAGATCCACCAATCCACGACACCATGGCCGGCCGAAGAACTGATCCTCAACTGCCTACCTACTACATGAACGTCCTCGGTACAAAATAAGTTTGTTGCATATCAAAAGATTGCTCACTTTGCCCAGGTGGTGTAGGAGGTCCTGGGGGCATGTCTGAATGTGGGACTGGTGGCAATGGGGGGGGTGGACAAGGTCCTACTTTCCATGTCAGCACGACACACTTCACCTTGAATAATCTGTCAATTGGTGCGGCCATGGTCTATGGTTTGTCTGCTTAAATCTGATTTGTTTCTACAGATGCTTTGGATAAACTCGGCTATGTTGCTGCAGCCGACATTAATGCTCAGAGCCCAGAAGGCTGCCTAGAGGGAACTCGTGTTGGGCTCTTGAATGACTTGCGAGCTTGGAGTCTTGACCCTAATTCACCTCAAATCTTCTGGCTGGATGGAATGGCTGGAACAGGCAAGTCTGCCATTGCACGTTCGTTCTGTCACATGCTAGGCAAAGATAAGCAGCTTGGTGGCAGCTTCTTCTGCTTTCGGGGTGATGCAAAACGGGGCAATCCGAAACACATTCTTCCTACACTCGCCCTGCATCTCGCTTACCAGAATATGACTTACAAGTCCACTCTGCTTCTTGCCATTGATAAAGGGATATCTTCAAATGCAAATCTCGAGATCCAAGTCGAGAACCTGCTCGAAAGGCCCCTTCGTAGTGCGGACAGCGGTGGGCTGCTTCCCTTGGTCCTGGTTATAGATGCGCTTGATGAACTTGATGATGAAGACACCACAAAGGACCTTCTTCGGAGGCTCGTGTCTGTAGTGCCCGGGCTTCCTATCAAACTCTTTGTCACATCTCGACCAGAGCGGCATATTCGTCCTCATTTCAATACTGCAGGTGTCCTCCGACTTCATGACATCGAGGATGATATTGTCAAGCATGATATATCACGCTACCTCACAAACCGTCTTGACAGCATACGAGCCGACAGCAGCATGCCCTCTGAGTGGGCCAGCCCTGCAGATATTGAAGTGCTCACATGCCGTGCTGGCAAACTCTTCATTTACGCATTTACTGCTGTGAAATACATTGGCGAAAATCCCAGAGACCGCCTGCAGACTCTGATTGGAATCAAAGTTGATACCCAAGGGCCATTGACTAGACCACTGGACAGCATCTACAGGCACATCCTTTCAAATGCTATGAACCCAGATAGGCACGAAAGCAGCGAGATTGCTCTGACAAAACAGATCTTGGCCACAGTTTTGACAGTGAGCCAGCCTTTGTCTGTTGCCTCACTTGGTGGTCTTCTTGGGGTGGCTGCTACACAGGTGAGGGCAATGCTTGACCGACTGCATGCTGTCATCTATGTCCCACCAAATGATGATGAAGGTGTTTTATCCACATTCCATGCCTCCTTTGGGGACTTCCTCACAACCACTGGGCGCACATCAGACAAAATGCTCATCAACCCATCGACTACCCATGCTGCTTTACTCTCAAATTGCATTCGAGTCATGGGTTTAGAATTGCGGTTCAATGTTTCAAACTGTCCAACATCCTACTATCCCAACACTGATCACAAGTTCACAATACCTGCTCTCCTGCAGTACGTGTGCCTGTATTGGCCAGGTCACATTGCGGCAGCCTCTGCTATTGATGAAGCTTCAGTCACCTCGTCCCACCTAGAATCCCTCAAAGATGTTTTCTTGCCCAGGTTCTTGTACTGGGTTGAGGTGCTCAGCGCAATAAACAAAGCTAATGTCACATCAAACCTCATCATGACGGCATTAACCACAAAATGCTTTACACGCGCTCCAATATACTTGACAGAATTTCTTACTGATGCCAATGAGTTTGTTGTTTCTTCCTTGGAGGCTATCGAAACCAGTGTGGCACACATATACCTCTCCGCTCTGCCCTGTCTCCGACCAACCTCCATAGTTGCCCAAGCATTTTGGCCAAAGTTCAGTCGCATTCCACAGTTACGTCTTGCAGGAATTCAGCGGCGGCAAGAAGCAGCTCTCATATCAAAGTCCCAAGGCAGAGTCAAGTGCATTGCTGTCTCTCCAGATGGAGCGCACATTGTGTCAGGCTCAGATGACAAGATGATCCGTGTCTGGGATGCGAGGACAGGCACAGCCATCATGGAGCCCATTCAGGGCCACACAGATTCAGTCTTGTCTGTCGCGTTCTCGCCAGATGGAGTGCACATTGCATCAGGCTCGAATGACAAGAGAATCTGTGTGTGGGATGCAAGGACAGGCAAGGCCATCATGAAGTCCATCCAAGGCCACAAAGGCTGGGTCCGGTCTGTTGCATTCTCGGCCAATGGAGCACACATTGTGTCAGGCTCAGATGACAAGACGATCCGTGTGTGGGATGCGAGAACAGGCAAGGCCGTCATGGTGCCCATCCAGGGCCACACAGACTGGGTCCAGTCTGTCGTATTCTCACCCAACGGAGCACACATTGTGTCGGGCTCAAATGACAAGACAATCCGTGTGTGGGATGCGAGGACAGGCAAGGCCATCATGAAGCCCATTCAGGGCCACACAAACTCGGTCTTATCTGTCGCATTCTCACCCAACGGAATGCGCATAGTGTCGGGCTCAGATGACCACACAATCCGTGTGTGGGATGCCAGAACGGGCAGGGCTGTCATGAAGCCTATTAAGGGCCACGCAGATTCAGTCTTGTCTGTTGCATTCTCGTGTAATGGCGCACACATTGTGTCAGGCTCAAAAGACAACACAATCTGTGTGTGGGATGCAAAGAGGGGCAAGGCCATCATGGATCCTATCCAAGGCCACACAGACTTGGTCTCATGTGCTGTGTTCTTGGCCAATGGGACACGCATCGTGTCGGGCTCGCTTGACAAGACAATCCGTGTATGGGATGTGAGGACAAGCAAGGTCGTCATGGAGCCCATCCAGGGCCACACAGGCTGGGTCTTGTCTGTCGCGTTCTCGCCCAATGGAGCACACATTGTGTCGGGCTCAGGAGACATGACAATCCGTGTGTGGGATACAAGCACAGGCAAGGCTGTCATGGAGCCCATCCAGGGCCACACAAACTGGGTCAGTTCTGTCGCATTCTCGCCAAATGGATCGTGCATTGCATTGGGCTCATATGATAACACAATCCGTGTGTGGGATGCAAGGACAGGCAAGGCCATCATGAAGTCCATCCAAGGCCACAAAGACTGGGTCCAGTCTGTTGCATTCTCGGCCAATGGAGCATACATTGTGTCGGGCTCAGATGACAAGAAAATCTGTGTGTGGGATGCAAGGACAGGAAAGGCTCTCATGAAGCCCATCCAGGGCCACACAGCTCTCACCTGATGGAGCATGCATTGTGTCGGGCTCAGATGACCACACAATCCGTGTGTGGGATGCGAGGACAGGCAAGGCCATCATGGAGCCTATCCAGGGCCACACAAGCTCAGTCCATTCTATCGCATTCTCACCTGATGGAGCACACATTGCATCAGGTTCATATGACAAGATTTGTGTGTGGGATGCAAGGACAGGCAAGGCCATCATGGAGCCCATTCAGGGTCACACAGGCTGTGTCAGGTCTGTCGCATTCTCACCAAATGGATCGCGCATTGCATCGGGCTCAGATGATAACACAATCCGTGTGTGGGATACAAGGACAGGCAAAGCCATCATGGACCCTATCCGGGGCCACACCGATTGGGTCAGTTCTGTTATGTTCTCCCCTGATGGAGCGTGCATCGTGTCGGGCTCGACTGACGAGACAGTCCATATGTGGGATGTGAGGGCAGGCAAGGCTGTCATTACCGCCAACAATTTAGGCCCCTCGACCCTAGATTTGACTACCAGCGCAATCACCTTGCCGCATGCAGAGGACAGCTGGATACGTGGTCCAAACCAAGAACTTATTATGTGGGTGCCCCCAGAATACCACTGTTACCTACAGTTACCACCCTGTTTCATGGTCATTGCGTCTGCCAGAGTTGTCGTGGACATGACTCGCTTTGCTCACGGTACTGACTGGGTCAAATGTTGCACTATGGGTTAAGGGTGAAAAGAGCGTGGGACAGGGCGTGTCTAGAAGATAATATTGTGCAGTATACAGTAGTATACACATTATGGAAGGATAAAAGAGTCCAGAAATGGAAGGAAAGAGGATTCGACGAGACACGTCGATTGCGCATATTTTCATAATTTTCCCACGCTTTTTAAGCGGGTGCCAAAATTTTGGCCGGCCCAGTGAACAAATTGATGATTTGCGGCACAACGGCTCGACAGAATCACTTCATTTCTATATGCACGTGACCGCCTTGAAGAGATCTATCGATTGGTGCATTCATCTCGGCTATAAAAAAAAACTTTTTTTTTGGGCGGACTTGGTTTGTCCAGAACTGTAGTGCTGCGCAGGATGAGGGGAATGGCGCCGCCTGTTAGTTTGGGTAGCGTTTTGAGTGTATTATAATAGAGAAAGTGGGACATGGGGGAAAGAAGATTCAGGACATGGGCAAGGAAAAAGGGCACAGTGCACGATCGGAAAGCCATGCGCGGAAAGCCTAAAGCCTGCAGGATCTGAAAGCAGAACGCACAGAGGCAGATACAGATAACGCGGACACACAAAAACACCAACAGAGATAGAAAAAAGAGAACAAAAACCAGTACGAACCCAACAACACTGCCCAAACATTATTCTGAACCGTATATGTCTTCCTCTCGATGAAAGTAATCAGGATGAGCGTTTTGCGGTCGTTGACGCACTGATCGGCGAGGAGTGGGAGGAGTGGGAGGAGGCAGAGGGAAGAGGATCGAACGAACACAAGAGAGGAATTGAATTCATTGAATGGAGGATTAGGGGTGAGTGTATGCGGGATAATGCGTGCGCATGTGCAGCAAGACAGATGGAATTATCCAATTCAATTGCAGTGCACGCGAGAGATGTGCCACCGCTCAATATTGTACCCATCCCGGAAGATCTCCACCCAAACCATTGATCTAGGACCGGTCAACCATACCGAAAGCAGGGAAAGGAAACTGCGTACAACCCAGAGGGAAGCACACCATATTCGGCGCGATGAAGACCCACTGAGGGCCTGTTGACAACGTCGTTCGCAAAGTCATTGAAGGTGCGGATGCGCTTGACGCGCTGAGAGTCTTGGGAAACAGCGTCGTAAATCATTCTAACTCAATTTTCAGTAAAAAGGCGTAAGAAGAGACAGGGGAGCGAAGGGAAGGAAAGGAAAGAGAAACGAGAAAGAGGGACGGATGTACAGCGGATTGTGCTTGGGGAGCCGGGGGAGATGTAATTCTTTGCGTTATAGCTGTGCGTGTTGGTAACGTCGAGAAGATTAGAACTCGGGGAAAGGGAATACGAGAGAGGGAAGAGGGACAGAGAATGGGGAAAGAAGACAGAAAATCACAATACACACAAGCACCCATAAAACTCATCTGCGGGCATGTTTTCCCGGTAGGTCGCCCAGGTGACCTCCTTGTCCTTGAGGAGGTCGACGATGGTGGAGATACTGTACCATTTCGACCGTAGATTCCGGTCAAAGGTCACAGCAGGCTCTGAATTGAAGCTACAGTCGCCTCTGTCTTAACCCATACCCCTCGGTGGAGCCTCAAAGGTATGGGTTATTGCAGAGTATGGGTTCCAGCAGAGGTCACGTGAAGTATATTGAAAAATAAAGATAAAGATATGGACAACCTTGAAATGAAACTAAGCACGATGGTGCCCTAAAATGTGAAAATCCCTTGATCCTATGTCTATTCGCCAAATTCCAATCCAAATAGTTACCACAGGGAGAAACCGCACATCAATGCCATACATGAGCTAAAATCAGCCCAAATTATGCATGCTGGGCATTTGGGAGCAAAGTTGGAATCTTGAAAGGTGTAATTGATGCTCTATTACACATATCACCGAAATTTATGACTCCACTGGGTCAATAACAGAGGAAAAATCGGGTAAATTATGGGTTTTGACCTTGGAAAAGGTATGGGTTATGGAGTACCAGAGAGTTATGGGATTTTGAGTAGGAACCACCCCGGTGGAAGCGAAAATTTATGGGGTTGAGCAGAGTATGGGTTATGACAGATATGGGTTAGAACAGAGCGACTGTATTTAATTTCGTCACAGGTCACTGGCCTCCAGGACCCCGGTTTTTGGCACTTTTCCGGCCAAAAAACACCGGCAAACTCCGAAGAATCGCCCAAAAAGGAAATTGAATCATTCAAAAGTTGAATCTAAGTGGTCACAGGTCACACCCGCTGAATCTACGGTCGAAATGGTACAGTATTCAAGGGGATGCAGTAGATTAAGTCGTTGTGCATGCCAAAGAAGTCGCCGCCTATCGCAGTGAAATCTATAGCACACGGAAAATTTAAAGGAAAGAGATTTTTGGGTGAGTTACGAGTACTTCACGAGTACTTATGTAATCATTTTTCATCTGCCGGAGGCGGGTTTTTTCGACCTCTTTTCTGACTAGTACAATCTATCGTGTAACAGACAATAGTGGCTGTGTTGTAGTCTTTCTTATCTATACACTACGTTTGGAGCTAATGAAACTAGTGGCTGTGCTTTTTGCTGACATAACAGATCTCCCCTCGTGTGTTTTCAATCCTCGCAGCTGACTGTTTCTTTTGAGAATCTGAGCTTGTGCAGCTATGTTTGAATTCCAATTCAGGCGGGGCAGACTTGGGCGGAGGAGCAAATTGTATATGAAAGATTAGTTGCTAAGTTCAAGAGGATACCCGCATTACTGTCTTGACTTCATTCTATAATGTGTTGTCAGATGATACATGGGAAGTGAAAAAGAAAAAATATAGTCCCACGATGACCTATTCAGACGCAGGGAGTCAAACCCCAGTCTGCCAGCAGCACAGTTGATTACATGCTGGCGATGCGCCGTGCATCATTGGCGATTCACTGAGTGGTGGAGTCTTGGACGAAGATCTCTCAGAAAAAAGTCCGAGGAAGTCCTTGGCGAGTGATAATGGGATTGCAGACCGACAGGCGGCATGCAGGAGGGCCAGGCCATAGTGGGGATTTGATATATCATCGTGTTATGGGGAGAAATGGGTCGTGATATATGAGTATTTATGGGCCATAGATGAGCTGATATATCACTTCATAAATGCAGACATTTGGGGTAAATGATTTTCCGTACCTGCACCTCACTGCCCTAGCCATTCTGTGGCTATATTCTTGTTATCCTCCCTTCCCTAATAATCCTTACTCATTCACAACGTACATAGTCAATCAGCTTGGCTCGAATATATGCGGGGAGGAACCTGGAGGAACTGATGAGAATGACTCGGCTAATTTTAAGCGAGACATCTCATCAATTAGTCATTCTTAGTAACGGACCGGACCGACTTTTTCTTTTTCTGGGGGGAACAGTGTTCCCCCCAGACCCCCCTCCTTTGGCCTGACGGCGGATCCTATTTTCGAGTTTTTAGATCTTATTCTCAATTTTTAAAATTGATCTGGCGCAGGGGGACCCCCTGATGCTCGCCGCTGGGCCCACTGCGTGGTGCTACCGCTCGCCGCGGGGGCCCACTGCGTGGGGCCGGAGAACTGATTTGTAAGTGTATCAGATTTTTGTTTTTTGTTTTTTTTGGAGCGTTTGAGTAATGCGACTCGGTCTGCAACGCATTCCAAGTGCACCCGCTGGTTGAACTGGGTAATTATCCAGTGAAGCCGGGAATTTGTCCAGGAGGAAATGCCGTTACGCACAGGGTTCAAGCCTTAGTGTGGGACTCTGGCCATTTATCCCACTCCATCTTTCAGAGTAGTGGGCCGCATACCCACTAAAACCCCCTTAGATTTTATCCAAGAGTGTTCCACTCCAGGTGTGTAGGACGAGTTCTTTCTTGATTGCAAGAGACCCGAATCGAATTCGGTCAGTCAATAGGATATCTCGTTTCAGCGCTGTATTAATTAGAGACACCCATCGGTTGTGGATTTCTGTGCTCGAGTGTTGACTGTACGTCTCAAACAGTCTTTCATTTCGCAAGCTCCAAATCAATTTGATTGCAGTTGACACCAGGATTGTAAGGAAACGATTTTTGACGTGTGTGAAGGGGGACTTGAATCTTGCCAGGCCGCAACCCAGAATGAGCCCCCAGTTGAGTTTCGGCCAGGAGGGAAACCTCAACCTCCACAGTTTTTCGGTAAGGGTCCAAATTTGATGCTGGCCAGGATTATCACATTCCAGTAAGATGTGCTCCATGGATTCGGTCACACGACATGTTTCGCAAAGTCCGACTGTTTCTAGAGAAGGTATGTGTTCCCAGAAAGGGCCTACGTAGTATATGTTGTGTATACATTTCCATAGAAAGTTGCGAGTGAGCCGGTGAATGTTAGTCGATCTGATTGAAGTCCATATTGCCTTGTCGGATGGCTGGAACGAGAATTCTTCTGCTATGCTGCAACGTATACGCTCAAGGTTTATCATTGTGTTCCTACGCACTGATGTGTTATTCATTGAGCTAATAAGTTTTGTAAAGAGACATTGAGATCCGGTTTTAAGGGGGATGCCGGGGTTCGTGAAGGTCAAGTCGAGGTCAGTATCAAGCTCTGTCGTAATAGGCTCTGACGTCAGTAAGCACTTGGCAGGATTTTCGTCGACTACTTTAAAGCGTGTTCTTCCTGTTCTTTCTTGCAGTCTGGCAATCAGGCAGCGCACTAGACGGAAATTTGGATCCAGTGGGTTGTTCTCATAGGTTTTCCGATCTGTTACTAAGACCTTCCCGAGAAACGGAGAGTTGCTGTGAACGGTAATGGATGTATCAAGAGGTAGGTTTTGGATTGTGTAAAGTAGGCCACAAAGTAAGGCAACATTGAATGAGGGCCAAGGAAGGTCTTCGGATTGCGTTACGAGAAGAGAGGAGCTCAATACGTCTGTGTCAAGAGTACGAGCAAGAATCATGGGATGCATTTCGAGGGAGGTAGTCGATGCTTTGATCCTTGCATGAAGGTATACGTTTGTGGGATCTTGCGGAGAGGTCACAAAAAACCGGTAGTATTGTGTACTTGCAGGGCGATTCGACGGTCATCCCAGTGTTTGATGTACAAACACGAGTAGACCGGATCCTGATGGTCATTGAGGGTTTGTTGAGGCCCAGCAAGGTGACAATGAGTGGAATTGCGATCAATGCGCGGAACGTGAGATGGGGGAGATGATGGGGGTGTGAGAGATGGAGCGCCAAAAGGGAGGCTGTCTTTTGAGCGGATGTTGAGCGGGTGATCGGTGAAGTGAATTTTCGATATATGTGGAGGACTCAGAAGACAACTGGAAACGAATCCACCATTGTGGGCGTGCCGTGGAACGGCAGGAAAAACCGGGTGCTTAAGGAACAGAGAAGACACAATTTCGTAGCATCTGCTCAAGAAGTAGTAATTAAGCGGCTGATCGGAGAGGTTATTCCAAGTGCCTTACCCCCGTAAAGTCGCCAGTGGGCAGTTCAGCCACCAGTACCCCCGAATTCGCATCGCACGACCTCGCACTCTTCACACGACATTTTCGCACGTTTTTAATCTAACTTTTCGTCGCTTTCTCAATCTACGGCCCGGGACCTTTTTCCAAATTCCTTCCCTATCGTTCGTTCGACCGCTACCCGGATCCACGACCCATTTTGAGAGCCTACGGCTCGGCTCTCCAGCCCCGCCAAAGCGTCCAATTACGTGACCTCGCATCTGTCAGGACTTTTTTTTTTTTTTTTTTGAAAACGGCTGTATGATGCACTGCTACCAACTGCTTGGCATCTGGTTGATTAATGCTCGAACTCAGGAGCGAGGCGAGGTAACCAGCGCAGGCTGGTTACCCTGAAGAGGGAGAGAGAGCTAAACATTCTTGAATATACAAGAACATTATCATAAGCTTGGACAAGACCAGCCGCCGCTTCGCTCTGGCAATAAGCACAGCAGCAAAAGATCAAGAAAATAATATATTGTCGACATACAACACAATTAGAAAACCAAAAAAGACGATGTGGATAGCAGAATCGGCAAACGACACGGAGAATCAAAGAAATCAACTTGAGAGAAGTTTTTAGAGATATAACATAGAAGATGACAGAGGGGGATCGGTTACTCACTGCTGGTCAACCAAGGAGATGGGTGCTCAAGAGGAGAAGCAAAGGAAGCACCAGCGAGAGCAGGTAATCGAGAACAACTTGAGCTGAATGTTTCGGTCTCGCATTCAATTCATCTGGCAAGTTGCCCCAGCTGGAAATGGTGGAAAGATATCAAGATATAAAGGCATGAATTATAAATTGTTGCCGGCCAGAATGAACAACAGAAACACCAAAAGTTCACCGAATGTTGACATACGAAAGCCAGCAAGATGGAGTTCCAGGGCGGGGAGATCGGAAGCAACATGGTTTAAGGAGGTTAGCTGGTGGGAAGCAGTGGACACGACACAGTCGGCGCGAGATTTGGCTTTGAGAGGATCGACACAATGACAGTTGCAGACATATTTTTGAGGACAATTAAGCAAATGCCTACTGTTGAAGTTGGAGGCTTGAGTCGAACCCAAGCAGAGGACTATGCCCCGCAGCAGCAGATCTAGAGATGGGACCGCAAAGAAAATAGAGTCGAGGAGAAAAGAGGGTGAAGGGGTTCCATTCACGCCATTTTTATATGTGAAGAATCTGCCGAGGGCATACGTCGCCGCCCGGCCTGATCAATGGAATCATCCTGTCCTGTAAAGAGCAACGGGAGCGATTGACTGCGACCTGTCAAGAAAAAGCTGCGCACGAGTGAGCTGTTTGAAGGGAAATGAAAGGGCAGTGTTGAAAGGTAGAGAGAGACGACAACTGAAGGGGTTAATCGAAGAGCAGGGGGAGAGGAGGAACAAAAGGAGAACAGTGATATGGGGATACAGCACAACCGAACGAGCAAAATCTTAAAGAACGGATAATGCACAACATATCCAAGAACTAGGTCAATCAGCCCAGTATTCAGTGTGCTACAGCTGTTCTAGTGAAAACCATAACTTTTTTGAAATAGTTTCATTATGTAATTACATCAAAAAAGCCGGTACTCCATCCCCTGCGGATTTTCAGTGCAATTTCAACGCGTCTACTCCGGAGGTAATCTGATCAAAACTGAGGCCGTGGCGACTGTTCTAGCCAAAACTGTCCAAAAAAAAAAAAAAACCGCCCACGCCTTATGTACCGAAAATTGCTGTAAACAGGAAAATCAGCACAGAAGGACCGAGACTTACTTGGATAGCACCTATGATCCAGATTTTCCTCAGTCGCGCCGAGGAAGTCGTCAATCACAACTAGATTTTGGTGGAATCAGAAAAGTAGAGTGCAAATCAAGATGGGGAGAACGTACGCCAGTGTCTCCTTGTCCGCTGTCTGGGTTTCGCAGCTTACACAACTCGACTTTGTTTCTACAGCAACAACACCATCGATGTCAACGAAGATTCAACCTCCCGCCTCTGACTTTCGACGAGTTACGAGTACTTATGTAATCGTTCTTAATATCTCGTTGTACCAGATTTTCGAAGTCTTCTGCGTCATGGAATGGCCAGGCGGGGCCACACGACCCTGTTCAATCCATTTCTGCCACCACAGGAGATATTTTTGATCCCCTCAGCGGAGTTTCGATTGGCTGGGGCGGGCTTGTGCGGCTTGGGCTTGTTACGGGCTTCACTTACCCCAATGATTTACACTACGAGCAAAGAGTCTGGCCCGTGAGCGAATCAAAATGCTATCTCACCACAATCGACACTCTAAGAAGCCGGGCCGAGAATATAGCCAGTCACAGCCAGTACCGTATAATTTCGTTCAATTCAACACGGACCCGGAAATTTTGAGGACCAAAAAAATCCGATAAATTAAGACAAAATTATTGCCGCAATAAAAAAAAGTTGAGCGTGACGCGTGACTGTCGAATTGAACGAAATTATACGGTACTGGGCGATACCCGTGAATAAATTCACGGGCCAGCCAGACTGTAGCAACCCGTCTTGAATCTTGTCTCTCATCGTTTCCCTCATCTTAAAATGCCAACCTGTTTTGCATTCGCGTGTTTCACTCTCTCGTGTCGGATGTCCATCTCTTTCTGTCCCCACTGTCGGACCGGTCCCGTCTTAACTTGGCTTGCCTCGATGACACCTCGCTGAATCGTTTGGTGGGGTACCACATCTACTTATCCTGGTCGGAAGTACCCGCGGAGGAGTGTCAAACCGTGTCACTGGTAGCACTCAAGAGTTGCAGCTCACCGTAAGTATCTGTCAAATAAACTCCCAGCCACTCAACCTGAATGGCTGTTTCAATGACTTTGACTCAATGCTGGGTTATTAATGCTTCCACCTCGCAATTTCTGTCGCACGAGTTCATTGCGCCTAGCATTTTGTTCCCATGTTATTTCTTCAACTGTCAGAATATTCTCAATTTCCTTTCCAGGTGCTTGCTTCACGCCTGCCGCCGGACTGCGCACCATAAGCGACGTCACCGGGCTCGTGAAGTTTTTTTTCAGGCCTTCCAGCTCAATTTTCAACGACGGAAATTACCCCGAGATCACGTTCGTTTGAATTTTCCGGCGCTCTAGAAGAAGGCAATGGGTGAGGAAAATATGTAAAATCTCGTGGCTACAGATATTCTACCTCACAGTGAGCAGAATCAACGAGAATCTATTGTGAAATATAACCTGTTCAGTTTCAATGTAGTCCACATCATGGACATCGGCATGGACAGTGTTGTTCACTGTGATCCAACGCAGGGGTACAACATAGGTACCATCGTGTAATTGTGCCAATTCTTTGATATAAAAATGACGATGAGACTTGGACTTGTCTTCGCAGTTGGCCCACATCGGTGAAAGTTCATCAAGGTCAATTTCTGTTTTCCATTTGTCTGACTGCCAAAACTCAGAAATTGGACCTGCAACCTCTGGATAAACATGGATGAATGGCCGTACAAGCGGATTTGCCCAGTCCTTCAAGTATCTTTGTTAGCATTGCAGTTCAATTGTTAAGCTTGATATTTACCAAGGCAAAGAGTCTGGCCGGATGGTGCATATACAAATCATTTCCCAGCGATGAGGTATGATGTTCACTCTGGATACCGGCCTCACGTGTCAATGACTCCTGTTTCTTTCGCAAGGCAGAGAAGCTGAGCCTCCTGCTCCCCGTTCATGAAGCGAATTTCATACTAGTACCGAAAAACAGCGGAACATTCGCAAAATCTACGCTAATCCAGGTTCCAACGTTTGAGATACTTGAGGTAGATAGCCTCTTGCTCCCCTTCCAAGACGCAGCTAAAATTGGCTGGAAACATACGCCACTGGTTAAAGTTCTTGTCCCAGTATATCATGTGCTTCTCCCCCTCGGTTTGACTCTCTCCCGCTCCCAGGACCTGTATCTCCCCGTAGAACAGCGGGCTCTGTTCCTGATCGTACTGAAGTCGGAACTTGATGCGAGAAATGTTTGCCTCCTCAGCAGCATCGGCGTCCTTCTCACGCTGTAACCACTCGAGAAGCTCCTTGCGCTCCCGCTTGCTCATCGTCCGAGTGTTCGCGGTTGGAGGGGTGCGGGCGCTGGAGGAGGGACCAGGCGCAGGAGCAGTACCAGAGGACGAGCGACGATGAGATGGCCCTGAAACTTGGCCCTGAAACTTGCCAGTTAACAGATGGAAACTCGCCAGAAAACATAAACCTAACTCACCAGGTGCAGTGTGGACGGCCACGCGCCTCCCATGTTCTTTCAAACGAGGGTCATCATTGTCGGACTCTGCTCCGCTATCATGTGTTACTGTGACGCAGCCCATTAGTTATAATCTAATATGCACACCTGGAGAAACACTCACCTGGTCTCCGGTGGTCTTTGAGCGTGTCAGAGGCCGTGCCTCGACTACTAGAACGTGCGCGGACGTGTGTCGATGCCTTCTTGGTCTGCCTGACCACTACCCTCCTTCTCCTTTCCCTTCCCCTTTGCCTTCTTTTTCCTCTCCTTCTCCGCCTTCTCATGCTTCCCCTTTACCGCTTTTTCCCACTTCCCCGCGCTCGACACACTTGCCACCGTGACCCCGCTAACAGTCTGGATGATCGGAACGTCACCCTGTTTCTCCAGCGACACTTCCATCTCATCTGTAAAGCCCATTAAGCTCAGTCCAAGCCCAATATAAACATGAAAACCCACCTTCAGTCCAAGAGACGATTCGCATCGCTTTTTCTGCCAGTTCTTCCCGATCCACGTTATAGTCTTCAGGGAAATGCCGAGCATCGAGCGCTGGGACAACACGCTCGTTCTCCCGCTCCTGGAAAAAGTTGATGTTGAATCCCTTCTTCGGATATTTTCCGTTCGAGGGCCATGTCATCATCCCAGTTTTCGAGTCGGAGCTGATTTTCATAGGCATAGTCCGCCCATGCTGTCCATTTCATCGTCTGGGAGGAGGAAGTCGCGTCTTGGACCGTCAGCTGGTTGCGAACCACTAGGATGTCTACTGAAAAGATGTGCTTCATATCAGTACCGAATGCAGTTCCAGTAGAATACAATTCTGACGTACAGAGATCCTTGACCAGGCAATCTTTTATGAACTTGCGAGTGCTGTCTCTGTCACCCTCCACATCCCCATCTTCGGTTACACGAGGCCGGACACGTTCCAAATCTCTTGTCCTTTGTGACTTGACGACTTCGCTGGCGTTCAATCCGTCAAGCTCCATCTGTAGAACACTAATCCGAGTCTCAGTGAGGAGTGAGCACACAATGGTAGAGCGGACATACTGCAATCGGGACTCGTACTCCCTCGTTGTCGACTTCCACACGCTTGCTTGCCGCTGTCTCAACAGCTTATACGCTGTTGTCGCTCCGAAGGACGTGCTGCCACCGTCGGTATTGATCACGAAACCGAAGACGTGGAAGCCTCCATCTCGATACGCGCTCTCGCTCTGAAAATGAATCAGCAAATGAAAGAAATTACCGCAATAGTGAAGTTCACAATTTTGGTCAAGTCGCGCGAAATTGAGGCCACCTGCCGAGCACAAGCAACAGGTGTTCGGCTCGCCCGTACCTCCTCCTGGAAGTCGGCATGCCATGTCGTCAGCCATGTCATTTTCTCCAAGACTTTTTTGCTCTTCTTCCGGTCATCCATGCTGATGTCTAGCTCATCAAGATACGAGCCATACTGGGCTCGGTCGAGCTCCGCTCGTTCTGTTTTAGACACTGCCAAAAGAAATTAGCATAGGTGACGACTCCCATCGATACGAAGGACTTACAGTGCTTTTCGTGCTTCTGGGCACCGCCAGTTGGCGCGTACAACCATGTCTGGAACATGTTCCATGCAGTCGTACTACGCACACCTTTGGGTTGGGCATCAATGACCTGCCACAGCAGGTGGGCGGGCTTGTTAAGCTCCACCGCCATCTGCTCCACAATCTGCGCCAGGTCATCCTGTGCCTTGAGCAAACGATCCTTGGCACCTTGGGGGACTGGGCCCGACTTGTAAGAATACCCCTCCGTGTCCGCGTCGGTGTTCTCGTGTTCGATATCGCTCCCCTCGCCATCGCCATCGACATCTGTCTGCTTCTGCTGGCGCACCCCCAGCCTTGCCTTGGGTTTCGGTTGAGGTGAAGGATCGTCATCGTCATCATCGTCATCCGAGTCCACCAGTCGCTGTGGGGTTTTACGGCGGGGCTTTGGTGGCAGTGGTACACGCCTCAGGGGAGGTGCGTGCTCGTCGTCATCACCCAATACTCTATGTCGGCGAGGCTGGCGCCCAAACTCGTTCTCAAAATCGCGCTCATCTGCTTCATCATCCTCCTCCTGAGTCGTGAGGTGACTCTTGGAGAGGAAGGTGCTGCGATCCTTCTGAAAGCGCCGATCCTCCGCACGTGCCGCCTCTTCGTAGTCCGAACCGCTGCCATCGAAATCTTCGGCATGAGCATCCTGCCACTGCGCTTCCTCATCTGAGGCCCGAACGCTCCGCCAAGCTTCCGCCTCATCCTCGTCCTCATCCTCAGTCCTGGTATCCTCGAAGTGCCTGTCGAGAATGTCGTCCAGACTGTGGGCGGTGGCATTGTTCTCATCGAGAATGAGGGTGGTGGCATCGTTACTGTCCTCGATAGTAAGATGAGGAGTCGGACTACGACGACGGGGCGATGGGTGTGGCTGTTTCCTACGCGGTTTGGTCCCTTTGGCTGCGGGGCGGCTGTTTTGAAATAGACTCAGATCGAGTCTTGGAAGCGATTTCGAGGAGGTGGTGTGCGATGAGATTACGGTGTGCAGTGATAGGGCTGGGTGTTGTGATTCCTGTGTGGAAGGTGAGGCACGTCTCGATGGCACAATATCTGCCAGTGGCAAAGCTGATAGCAGCAACTCCACCAAATGTGGCATCGTGGATGGCGAGGCATGGGGTGGCGCGTGGGGCGAATCGTGTGCATCCTGTACGGGGGAGAGGGAGGTGCGGTGCGGAGCTGGGGAGCGCACATCCTGCACCCCAGATAAAGAGGTGCAGAGCGAGGGTGACGAGCAAGCGGCACGTCTTGCACAACTGAGGTGTGCACATCCTGCATCACGAAAATGGAGGCGGGGGGCAAATCTTGGATCGCAGATACCGAGCGTGCCAGTGGCGACTCAGCGGGTGGCGCCTCCTGCATCGCAGAGGGGGTGGCAGGGAGCAAGTCCTGCATCACAGGCACGTCCTGCACAGCTGGGGTACCCACATCCTGTATCGCAGAAAGGGCAGCGGGGGGAAAATCCGGTATCGCAGATATCGAGTGCGCCAGTAGCGACTCAGCGGGTGGTGCATCCTGCAGTGCAGAGAGGGCGACAGGGGGCAAGTCCTGCGTTGCAGATACGGCAGGTGGTGCATCCTGCACAGTGAAGAGGGAGGCGTGTGGAGATGTTCCTGTGAGTGCACGAGGAAAATCAGGGGGTGACTGAGTCTTCATCGTGGAAGTGGTTTGTGGGGAAGGCGGGCTTGAGAGAGACAAGGACGAGCCTGCGGTCCCTCTGAATTCTCCTGAGGCGCCTATGAGTCCCGAACGAGTGAGGTTCATCCGACCAGTGCAAGCCCTGAGTGGATAAATCCTGGTCTGCAAGGGGAGGAGGCGGAGGCGGCTGCTCGGACAGACTAGGATTTGACTGGGAGGAGCCCTGTCTCACAGCCTACGCACAGGTGAGGAGAGTATATTGGAATGGTACTCGCAGGGAAAATTCACCTGTTCTTCAGTGGAAGATGTGTTCACCCCAAGGTCTTTCTCATTTTGAGGGATATTCTTGCTCTGGAGATAGCGACCAAATTATTAGAAAACTGGACATGAAAGTGAAGAGTCATACCGCAGTGGCAATAGCCCTAGCATCAGCGACCATGTTGGCGCTCCTCTTCTTCACCCTTTTGGGCTCATGTGCGCCACTGTTGTTCCCCTCGGTTTCAATCTGCTTTCTTTTTCTCAATGGTGCTGGCTTTGTGGTTTCGGGTGCTGGTACTTCTTGTTCTGGGGGTGCATTTGGCGTCTGTCGGGTGCGTGCGGAGCGCCTTAGCGGCGGGGGCAGGGTCAGGGTCATTGCAGAAGGATGTCGAGTGCCCAGGTGGGATACTGAAAATGCAGAGTCAACTGAGTCAATGCTACCAAGAACTGGGAACAGGTCAGCGGTGCTCACTATAACCAATAAGCGATGTCGGCACTTTAGAATCATCATCGTGTCGCCTGTAGGGCATCAAACTGTCTGTAATAGCCCGTAAATGCGTAAACGGACGGTTATGGGCACCTGTTTACGGCTCGACCCGTGCCGTTACTGTGCTATTAAAGGTTGAACCGACCTGGACAACTGCACAGGGGCATAACCGTATTTACGGGGATGTATTTACGTGAAATTACGGGACGGGTTGATGCCCTAGTAGCCCCGGCCCGACTCACCGTGTGAGCGGTCGCAAAATCTTCCACTGCAAGCTCTCAATCTTGCCAGCTGCTTTCGAAATCTCCCTGCTTGCTTGTACCAGCTGGTCGCAAACCCCACCCGCCACCAATGCCCAGCTTCCGCAAGCAATTGGTCACTGGAATCAAGCCACCTGTCAATGTTAGGGCATAGAACCCTGCGTAATACGCCTACGAGCGTAAAAATTACACCCGTATTTGGCTTACGGGATGGCATGACCCGTGCGGAAGTCGGCATATCAGATGCTTCAGACTGGACAGGATCCGTGTGTATAGCCGTAGACGGGCATAATTTACGGGTTGCCGAGTGACCCTGCCAAATCGGCAGGTTTCAAGTGAGTTATGGATTATGATCGTATGAAATATAAATTATGCGGCCTTACCGCCAAGCCTTTGCCTCAATCTCGCTTCAAAAGTCTCCCTCAGTCCCTTTGTGTGCATCCTGTGTGTTCCCCTGTGTTGTTCCTCTGGTGGTTTCGGGGTCGGCAACATCAGCGACATCTTGGCGACATCAGTGTAGGGAAATCACCTTGTTTTTGCGAAATATTTTTGGCAGTAACCGAAGTTAGGATGGTGGCAAGTAGGCTGGTCACCATGCCGTATACGGTCACGACCGTGAGCAGCACAACTGTGCAAGGGTATGGCCGTAGTATTGCACACTGGACAAAATCAAGGTAAGCTTCAAACAGTGCGGTGACCGTCCGATTATGGCCGTATACGGTAAAACGACCGTATTGGGGGTTAAAAATTGGTTCGGTGGATTTAAACAGCGTAGATGTATTGTAGACAAAAGTGAGGGGTAAAGAAAGTGAATATATAGCTGGATGATGATTGATTGTCATCCAAATTGTGCGCACCGAGAAGAAGGAAAATAATTCCAGTGGGGCAATGTACAACAAAGTAGTCAGGTTTGAACGTCAATGCAACCATGTTGGTTCCGAGAAAACCGGAAACATAGAACCTGAAAACCGAAGTCAATGGGAAGCAGAATAAGAAGACGTTGATCACGAGCCGGTGGTGGAGGCCGAATGATAATGCAGCAGCGCTGTTGAACCTTTTTGTGACTCTACACCATTACATCACAGCTGTATAAATTTATTACTCCTCATCACTACTGTCATATGTACCACGATACGCTTCTGCATTCTCCATCGCATCCAACATCTCAAAGTCTTCGACCTCCCGATCACTCTCGTCGTCCCCCTCAAAGTATCTATCCTCACCCCTTGCAGCAGCATGCTCGTCAATCATGCACTGTATCAATTCTGCTTCAGAAGGGCCCCATGGCGCATCTTGAGGTGTATCTGCTGGGAGATGTTTTCTCCATGTCGCACAAAGGCGCACTAAGCGCTCACGGCGAAGATAAAACTGGTACCGGTCGGGCTCGTTCGCTGTTGATCAGATCAGCAATATATACCACAATTTAGTAGGGCACGACATACCTGTGTTCTCCATGGCCAGATTGAGCACTTCCCACTCCTCAATAAACCAAATACGCAGCCCTCGGGCCTCCTTGCGGAGCATTGCATCCTCTTCATCTGCACGCTCGATTTGTAACATCGCCCGTATACCACTACGCACCAGGTCATCGCTGAGCCAGAGCGGAGGGACCCCTCTATCTTCGTCGTCTTCCAGCCCCACATCTTGCCAGATGGCATCATCTACATCCAGAGCATACAATGTTCGCATATCAATACGTTCCGGGGGAATGGTGCGCGCTGGTGCACGGTGCTCCCGGATCTCGACCCCAATGGCATCGCAGATCTTGTTATACTCCCGCACAAGATTGTTGATCTTGGGCTGACGCCGTTTGACAGCAGCTTCGGTATGAGAACGCAATTTGTGTTCTGGTTTGTGAGGTCAGTAATGTCTCGATGTCTTGAAGCCTCTACTTACCTGATGCTTGTTGGCGACGCGAGCTACGTTCGGCCCTTTCCCACTCGAATTTTCGTGCCCGCAGTAGGTTTCGGAGTCGGATTTTCTTGGCACGTGCATCGAAGCGCAATTGGAAGAACTTACTCTTCGTGTGTTTCTGGAGCTGGACTTTCTCATCGACTCCAAGGGCAGCCTCGTTGCGGCGCAGTCGGTCCTGGGTTTTCAGCAACATGGCTCGAGCATCGTCTCGAGCCATTTTGGCGTCTACTAGAGCGTCATCATCTCCATCATCGGTGGCCGCACAGTGCCGCTTCACAGTCCTTGAGCTCAACTTTCTGGGCCTCGGTTGTGTTGCGCAGCTCAATGACCGTGGCGACAGCCTTTTCTCCTCGGGTCTTGGAACGACCTGTAAATAACAGTATTTTATTTTATTCCTGGATCCAGAGCAGACGACCTACGTGGGGCGGGTTTGGTCTGCGCTTTAACCTGCTCTTTCCACTGAGCCTTCAAAAACTCTTTGGAATGGCTGCTTTTCTTGAGCTGGCGTTCAGCTTCGACGCGCTTCTTCTTGCTGAATAGGGTGCGACGCTGATTCCACTCCGCGAGCTTGAAGAGGTTCGCCTCGTCACCCTGCTTCACCTGGGAGTCCAATGTATACAGTCGGTGATGATACTGGAGGCACAACATCAGTGTGTGATTAAAGTCGGGGTGTTCCACTTACTCCAGAGATGCGCAAGTGGGCGATTAGATGACTGATTGAGTGCCAGAAGCGCTCACAGCCCTCTCCGTTGGAGAAACCGAATCCCTCGCACTTGAGCGGGTGATAGACCACCTGACAAGGCCAGTCATGCCCGAAGGCATGGAAGACAGAGACGGCAAAACGAAGTCGGTCTATATATCGACCCAGAAACCCCCATTTCCGCACGGAACGTTCGGCCTGGCAGGCAATGTCGTACAGGATTCCGACTACAATGTCGAGTGGCAGATGCTGCATTAGCGTCTCCAACAACAACCACACATTGAACTGTTTTTCGCCCGCCGAATGCATGTTTACCAGCCAGAGAACGCGGTCGTGGCGGCACAACAGTGCCATCAGGCCAGTATCGGAGTAGAACTGGCTGCTCGCCTTCTGACGAGTTTCATCTGCGGCTTTGAACGATGCCTCGCAGGTGTTGAGTCCGGACCGGGGAAGCTTGAGGTCAGCGTGCTCATAATGGTCACCGGCCTCGTCGTCGATCTCCTCCACGGTGGCCTTGCGCTGCTTTTTGGCATTGCCACTGGGCTTGGCGTCGCGTACACTGTCGACATATTCCTCCATTTTCGAGCCCAGATGTTCTGGAAGGAAGTGTGTGTCTGGATGAAGCTTCACTGGGTCTGTAGTAGGACCGGCATTTCTTTTTTGCGTGAAGCATGCGTCAAGGCAGCAATTGAAATCCATCCTGAGTGGTATATCAGCTCGAGCTCGAGATAGTCACAGTCGAAGAACTAGGACTCACTTCACAGACCCATCATGTACAAGTCCCCCGAAGCATGCGGGGCAACGGCGTCGCAGATATTCGCTGGGACGAGTCCGTGGCGGTGGCTCTTTGAAGGGATTTTCCACCTTTGGTGTTGATTCTCGTGCTCGTTTCTTCCCTGCTCGTCGTGGCGCCGGAGTTGGGGACGCAGACTGTGCACGCGGAGTCGATGGAGTCGATGGGGATGTCGGTGTGGTCAGTGGTGATGTGGATGTATCCCGCATCTGAGGAGTCGAGGTCGATGTAGAGTCGGTCTGACCTTCCAGGTATGAGAGACGCGCACGCTCCAGATGGGCGTTGAAGTCGTGATTGACTTGATTTCGAAGGTGCGTGTACCACTCGAGTGCACTACCAAACAGTCGACGCAATGCACCCTGATAAGTATTCAGGATGAATGCAAGCCATCTTAATGAATAGATCTCGCCCCTCACGGTCCAAGGTAAAGCCCAGGTCTCGTAGGAAACTTTTCATAGTAGCGGTCCAAGCGGTGTTATTGGGAGATATTCGACCAAAGAGGTTTCTAGCAAACTCGAGCACACGTAGATCGACAGCCAGGCTGGGACGCCATGGAGCCGAAGGAAACAAGCCAGCCCTTAGAAGTTGTACTGCAGCTGGAGCACACTCGCAAATGTGAATCTCCAGATCTGAGATGGCTGCTCCAGCATCAGCGATTCGTCGTGATTTTCCGGATACTGGGTGCTTACCTGTGAATCTTACAACAGAGACCTTGCACAGGATGGAAGACCTGCAATCACAAGCAGGTTTGCTAGGGGCAGGTAGTGCGTCAGCCTCGTGCAATCCCCGGGTCCGGTGCCAGAGCTGGACAAATACCGGCACCAGAGCAGGAATAACTTGAAGTTGCCAAGATTCCCATTGAGCGGTATGAGTGGCACGGTGACGCTTTTTGCTAGGAGACTCCATGCCACCCTTCTGCGGGGAGGACGGCGTGGTGAAGGCATTGTCGTCATCGAAGTTGTATGCGTCGAGATCGTCTGAGCGAGAGGGGACTGGCGAGAATACGGGAAATTCGCAGACCAATGGGGTGGGGATCACCCGCTGAATTAGTGTCCGGTTGTTCGATAGGAACACAACCGGTTCCTCCCCTTTCTTGGCCTTCTTCAGGTAATGTGAATTTTGAGGACCATCTACAAGGGTGGTTGTCCCAGTGCTCTTCTCAAACACTCTCTTCTTCTGGGCCTTCGTCACCTATGGCGAGAGGAAGGTATTACGTAAGAATGTGTTCCTGATCCATTAAATTTAGTGATATCTTTTGAAAGTTGCCCATATTCTGGCCTTGCAATACAGTTGGGAACTCCAGAAAAAATTGAGACCTCTCATACATCCTCAAAAATGCCTTCTATTTCTTCAGAAGATTTTTCCTGGACGGGACGGCCGCGTTAAAAGAAACGTCTCAATGATCACAGACAGCGACATCATTTGTCTGGCGCAGCAGAGCTTCGATCTGTCTCGAACGCAGCGCTGCATTCACAAGAAAAGATTCTGAAGAAGCAGAAAGCAAGAACAAATTTCAATTAAAGCTATGATATGATTTTTCGGAGCGCATGCTACTGTCTAGACCCGTTTGGGAATCGCCTCTTTTCTTCCTCGAAGTCTGTGTTGAACTTTCGGGCTCTAATCCCGACCATTCCGAATGGCCGGGTCCATTCGTCTTTTGCCAGATCGTTAGAAACACCTGCAACAGCATGGCCATACTCCTTTCTTCGTAGATCAAGATGACGTGCCTTGCTCTCAGACGCAAATCGTTTTTGTCTACCATCTTCTATGATTCTTGCGTGAGGCCTAATCTTGGAGGGCTCTTCAAACCTGCCTAGGTTTCAGAAACACCCAAGCTGGAGTTCTCTGCTAACTCTGTCATCTCTGGAACAACTACACAGGTATTCCACCACTACGAATATGGATATATACTGAGTTGGGAGGCGCATCCCGTATGTAGTGTATCACAACATACCCATACGTGCGCCCGCTCCGAAGCCATAGGACCTTGGCCGGCGTTGCATCCGTCCAGCGTATCTATCATCGCCTCCGGTTCGAGCAATCGAAACTGCGGTGCGCTGGGCTTGGTTGCATGTGGTTCAAGGCTGTGGTGACCTATGAACGAAGTGTAACGAAAAATAAATATGTATTGGCGTACCAGCGTCTCATCTGGGAATAATGAAATAACAACACTCCCCCTCAAGCGCGAGTCATTCCGAGTCGTGAGACGAAGTACTCGTGCTTGGATTTGTCCAGAGCTTTGGTGAACAAGTCCGCGGTGTTCTCCGAGGTAGGGCAGTAGGATACTGACACTTCATGAGAAGTAATTCTCTCCCGAATAAAATGATGCCGAACATCAATGTGTTTTGAGCGGGCATGAAAACCAGAGTTCTCCGCAAACGAAATTGTGCCATGATTGTCGACGGAGATGTGAGTGGGAAGTTTAGGAAGGGAACCGAGTTCGGAAAGCATACTGCGAAGCCAGAGAGCTTCACGGGTAGCAGAAGCTAAAGCCATATATTCGGCTTCCATGCTGGAAAGTGCGGTAGTCGGTTGCTTCTTTGAATTCCAAGTTACAACTCCTCCGGTGAACATAGAGAGGTAACCGGTGATGGATCGGCGGTCATCTGTCTCAAGAAAGGATTCCAGACCAAAAAATCGAAAAACTGGTGAGCCTTTACAGAATATTCTTTGACTTTGGGATGAGCTTGCACCAGGCAAGACTCGGTACGGCTGAGGAATAGACTCTGGTCGAAAGTCCTGACTTGTCCCGGCGACAGATTCAACTACTTGCCAATGTATGTTCTCAAAATCCTTCGCTCAATCCTTGCTCAAGACCGGGAAAAGTATCTGTCCGCATTCGCAGTTCAAATGTTCGTTTTTGATTACTTATTGTCTCGAGCTGACGGACGTTTAGCGGCCAATTTACATTTTCGAACACTTTCACCCCCAGCATGACTCCAGAGCCATTTTCTAAGGCTCGCGCACCGCCGAAAATTGGTCCTGAATCAGTGCCAAAATGCATCACATTCAGTCATACCGGTGGTCGGCTTGGGAGTCTTACAACCTGATCCCAATGGCGACCTTCATCCCGTTGGTTACTGCTCTCGAAAATTTGCGCCCGCAGAAATTAATTACGGGATCCACGACAAGGAACTTCTTGCTATTGTCCATTCTTTCCGTGACATGCAGTCTTGGTTAATCGGTAATGGGAGTCCTGTAACAGGACAGATGGAGAAATGGCCAGCAACACTTGGAGTACTTGAAGGCCACACTGATTCAGTCACATCAGTAGCCTTCTCTCCAGATGGGAAACATATTGTCTCTGGCTCTGATGATAGGACTGTGCGCTTGTGGTATACAGAGAGTGGAGCACCACTAGGTGAGCCATTGAAAGGCCACACTGATACAGTCACATCAGTAGCCTTCTCTCCAGATGGGAAGCATATTGTCTCTGGCTTGACAGGACTGTGCGCTTGTGGGATGCAGAGAGTGGAGCACCACTGCGTGAGCCATTAAATGGCCACACTGATTCGGTCACATCAGTAGCCTTCTCTCCAGATAGGAAGCATATTGTCTCTGGCTCCTTTGACAGGACTGTGCGCTTGTGGGATGCAGAGAGTGGAGCACCACTGGGTGAGCCATTAAAAGGCCACATTGATTTGGTCAGATCAGTAGCCTTCTCTGCAGATGGGAAGCATATTGTGTCTGGCTCCAATGATAAGACTGTGCACTTGTGGGATGCAGAGAGTGGAGTACCACTGGGTGAGCCATTAAAAGGCCACACTGATTCGGTCAGATCAGTAGCCTTCTCTCCAGATGGAAAGTGGATTGTTTCTGGTGCTCTTGACAGCACTGTGTACTCACAGGATGCTCACCAGGCTGCCAACTTCAACACAGCACCCTCTCAGTCAGGCTTTACAATCCCCCATTACAGCAATTCTATCAAAGTAAGTTCCAATTTCTTCAGTTGTTTCCTGGTGTTTATTCTCTTCTATTTCAGACTGAACGCACCTATGCTTCTCCTTTTTGGACCATTCAGGAAGGCTGGGGCTTGTCTAGCTCAAATGAATTGCTCTTCTGGCTGCCTCATGAACACAGAACAGGATTCTGGATGCCTCTTAACAAATTCATAATTAGCAGACAGCAAACTTTGCTTTCATATACTACATTTGCACATAGTACTGAGTGGGCACAGTGTCATTTATGAACACTGGCACAGCACCCTTCATAGGACTGTGACAATCTTTACCCACCACAGTTTCAACATATTTAGCTTAGTAGTTGTCAATCGAATGTTCTTGCTTTTTTAACACACCCCTGTTGACATGGTAGTACTTTCCATCATCTAGGATTGTGTAAAATTGACTGTTGAAGTTTCTCCGCATGAACCGGAACATTTGCTGGTCCCTGTTTGCCAACGCATTCGGAGTCTGACGATGACCACTCATCGATGAAAGGGAGCGTAGACGCACGTAGACCCATCAACCTCAGAATGTGGATTTGGCCACCTGTGGCAAGGGGGAGTGCATGTGTCTACATGTGCCTACATGTGGCTACCCGCATTTACCTGCATCTACATTGGTCTAACTGAGTGAACCAATGTAGAATGATGTAGACATGTGTAGATAGGTGTAGACAAATTGTATCTACCTGGCGTAGATACACGTAGACACAGGGGTTCATCTACCTTTCGTCTACGGGGGTAGACAGACCCTCTGTCTACATGGGGTGGGAACACAGTGATTCCTAGGCCAATTCCCTTCAAATAAAATCCTACCATGAAATTTGAGGAATTTCAGGAGGTCACAGAGGTTTAATGCGTGTTATCGCTGTTCGGATGTCCCAGAATAAAATCATAGAGCGGTATCTGAAAAACCGAGTTTTTGGATTTGTACCGTATCCGGTCACATCGAGTCAAATCCTTTGACCAGATCCTGCATATTGATCTACATACTATTGCGTCTGAATTAAATAAACCGGGCCAAGACCTACGATTGAGACCTATAGCCAATCTGTCGAGGATTTACGACTATTTGGCCCAGATCATTTGTCGCGCAGGAAGCAATCATTCGGTATTGCAGCCTTCATCTCCGCGCATGAGCGTTCTCGTCTTCTTCATCTTCATTTTCTCGGCCCTCTTCGAATTGGGGTTGACGGTGCTGGGTTTGATCGAACATCCCACTGTTGAGGGCGGCCTGCATTTGCGCAACTCAAGCTCACGATTGGTGAGAGGGGTAAAGGGTCCCGTTCCGAGCAGACACGCAGCATTGGATGCAAATCCGGGTACTCGAAGCGGAGCTGGGACTCCCTGCCATGGATTATCCGGATTGGTTATCACAACCTTCTGGAGCAGCTGCAAGCCTTGTGGAAACTGCAATGTTTCTGCTGGGGGGGCACAATTGTAGCATCATCCTATGGCCACCTGCAGATGGCCGAGTTGCTCCTAAAACTGAGAATTGATCGGAAATAAAGGTTGCACCCTCCCGAAAAGGAAACTAAAAACCGGATGATTTTACAAATACGGCATCGCGGCATGGGGTGATCGTAAACAGGAGTGGTTTTAGGGGCATGGCTGCAGCAAAAAAAAATACAGTACGCTCAAGTGATCTTGAAGAAACTTACGTTGACACGAACTGTCAATCGATGTAGATCGGCGATCATTGCCTTCCGCGCCGCGCGCAGTCAATACCTCCACATACTTATTGGTGAAGCAGTGAAGCAGGGAGTGAAGAGGAGATTATGAACCACCGAGCTTGGGTCAAAGTGAAGGAACAATGACTAAGGAGCCCGGTCCGAACGTTACCATTCACTCGTTAACCTGCACCTCTTTACCTATATCCCCTGATGATGTTTCCGACATAACATGACTCATTTTGGGAAAAAAACTCCGAGTCCTCAAAACTTATCTTTCTTCAAATCCTGGAATACCTATTGCGTCATAAAAATGGCATTCTGAATCACATGCTTCGCAATGGCATTTTAAACACTATTAAATGGTTTGTTTCGCATTTTGAACCATATGCCTCGAAATGGCATTCTGAATCACATGCTTTGCAAAGGCATTTTCACCCTCTTTATAAAATTAAGCTGTCTGTCTGTCCGAAGCCTTTTCAATCTCCGCTGTCAAATTCGCCGTCCACGTCATCAGTTACATCATCTTAATCTTACCCTATCTGGGAGATCAGGCCCGAGGCTTTGGAAGCGCTTGGTCCAGGCCTTTGGAAGCACTCATTAAACAGCACTTCCTCGGGGCTTTTGGCCCCATGATCAATTTTAAGCACGTGCGCGCTTATAAAAATGTACACAATGCCAAACTCCGCTTTTTGCAATAAATGATGTCTAACATGGCCTATACATGTTCAAATAATCTGAATTTTTGTAACAGGAGGATTGGATGGATTTAGAAAGATTTCATAGAGCCTGAATGTTTATTATGGCACTTGGTGGCTTCACAACACCTACTATTGACCAACACTCTGAACAGCCTATGGTTCTGATGTGATATAAAGCATTCTCAAGTAAGTATGTAAAATCTAGCTATATCACAAGTTTCTAACTGTATTTGACTACAATGTCTGGAAATATCACATCTTAATCTTACCCTATCTGCATGACAGCAGAGATTGAAAAGGCTTCGGACAGACAGACAGCTTAATTTATAAAGAGGGTGAAGTTATCGGTAATTCTTCGAATGTCTCAAAACGGGCGAAATTTTGCTGCACCCTCGGTTCCAGCAATAGCTGTAAGGACAGAATTGACAAAAGGCAAATAAAAATACACCAAAACAAGATGTGCCTTCGCTTCGCTCCGGCATTTGCAAGCAATTGGTGTCTCTTTGAAGTTTTCACATAAAGAAATTGCTCTCAGACAGTTACGCAAATTTCGATGTCTAATAGAACGCGATTTTCAACCAAGGTGTTCATCAACTCTCAGAAAGTAAATACATAGATCATCGGGATGTAACGGCGGACAATATCAACACGGACGTTTAAAACCTACCCGGAACACTGAATTGGTACGTGGGCGGCCACGATGGAAAATCAGTGGCAAACCCACATAATGAAGGTTGAAAGAGGACCCTCCGAGTCGGATTCGCACCGACGAACCTTACCCAGACCATGTCCCCCGCCCGATACGGCTCGCTCTCGCCGCACACATTCTCCACCGCCTGCCCTAACTGATTCCTGAACGGCACCGCATCGAGCCTCACGTCCGTCTACATTTCAGCGGCACCATGTAAATAAGCTCGTTGAATTAAATGAGAGTAACAATGACTATCCACACACCTGCACCGAAATCGTCTTCGAGATCTGCTCCTCTGGCGGCGCGTCCGAGGGCTGCCGGGGCCGCTCCCAGTCCGGGCCCTGCACCCCATTCGCGAGGAACGGCACCGTGCTCATGTACTTGTCGATGTAGGCATCCAGCGTGTATCAGACAATAGCCAAGCAATAATGAGCATTGTCGACAGAGGAAGAGGGAAATAAAAAGAATAAAATGTACGCGACCCAAAAAACGTCGACACACCGTCATATCTTGAGGCATGTTCAAGTCTGAGAGCCATATTGAACCGCAATGCGGCGAAGAAACGTTGATTAGTATCCTAACACGATGATAGAGAGCGCAACAGTCCTTTGCCGGTGGCTCATCGGAGAGTTCATGATTGATGCGACATCACTTTCGAACTTGCAGTCTTGCAAGAGGGCTTTATTGTGATATTGTGTGAACACTGAGACAGGTGGTCGGTTACGCAGAATCGAACGACATCCAGCAACATTGAGAGGAATTGAATTTGCGGGCTTGATTTAAAGCCAATACTTGAGGTTGACATTGGTCCTCAAACATATGCAACAGCTTGCGAGGGAGGCTTGGAGGAGACAGAGAACGACGGTGATATCCAGGCTTGAAGTTTTGGTTGATGGGGAGAAATGAAGCGGGAGCGCGCTCGGCCCTGGGGTTGCTGCTATTTAGTGGGATTGATGCGTCATACCAGCGTCATTTCTGTGTCATGGCACACGTCATTCGGAAGCTGCAAAAAGTTAAACTGAGAGCGGCGCGAGTGGGGTGGGAAGATAAACATGTACATACTGATTTGAGGGATCTGCTTAATACATGAGGTATATTGCAGAGGTGAAATCAACGTTATTGAGATAATTCACTCTATTGTGCTCTTAGACTCTCAGCACCAAATCTTCAATTGCTTCATGCCCCAGACATGCTTAATTTATACAGCTGTAACAGAGGGAAACAAATTTTACCACTCATGGAATTGAATGGTGAGTTTAAAAGGCGAAAAAAAAGCACACTAGAATATCTCATCAGAGGTGGAATGCAGTTTTATGCTGCTGCATTATTTATTAGCCAAGATTTATCTCACTCCTGACTGTCAGCACCAATATTCAATTGCTTCCTTGCACCGAGTATCAGTACCCTGCGGTGAACTCATAATAGTATCTGATTTAGCATGAGCCAAGTTCCAAAAAAAAAAAAGACGCAAAACAGCCTTGAATGGTGGGGTGCTCTCCCCGTGGCTTTGTTAACACATGAAAGGGGATGGGAGGCCGCAAAGCGGCCGACCAGTTCCTTGTAAACACTATTAAATGGTTTGTTTCGCATTTTGAACCACATGCCTCGAAATGGCATTCTGAATCACATGCTTTGCAATGGCATTTTAAACACTATTAAATGGTTTGTTTCGCATTTTGAACCACATGCCCCGAAATGGCATTTTGAGTCACATGTTTTGCAATGGCATTTTGAACCCTGTGCCTCAGTATCAAATGGTTTAATTCAGCTGAGAGCAGGAGGGATAAGGGAGCAGTTGACATATTTAAGGTTTGAGTAGATCCCGCAAGAAATTCGCATTTTGAACCCCATGCCCCGAAATGGCATTCTGAATCACATGCTTTGCAATGGCATTTTAAACACTATTAAATGGTTTGATTCGCATTTTGAACCACATGCCCTGAAATGGCATTTTGTGTCACATGCTTTGCAATGGCATTTTGAACCCTGTGCCTCAGTATCAAATGGTTTAATTCAGCCGAGAGCAGGAGGGATAAGGGAGCAGTTGACATATTTAAGGTTTGAATAGATCCCGCAAGACATTCGCATTTTGAACCCCATGCCCCGAAATGGCAGTGTTCTCCCTAAGCCTTAGGGCTTAACTTGGCTTAAGCCTTAATAAGGCCTTAAGTTAAGGCCTTAACCAAGGTCCAGAATGTTGTTAAGCCTTAATTAAGGGCAGTCACATACTGTGATGGGATCAATTCAACAGATTTTACACGGTGGCTTGCAGTTGGTGCACCATCTGCCCCCCAAAGAGACCTGGGGTTACTTTCTGCAAATTTCACACTAAATGGATGGCCAGATGAACTTGAGAAACGCAAAAAATTCGGGTAATCAAGGACAAAAATGCAGCCCAGATGATGCTGAGAAGTCGGGCAGCCATCAAGGCAGCCATAGCATTGCATGTCATGATCTTTCACCCCCAGAAGAGTGGAATGTAGGACAGCAGTCAAAAAATAGGCTACAGGTTTGAGTCCTCATCTCCCCAAGAGCAAGGGGGAATTTTCATCTTAAGGCCTTAATTTGCCCTTAATAACAACCCCTTAATAAGGCCTAAGGGCTTAATTATAATCCGAACCCTTAATAAGCCCTTAAGGGAGAACACTGCGAAATGGCATTCTGAATCACATGCTTCGCAATGGCAT
This sequence comes from Mycena olivaceomarginata, assembly GCA_029378375.1. NCBI lineage: Eukaryota > Fungi > Basidiomycota > Agaricomycetes > Agaricales > Mycenaceae > Mycena > Mycena olivaceomarginata. The sequence goes on along the minus strand of JARKIC010000178.1, from coordinate 342,245 downwards.
TTTAAACACTATTAAATGGTTTGATTCGCATTTTGAACCACATGCCTCGAAATGGCATCCTGAATCACATGCTTCGCAATGGCATTTTAAACACTATTAAATGGTTTGTTTCGCATTTTGAACCACATGCCATGCCCCGAAATGGCATTCTGAATCACATGCTTCACAATGGCATTTTAAACACTATGATTGATTGATTATTCCATTATCCTCACTGCAGGCCAGTGGTGGCCTATGTCGGAGTCTAGTGTTACATCAACCGTATCACTAATTTCTAATCAACCGGCAAATCTCTCTTGATCCTTCAGACTTCCACACTTTGTTCCCAGGTCTGACGCTGCGCGATAGCAACGATAACATGCGCGATAGCAAACGTGATTTGTGGGGTGCCTTCGTCACGTGAAGGTTGATGGCCGATGTCTTAAACACTATTAAATGGTTTGATTCGCATTTTGAACCACATGCCCCGAAATGGCATTTTGAGTCACATGCTTTGCAATGCCATTTTGAACCCTGTGCCTCAGGACAGAAATCCTGCCATCATCTGGCAAACATTATCAAAGTTTGTCTTCGGCAAACAACGGGACACCGGGATACCAATATTTTGGGTCCTAGGAATAGTGGATGAGAAATCACTCTCTTTATAAAATTAAGCCTGTCTGTCCGAAGCCTTTTTAAACTCCGCTATCTGTGCTCTGGCACCACGTGCTGGGACCTGCCCTAAGGTCTTCAGCGCTTATTTATTACCTTCAGAACATTTTTTACTTTGGGATTCAGGCGAAGTGCTGGCGCGAAGCGCCCCAGTATGCTCTTGTATATGATAAATTTATATGGATACAATCATGGACAATCTGATTCGATGCATCTGCTTAATGCACGAGGTATTATTGTACCCTGCTACCCTACAAATGCCATTTTCGCTCTACATATAAGGGACTTGAGCTTGAATCACTTATCAATTGTTACGCGGCAGTACCGCAGGACTGGTTGATGGAGAACGTTTTCCGAGCCCTAGTGCCCTAAACCTCGCAGATGCCGGGATTGGTACTCTAAAATCGCCAAAAATCCACCTATCTTTGTAAAATAAGCTCGCGGGCCATCAATTCGGCCCCGACGTTCGATATTCTTCCTTTCATATGTTTCCGACTCAGACACAGTGTCGGGTACGATCTGGTACGATTCAACGTTAACATTCAACCATTACTGAAACGCCCAGGTGACGGAGATCACCCCGTCCTGAACATAATTCGCATCAAGTTCCGCCATGGCTCCCTCCGACAAATCTATGCCATTGTCACCCTGGCACCCGGGACACAAATCTGCGACAGTGACTTCGATCTGATTGCCGTTGTCTACACCAGGCATAAGGTTATTTCAAGGGACTAGGCAAGTTTCGTACATTCCACACTGATAGTTTGCCCGCAATGAGATCCCTCGTTGTAGTGCCCTGCCCCAAGAGCAACTATAAAATCAGAGTTTTGGAGCGGCTCACCGCACGCCCCAAAACCACCGTTTGGCTGGTAATATGTTGCTGAAGGAATTCAATGACAGACAAGATTAAGTATCGCCAAACGGTGCGTACCTCTCCCGTTGAAGGAGCCTTCGTATTACAGGCAAAACTGACAATCTACAAGAAAAGGTCACAGTGCCCGACGATTGCAAACTGGACAACGCGCCATTTTGTCCCACGGATCATCCGTCTCGCAGCCACCAGACCCGTCTCCTGGGTACTGGAAGGTCCATCCGGATGAGTCTTCTTCAGTGCACTGCTCATCCCTGTGAAGCAAATATATTCAGCGACTAATACTAGCACTTGTGCAAAACTGACGAATACGCTGTACCACACATCAAAAAGAGATCATGAAGCGGAAGTTTCAATTTACCTGAGCAGGTGGCTCCCTCATCGGGCCCAAAGCTTGAGATCTGATACTGCCAATCCTCCGGAAGCGAGTTGCAGTAATCTGGTGCCTTCAACAGGTCGCAGCGGCCGCTGAAGTCGAATCCGTCACAAACGTAAACACTCCCTGGGGTACGTGACTGTGATGGATTCATATGAAGGGGGAACACTGAACAGGAAGGTTATTTATATTCACCGTAATGCCTGTGAAGTTGTTGGTCATAGAAATTGATGGTTTCGAGGCAATGACGGCCGTGATGAACGCAGTTTTGAAGAAATCAGCGATGGTTTTGAAAATATTCATGTTGTGTGTATTAATTGTTATACACCGACCAGCGGCATTGATATTACTTGGTAAAAACAACGATGTTATATATCTGTGTCGGAAAGTGGGCTTCCCAGCGAGCCGCGGGGCTCGGTGAAAGTGACGTCACTGCCGCCACCGTGACGCCAATTGCCGCCCTGGTTGTCATGTCACACATAAACTTTGACGCCCCCCATTTGCCCCACAGGGCGGCAAATTTTAAGATTCGAGTTAAACATTGGGGCTGGGAGTATATACTACACTGTACCACTGAAGAGAAAGTCTAATTTTAAATCACAACTAAGAAATTCTCTAGGCTGCTTGCCATTGTGGGAAGAGCTTTCAATCGGGTTGATTGACAACTCAATCAGATCGGAATTTTATCAGCCAAGACGACTGTGCCGGCCTTGACTTTCGACGCAGTCAGGCTGATTGGCTTGAATACAGTTGGCAAAAATACAGTCATCCTGCTTGCGTTTTCCTGAATTCGATATAGGTGCATTCAAAGGGCTACCATTATGAAAAGGGTGACCTGGTGCAATAGAGGTGCATTCAAAGGGTGGGCATTTTGAAAAGCATGACCTGACACAATAGAGGTGCATTCTATATATGGATACTTGGCTTACCCATCATCCATATATCGGTTCTGTCACAGAGACTAGGTGCGTTCAAAGTTCACCCTCTTTATAAAATTAAGCCTCTCTGTCTGTCCGAAGCCGTATCTCCGTATGGTTAAATTATGCAGCATGACCAAAACACGGCAGATTAGCGCCAACCAACGGCAAGCGGGAATCAATCACCGCTTACATGCCGAGCTGCTAGAAGTGCCTGATGGCCGGCTCAATAGTTGAAATACCTTTTTTTGCGGATCAATTTTTTTTGTGGTTAAATTACGCAGCATGACCAAAGCACAGCAGCTTAGCGCCAACCAACGACATGCAGAAATCAATCATTGTATCTAGCTGCACTTGCATGCCCACCTGCAGAACTGTTTGATGGGCCATGATGGCCGGCTCAATGGTTGAAATGCCGACTTTTGCGGATTAATTTTTTGGAACTTATTTATTTATAGATTGTTTGCTCTCTTCGGTTTCAATTCACTCACTAGAGTTGCAGTTAGAGTTGACGGTTACTCTAGCTTTATCACATCTCGAGTCTGCAGATTGCGAAACCTTTCAAATACAAAAAGTCACAAACAAGGTGAGCAAGTGGGAGCCGGCGCGAAGCGCCGGCGACCGCTTGTATTGTATCAATATTGTATCCTTATTGTCGTTGCATAATTGTTACGGAATATGTCTCTTGCAACGTACTCACGCCACCAACTTCATAGCTATTGTTTTATGCTCAGTAGACATGTAGACATGTCTTTCGCTATTGTTTGTATTGATATCTGCTCTTCTTTCCCAAAACCTCAGCATGAACTAACGCCTGTATATTTACGCATCCGAATTACTCTGAGATTCCCCCACGAAATGGCGAATCCTCAGCAGCCCCACCTTTGCCCCTGTTGCCTGGCAATCATGCAAGGGCATTCGATCCACAAGCTCAACTTCCGGCAAGGCTACAGCTGTGCATCGATAACTGGCCGCCCGCCCCACCAAACTCGCAATTTCAAGTCTATGGGCCGCTTGCCGGTCATTTCCATCAGAAATTCCCTCCAACCTTCTTCCTCATTGAGCCGCAAGCTTATTTGAGCGCCGTATACAATCAGCCCCCGGGTGAGCCGTCGGTTCTACGCCATACCTGCCCGATAGGCGACTGATGATTTGAGCAGGGGCGTAGGACATCGACGCATTGACTCTCATGGTAAGTTTAAGAATGGTATTTTGGGACTATGACTCTTCACGATTCTATCTCGCAGGAATGGAAGTCGATGGCAGTCGCACATATCCGGACTTTACAGTCTGCCAGTTTTTGGTGCAGACGCTGACGGCAGTGTAAAGAAGAAAATGACGTGGGATTGGGCCTCTCCGAGAGGTATATTACGCGAGGGAGGGGAAACACACCGCTGATGAACTCCGCATACTCGATGCTCATTGTTCATGCACTGGATGTCGAAGATAGCAAGGAACGAGGCTTGGAGGGTGGCACACGGGGGCGGCAAGGGGAGCTGCAGGAATAAGGGGCAGTCCAGTTTACTTGCAAGTTGCGTGGCCTAGACATGAATGCGGCTGTTCCTTTTTGGGATCTAAGGCCTACGCTCAGGCCTTAGGATTAAGGCCTTAAATCAACCTAAGGCCACGGATGGCAAGAGGGCCTTGATTTAAGGCCTTAGGGAGGACACTGAGCGCAAGGGCATGGTCGTTATTCGGGACGCCGTGGACGATGCGCAGGCGCGCCCGTGGAAGGCCAGTCTCGAGGAATTCATCAAGGCGAACCCGCAGGCCGAAGGTCTGCCGGTATCCCTTTTAACCCCCTTTGTCTGATCTTTTTTGCAAGGATTCCCGGAACGAAAAAAGCAGTTCTTCCACCTCTAGTATGTACTCTGATCATACTCCCAACTCCGTGCGTTCTGATGCGAAATGTGAAGATGGACCAAGCCGCAGATCCAAGCGCGCGGGCATCCAAATATGCTCGCCGCGTCGACGTGGCTCAATGGGTTGTACCACATCAAAACTGGGTAGGCGCCGGACGGAGTGAATCTAGCGACGCCCCTCAGCTACGCGGACCGCTTCCGCATTCGCCACCCGGGCGTCCCCTGGGCGCGTCAGGCTGCAACCTCTCGATATGATTCTACTCAAGCACCCGATCCTTCCACAAAACTTGATGATTCCATCCCATTCCAAAATATTGTAATAATAGACATTGATTGCCATGCCTCCTCAAACGAATTGAGAGCTGCGGCCCTTCGTCATGTCCAGAAAAAAGGAGGTGTGCGCTATCGGCTCCCTACCATGTTCACTGCTCTCAGCTCTCCTTTGCTTGAGGTTCTCCATTTTCGAGGTTGCACCCACCACAATGTACTCCAGAATTCGAAGCACTGTTCGAAACTGAACGATTGCTCGCTATCCGTGTACACTAGCACGAAGTCCCTCCCTGATGTGTGAGTTTTGGAGTTGCACACTCCTTGCTATGAATCTTTCTGTGGTTTAAAGGTGCACTACTCCTATTGCTACAGCATTCCTAGCGGAAACCGAGAATTTTTGGTGAAAATTCTATTACATAAGGATATCAAAAAATACCGGTGCTGTAGCGACTGCGGATTTTCAATGCGATTCTAACGCACTCGGTCTCAAGAAAATCTGACTCGAATTGAGCTCAGGAGAGTGTTTCTGGCAAAAACACACAAAAACAGAAAAAAAATGCGCCCACTCTATGTTCCGCAAAGGGCTGTAGACCATTCAATAGTGTTCAAAATGGCATTACGAGGCATGTGATTCAAAATGCCATTTCAGGGCATGTGGTTCAAAATGTGAATCAAACCATTCAATAGTGTTCAAAATGGCATTGCAAAGCATGTGATTCAAAAGACCATTCAAATGGCATTACAAGGCATGTGATTCAAAATGCTGTTTCAGGGCATGTGGTTCAAAATGCGAATTAAACCATTCAATAGTGTTCAAAATGGCATTGCGAAGCATGTGATTCAAAATGCCATTTCGGGGCACGTGGTTGAAAATGCGAATTAAACCATTCAATAGTGTTCAAAATGGCATTGATCCCTGTGCCTCATTATCAAATGCTTTCATTCAGCCGAGAGAAGGAGGGATAAGGGAGCACTTGACATATTTAGTCGAACGCACCTACTCCTGAGAGATTCTGGCCAGAATTGAGCTCGTGGCGAGTGTTCTAAGCAAAATAGCGCAAAACAGAAAAAAACGGCCCGCGCCTTATGTTCCGCAAATGGCTGTAACAAGTTGACAGTTTGTATCTCTACCATATGCCTTAGGCACCAAGGAGAATAAACAAGATCAAAAAAAAAAAAATTTTGGCGACAAACGAGAATTTGATTAGTTGCCAGAAGCTCTCTTGCTCGGACCGTAAGGGACCGCGCTCGAGCCGGCATTGGCGAAAGCAGACACTATAGAACAGGGAAGTGGTAAGGGTGGGAGAAAGAAAAGAATCTAGTCTATCGAGCTATGTGAGTGTATGTAGAGGATGAGGACGAAGAATGAAATCATGAAAGAGCTGATATATATATATGTAGCAGGACAAGGAAGCCGAAAAGGGAAAGGACGCGACACATCGAGGTGCCTCGCCTGCATAGACCGTGTTTGGCGGGTCAAACACCTCTTTTGAAGCACATGCCTCGAAATGCCATTTGAATCACATGCTTTGTAATGCCATTTTCAACACAATTGAATGGTTTGATTCACATTTTGAAGCACATGCCTCAAAATGCCGTTTTGAATCACATGCTTCATAATGCCGTTTTACATAAACATTCCTCGTGTTTCCGCCCGTCATAGTCAAAGATCCTCTTCTTTGACGCTGAGATCGACAGGTAGCGCACGATAAAGTGCTGCGCCGCCGTGCTGGAGTAGATGTGGCCCACAATGTTGTACTTCACTCCAGCTACGGATGCAGCCGGATTGCTCGCGTATGGAGACAGAGTTCCAGGAATATTCCACTGGAATGATTTCGTCTCTCCCATCTCGATAATAAGCACCACAGGGTGATTGAGGATAACCTCCTGCTCGCTTGCAAAGCTATCGCACAGTTGGACACCCTCCCGAGTCTGCCAGCATCCCTCGAGAGACTCCGATTTGGTCACACGAACGAGGTCTTGGAACCATTTCCGCATGTCCCCCCCATATTTCTCGCAGAGGGTGTAGCCCAGCTGATATTCGGCTCGGAGTGTGATCGGTGTGAGCTGCCCAGTGCCAGTGATCCTGGCCTGCGCCCGTGCAGGACTTGAGCTGCACCGACATCATCCTGAAGTAAGAACATGCGCGTTCTATCGCCGGCTCCAACCGCTGCTGAGTCTTGCGGCGTCGCTGAAAATAGTCCGGGATATAATAGCGATAATTGGTGATATGATGAAGCCACCCCTATGAAGGTATCCGTAGGTAACCGGTTGCGTTCACAATTAGGCGCAATATCCACTCACAAACATCGTGTTAAACCCCATCATTGATCCGGCTTGTAATCCGCGAACACCTTGAAGAGTGGATCGAAACCCGTCCCGTTGATTACTCAATAGAGCACATCCACCAGCTTCGTACCCGGCCAGTTCAATGGTCTCGAGACGCGTGTAAACCATTTGACGAAGGTCACCGAGGAGACTATTGGGTGGGAGATCGACAAACATGGGTTCCATGCTCTGCGTTTAGTCCCGTGCGGCCGCCACAGATATGATCGTAAGGCTAGCGTCAAGCCAGCAAGAGTTGTCCTTCCACCGGTATGATTTCTCGTATTCGGCGACGGGTCCCTTCCGCTTTCTAGAACCCATCAACGCCTTACCAGTATCGGGCGGTCGTCCATCGTTCTTGGTCTTCCCGACCACACGTCCTGACCCATGGTGGCGTGTGTATTTCGTATAACCAAAGTTGGCCGCTGCGCGCTTCCAGCTCTGTCTATCATCGCCGTAAAAAATCTTGACACCATCTAAACCAGGATGTTCAGACCCAATCCGGTGTAGACGAGACAACACTTACGCGCTGCGGCATCGGAAAGTTCTTGATAATGAGCCGCAAACTTGTAAAGTCCCCGAAGGCCTTCCAACAAGGGCAATGAACGGCCAATAGCCGAGTACAGTTTCCAATGCATTGCCTCCTCAGGGTTAGTCGTCTCGGGAATTGACTTCCAGAGCTCCGGGTCCATAAGGCGAAAACTAGGGAACAGCATGACAGCATGCTGTGGGCGCATGTACCAGCGGATCCAAGTCTCGGCACGCGGAAAGGCCTTAATGAATTGGTTCGCATGGTCGAGGAAATCTTCCATCGTCTTGGGCTCAAGGAGCTTTCTAGCGTAGTTCTCGAAGATGTCCGTTTTCGAGGGATCCACAACACCGCTGATTTTCTTGACACGCGTTATTTGATTTCGAAAATGCTGCCCGCAACCCTTCAATGATGACTCCGCAACGGCCATTAACTCCTCGATTGTGCGCTGGCCGGGCGCAAATGCAAGCCAGAAATCAACGAAGGCAAGGATAAATCCATTGCGTTGGGCTTCGCTGAAGTCCACCACCTGTATTGACGTCAGATTCAGTCGAAAGCGGATGGAAAGACTGACATTGGCGAAAAGGGAATCGGTTACTTCGATCCCTTGGCTTGTGCATTCCCGCATAATCCCGTTGAATAGGTGGAAGAAGTGGATCCGATAGTGCTCCGCAGTACCGCCATTCGCATAGCTCATTATTCCTGGGACCCAGCACTTGAGGCGGTGGGGCTCAAATGTCGAACTGACAATGAGCAAACTGTTCCTCTCGCGCCAGACCCCGTGAGCAGCGTCCGAAACAATCCCATTGACGGCCTCCATATTCACGGTCGATTTGACAAGTTTTGAAGCCATGAAAGGTGTCTGCATGACGATGACGGAAACTTCCCTAAACTGTGCCTCGAGGAGAAAGTCGGGATGTTTCTGTTCGAACTTGGCAAATTCATCGACAAAGTTATCTCCCCGCGGATTATGCGAGCCCTTCAAAACCTTTCGGCGCTCGTACCTGATCCATTCAGTGTTGAACAAAACAGGAGTGATGCTGATGCTCATACCTGACCCGTTCTGCGTTAAACAAAACAGGAGTGATGTTGGCTACAGATTCGCCGGGCCCGTCAACGCCTGGGCGACCAACTAACAGTTTCAAGGGCCCTGCGGACGGATTTTGCTCCACTATCTTGGTGAACCCCTTCTTCTCTTTCGCCGACATATCGAGTCGAACAGTTGGGCGCTCGTGGAGATGGACCCCACCATTTTCGTAGTACACTCCGTGCTTGAATGTGTGAAGAACAGATATGACGTCGCAACGCTCATGGACGAGAGCTTCTCCGCAACCGCTGCACGGGGCTTCTAGCTGTTTCCGAATCCCCGCCGCCTGAGTTTGAGACCGGATAATCATATTGCACGTACGGCTTGTACACACAATGATTCCCTGGCATTTACGGCGGGTAATCTTGCCCTCGGGCCAGGTATCCGCCTCCGCTGAACCGACACCAGAACCACCCACAGGTTCACAAGCCCAGTGCACTCTCAAGTTGTCCGAGGCCTCGGCCTCTACAAGCGAGAAAAGACGAGAAAAAATCGCCATTGGGCCATCCGTCCCATTCTGCACCATCGAAATGGTCGTGAGTGCTCTCTTGGGCGAGATGAAAGGGCCGAGGGATGGGTCGGGCATATTGAGCGGTGCGAACAGTATACCGTTCGGACCGTTGTACAGGCTCAGTAGCCCAACGCGTTAGAGTGTGATTCGAGCCTGTCGGTCTGGCACATGGAGTGGTACGAACGGTACGCCGTTCGGACCGTTGAACTAGCGTGGGCGCGGTGGTATCCTCTAGCGATAACTGTCAGCATACAAAGATTAAATATCCGCTATCAGATCTGGACACACGAATCACACTCCTCCGACGTGGCAGTACACCGTCGGATGCTATGTAGATAGCCAGATATCACACCACTTTCATTGTAAAGGGGGACTGAACCGGGTCCGAGGTCGTGAAGTTCATCTAAAAAAACATGAGATGCACACACTGGGAGGCCTTCGTCTTGGTCCGCCAAGGAGATAGCAGGTGATTGTCCTGACAAACGCCTGTGACATTCATTCAACGGGTGGATGGCCTTCCAAAAAAATATACAGCACCCACCAGAGCCATGGGAGCTCGATTCAATCCGTGCAGACAGTCGGAGAGAGCAAGGAGGGCGAGGACGGATTTTCAAAGGGCGAATTTCAAAGATGGGATGCTGATTTGATCAGTCACATGTCTATTCTAATAGGAGTCATTCGCCTGAGGATCTGCCGCCAGCTCCTCCAATTCAGCTGCATCCAGAGATTCATCGTATTGAATGTATTCCGGTCATTTCTGGGGAATGTAAGCCAGGACACGCGACTGCCTAATTGAGAACACCACGTGCATTGCGGCCATCACCCGGCGAGCTTGCCCAAAGTGTTCGTATGCCACCTCCTCCTCCATTGTGTACGGACTTCCAATTCGTCGCTACGGAACCCAATGTGCTTTCTCAGCCCCTATCCGACGGCCCTCCGCCCCCCAAAAAATTTAAATGGGCTGCATACACCCCCGAGGCCGCGTCGGGATCGAAGAAACAGCCGATGAAGCAGCGCACCATAATTTCCGACATTCCTCTAGATCATTTGAAGGTCTCGCCCACACAGCTCCAGGAATTGAAAGCCATGTATCACGACCATGCCACCAACCCCCACGCCACCAATTCGCCTGTAGATTTCTTATACAAGCTCGACGACGATGACCAGCTGGCTGCAAGCGCCATTATGGCCCAGCAGGGGCTCGACATTGGTGCCCGTGAGAGCTTGGATAATCGCTGGTCTGTGAACTGGAGCCGCTCTTCAGGGAAGTCAGCCAAGGCCATTAGCCAGACAAGAAAGGAATTATTACTGTGGTATGTGGCTCCCGCTAGTTTTATTTATACTGTCCTCTTACTAGTGTTTCGCAGCCGCTGCGGGGATGATCACAATTATCATCGGACAAAAGAGCGCCACGCACCTGTGCCCTTCACATCATGTCTCGCTCATGCAGAGATCACATACGCCGTCGATTCACATAAAATCCTACGCATCCGCGGGATTTCCACCACAACGAGGCGTGCAAAACAGCAGAATTTACCCGAATCCCCCCTATTCCCGTACACCCATCGGTCTTTATGGTCGCACTGTCGCAGCTTCGAGATGGTGCCTCGTTCGCAGATGTCAAGAAGAAAAATCGCGAGCTGTTTACAGTTGGAAGCTACAAGGGCTTCCCTACCAATTTGCGGCATTCGCCTTACCGCTGGCTCCTGGAGGCTCGGGATTCGCGGTCTTTGTATCGCCAATTCAGTCGCATGAACGGGGTCAAGGTCACGGAGAAGCCCCAGATCAACGTGGACGAATGGCTGGACCCGACATCCCCGCAGTATAATGCGACGATCGCAGACGCCATATTTCATTATTCAGCTCGCACTACCAAGGGCGAGCGCTTCGAGGCTTGCATTGCCACTGAAGAGATGAACACCGCGGCGTGGAAGTACGGCCACCAGAATCAGATCATTCTCGACGGGACCTTCGGAGTCTGCGATAGCCGTCTTCTTCTCTTTATAGTCATGGTGGTCGACGAGAACAAAAAGGGTGTGCCTGTCGCATTCTTGATATTTTCGGCCCCGACCGGGAACAAACAGTCGTCGGCTGGTTACAACACTGAAATCTTGACGAAACTCATTCAGGCGTGGAAGAATTCGCTCACGAAATGCGGGGGGCCGTCACTCGTTTCCCGATGTGGTGTTCTGCCCTTACACCTGTATCACAGATACCGATATGAAGGAGCGCGGCGCACTATTTGGGGTCTTTCCTTCCATCTGGTTATTGATCTGCCGATTTCATCTCCGCCAATCGTGGAAAAATCATCGAAACAAATTATTGAAGGGGAAGGGCGCCCTCAAGATGGATTTGAAGAATTGGTTGAAACGATTGGAAGACTCACTCGTGAAAACCCAGACCATCGAGGAGGCTCGGAGCCTCTTGTCGAAAGAGCGGGAACTGCTCACTCAGCTGGGGAACGGGAAGTCGATTCAAAAAGCCACTGAACACGTCGATTACCTCAATGATTATTGGACCACCGACAACTTGTGGAAAAGCTGGTCGGATTTCGGTCGTAAAGTCGCTGCTTCAATCTTGGGGTGCGAAATGGAGGGAGTCATTCCTACGACTAACCACCTCGAGTCGTTCAATGGTGTCTTGAAGCGCAAACACCTGCGGAGGTGGCAAAATGGTGGCCGGCGCATCCGGGTCGATGTTCTTATTCAAATCCTCATTATCCACATCCTCCCTTCTATATTCCAAGAGCGTCGCTTGTATCGTGACCAAGAACAGCGTATTGCTGACCAAATACGTCGACTACCAGGCGGAGCTTCCCTCCTAAAGAGCCGGTCAACGGGCAGGCAGAGCCTTCCAAAGATCGCATACCTCCTACCAGACGCTGGGCGCACGGAGCGCGCTTACGCACTTCTCGCGGCGTCTCAAATTGGGGTGCCGATTCAGCCCGAGGGCACCAACACACTCCTCTTCACATGCTACTCCTCCAGGGCATTGGCAGTCGAGGCTGACACGCCTGCCGACCGTCCAAGCGCGAGCTAAAACTCAACAGATGAGCTCTCGCTGAAGGAAGGAAGGAGGAGTAAAAATATGCGAGTGTTTCAACTTGCTAAGGAACCGCAAAAGGGCACCCGGCGGCTGACTGGGACGAAGTGCGTAGGCGAAGCGTGGGCGAGGATCGGAGCGAAAGCGAGAGCGAGAGCGGAGGCGAGAGTGCGAGTGAGAGCGACTTAAACTGCACAAAGTGGGGCAAGGTAAAAGTGATTTTTATTGAGAAATAAAGCAAAGTCTTTTATACACAAGAGATGAGTGAATGGAGTAAGATGAATCGAAATGAGACTCAGCAGGGACAAGGAGCTGAGGGAATGTAACGATAAATTGAGAGTCAGGGAAGAGGGCAAGTGGTTAAAAAACAGGGAAGAGGTTGAGTCGGAAAACAGGGTAGAGAGGAAAGTAGAAATCTAGGGCGGCAAGGAACTGGATGCAGTCACAGAAAAGATACATATCAAGAGTTTTTGGGTATATGAACGCCAAGGGGAACAGCGAGGGAGAATAGTAAATTTGGATATCGGTGGCGCAGTGCAGCCGGCAGATTGATATGTCAGGGAAGTTGGCAGAGTGGATACAGCCGCCGAGATAAATATCCGTTCCAGGGAGATAGTGGCTAGAGGTGATGTAAATTCATAGGGTGAGAGCAGCGTGTGTTTTGGGGGATACGGGATGGGTGAAATGGGTGAAATGGCGATGGAAGTAAGTGTGCGTGTCGGGTAAATCAACCGTTTGACAGTGATTGACAGGTGACAGATCGTGATCCGCAGTTTACACGCTTAGCGTGCTACCATGCACGTCAAGGCCCAGCCTATTCAGTACACAATCAGTGTCTCATTCGACGGTGTTGTGACGTGTACCTGCCCTGACTTCGAGGAAAACGGTGGGGCGTGCAAGCACATCCGGGCTGCTTTACTTGTGGAGGTCCTTCGCCAACGGGGGATCGCGATACCTGCTATACCAATACCTTCCTCGGTGACAGAGGCTCATGCTCTTCAAACCCAAACTGCAATTCAACGAGCTGAGAAGATGCCAGCCATGGAGGAGCGTCCAACGGTCCGGGCTGCGGCCACCATCGCAGATATTCTTTGTGATGAAGACGCTGTTGGTGTTCCAGTGGAGGAGAAAGACGGGCCACAGGACGAAGGCGATCTCGAAGACGACGTGAGCGACGTTGATACAGACACGTCTTCGGATTCCGGTGACGAGCATGTCGAGGATTTATCAAGTCAGCGTGCAACGACGAATCTGGCAGCTCTGGGAGAACAGGCACTATCCCGGACCATATACGAGTTGCAGGATGTCGCTCCACGGCTAGGCGACCTGGCTGAGTTCCTCAAACGGAAGTCGGGTCCCTTGTCGGCGACTGAGCATCAGGCGCTCGCTGAGCGGCGGGGACATTTGGCGGCACTGATGGCGGAACTCGATCAGTTGTTGTTTGTGTCAATGAGTTCCGTGCCTCAAGCGACGCAGGCGCCCGCTCCAAGGGCGTCCCAGCCACCCGTTCTGACTCCGAGTACATCTCAAACTCAGCGAACGAAGAGGACGCACCTGTTACCCCCTTCTCCAGAAAAAGCATCCAAACGGCAGCAATCTTACGCTTCTCATTAGTTTAGTTTGAATATACCATTTTCCTACGGAGTCTACGGCGGCAAAGCGTCCAAAAGAGTCGCGAAAACTATGGCAGAGGAGTGGCAAAGGACCGAATATCCGATTGCCGTATGATTGCCGTGTCCTCACATGACCTCCCAATTAGGCAGTTGCGTGTCTCGGCTGTGCTTCCCATTTCTGGTTTGAATAAAGACAGTGAAGAGAGAAATGTCTTACCCTCGTCGTCCTGACTTCCGCTCTGCACCACCGGTCCCTTGCCTGAGGGCATGCATTCAGCAGATGGATAGGAATATCTCGGTTACTCTACCTTCATTGTTGTCTCCCTTGTAAGAGCCTGTTCGGATGCACAATCGATTGTTGATTGTCATTATATTTCCTTTTCGAGTAAATCAATTGTTGCTTGATTGTCGTGACCAATTGTGACAACGCACGCGCACAACACGTTCATATCAGCATGCCGCCCGACAGAACCAATCCCACCCTCCGCCAGCGCATCATAGTTGCTGCTTCTTATGTTGTTCAAGCAGCTGCCCTTGCTGTTGCAATTTATGCGAACCCTTTGTACTGGAAACAGCCGTACCACACCTCTGCTTTGACTGGGGATGCTTGGGTCTTTGAGCTCATATGTGGGCATCCCCGAAGGATCCATTGCAAGCTGGGAATGCGGCTACATGTGTTCTTGTTCTTCGTGGCAGAGCTCCGTGCAGTCAGCCTGGAAGACTCGAAATATCTGTGGCTGGAGGAGCAGGCAGCAATTTTCCTGTACATGTGTGTTACTGGTCTGTCCGTTCGCCATGTCGGAGAGCGATTCCAACGGTCAAACGAGACCATCTCCAAGTATGTATGGTTCACATTTCTTCCGTTAAATCCCTGACCTCAACACAGGTATTTCCGTCTGATTCTCGACACCGTATCGGCTCCCGAATTTTACACAAAATGGGTGAAGCTGCCCAACGTTGACGATCCTGGAGAGGGCGCAGGAGTAGCGGCGGGAGTCGCTGGCATGCTGGGCTGAGAAGCGAGTGAGCGACACAAATTTTACAGAAGGAAGATCGAAATAATACCACAGAAGTGGCGCCAGAATTTTGAGTGCCGGCAGATGGCGAAGAGCTCCTTCCCCCGGCCCCGAGCTGCGAGAGGTCCCAGTCAGGGCTGTGAGTGTGAAGCCTCACGGGCCCCACGATGGGGTTGTCTCCACCGGCGTCTGGGTCTTCATCCAGGTTGTCATCATCTTCATCGCCCGAGTCAGCTGCAGGCGCCGGCTGCAACTGCTGGCCTTCCGTGGCACGGTAGACATGCGCACCGAGAGTGCGGGGAGGTATGAGGAGTTGCATTGCGTTCCTGAACTCCCACCCGCGATTGAGATAGGGCTTCGCTTTTGGGTGGGCTTTTACGTAGTCGTCCCAGGTGGACTTGGTCGTGTCGTCGATATTGGCACCATACTCGTCGCTGTAGGCCCAGCCCGAGTTACCAGCAACATGCTCGACGATTTTGTGGGTTGCCCGAAGCTAGAAGACTGGTTAGATCCGCCACACTGCAGAGAGCAGCAACGCACCTGAGTGTATTTGTTTTGACAGACTTTCGCAGTCTTCGGGGCACCCCTGATGAGAAAGGGGGCCAAATAGGCAGAGAGTTCCTGCCAGACAGCAGCAGGGAAGTTCCCGCCGTCTCCCGCCCTCGCGTGAATGTCGGGCTTGCAAAGCCAGGCTAGCGCGGCGCGGGTTTCTGAATTAGCCCAGTGAGCTTGTCTGGCACCGGTGCTGGGAACAGTTGGCAAGCCCTCTGTTGCATCTTGACGTCTCCCGCGGCTCATCGTCGCGCCGAAATGCAGAGACGCGCCGTGAAATGGACGTGCGACGTGAGAAATTTTCACGAGAGGTCACAGCGGTCACAACAATCAAGCAACAATTGATTTACTTGAAAAGGGAATATAATGACAATGAACAATCAATTGTGCATCCGAACAGGCTCTAATGTGTGTCTTGAATTGATTCAACTAACACTTGACAATCAGCGGCTGTACATGTTCTAAATCAATCACAAATACCTCACACCCCGGGGCCTGGAGTCCATTCTCCTCGGTATCGGATGGGCTGGAGTAAGACGCATTCGTGCCCTGAAAGTGATGATCAACGCGGGAGGAAAATGGCGAGGAGCAACCAACCTCAGTTCGGTCGAATGCCACTGGCGTGTCGCAACGTATTCGGTGATTTCGTACGGTTTGTTTGCGTGATATGTCAACGAGTGTGTGTATTTCGGATGGGTGTGGTCGCCGGAATTGAGGAATAACGCTCCATCGCGGAATAGCGACACCATGGACTCAATGCCGCCCTCGCGCAATCGCAATTTCTCGCCGCACAAACACGTTGTGCGAAGCTGTCTGTGACGGTCAACAGCACAGACAGCAGGAGCAATGCGCAAGTTGGCGGCGCATGCCCGAGAGGTGCACTCCAAGATACCAATGCATTTGCGGCGTATTTCCTTCCCCTTTTGCGATGTCTGCGCTGCCACTGACCCTCGCCTACCTTTGAGAGCCTCGCAAACCCAGTTTATTTCGAGTTTATTCGCGTCAGCTATATTCTGGGGCAATAAATGGCCTGAGAGCTAGTATAATACATTGATTTCATCATGGGGCGAGAACGAGCACTGGAATCGTCCGTCAGGCCAGCCGTCCCAAGTTGCAGGAGTCGCAATTGTCTCGGGGGGCGACACGGAGGCGGGCTCTGCAAGACAATGCGATGCTGCGGTTGGTGAGCAATATCGAAAAGAGGGAAAACAGAATCAAGTACTCCGAGTGGTAGGTCCGGTATTCTGTCTCTCACTGAGCGTGGCATCTGTGAATTGTTGCATAACTCACCTCAAATCGGACAGAACGGGACCTACTTCCACTGTTCATTTGAGGGGGACCATCTTGCGTGTTTTGAGGGACGATCCTAACCATCCCAATCAGTTGTCCTAGGCGCTCTCGGTCAATTTCTGACATACAGAGGACAGGAAGCCATCCGACCTTGGGTATTAAAATAAGGGACAAGATTGTGATTGCGGCGGCGTGGAATCAAGCGATACAGCCAACAGATGATTTCCCAGAGTCTTGAAAAGTTTGTAGCCACAAGACAGAGGATTAAAACGAGGTAAGTAACATCGATCATCGCGGCAAGAGACAAGATGATTAGTCACCAAAGCCAGCCAAACACGATGTCACAGGGCCGGAAGGGGCAAATTCTCAACTCGGTTCAGGGTCAGAAATTTTCAGACACATCCACTAACTGGTTTACGGGCCAGAATATACCAGAGAACAGAACACGAGACATTTTGTTGAAGCTATCTTTGGACATGCCAAATCGGGAACATCGCAAATAAAATGAGTGCTTTATAGCCATCGACAGTTCCTAGTCAAGAAAACTGGCGCAAATAAAGAGAGTAGAGGGCATTGAAGCGTTGTAAATTGGTTTGCAGGTCATAATACCAGAGAATGGAGAGAGAGACACATTTTGTTGAAGCGATCCCCAGACATGCCAAATTGGGAACATCACAGACGAAATGAGTGCTTTATAGCCACCAATGATTACTAGTCCATAAAACTGGTGTAGATAAGAAATGTAGAAGCCATTGAAGCGTCGAAAATTGGTTGCAGGCCAGAATGTACCAGAGAACAGAGAGAGGCACGTTTTGTTGAAGCTATCTATCTTTGAACATGCTAAATCGGGAATATCACAAATGAAATGAGTGCTTTATAGTCCATAAAACTGGCGTGGTGTGGATAAAGAGAGTAGAAGGCATTGAAGCCCCTCAACACCCGACCTTGAAAACCGTGACTCACCGGTGAATATACCTAAAAGTTGGATGACGCAAGTGGATTCTGTGCGGGGTGAAGCTTGGGTGAGGCTCGAAATGAATCTGTGTCATAGTGCCATCTTTCTCCCCGATTGGATCAAGTCATTGGGATCTCCATGCAACACCCTCAAGACTCCTTCTCGTTCCCCTTGTTCCCTCTGTGCCTACCTGGTATCGCTATTCTCACACGACCCCGTTCTTCCCGCAAGGCCTTTGGCGCCCATGAAGCTCTCGAGATCTGAAGACCCAAGCTCTCAACAAAATTTTCAAGATGTTTCTCCCTCAACCGCTTCGGTTTCACATATACGTTCACCGGCCTTCATGCTTCCGGACACCATCAAGGCACAAGCGCCGCTCCCCGCACCCAGGGCTACAAACATCCGAATCACCGTACCCAGGGCTACAAAAGCCCGCATTCAGGATCGACAGACCCCCACGATGGTGACAGATATGTGTTCCCGTTTGACTTGAACGCACAAGCAGCTGATTTGTGTCTCAAGCGGAGCTGCAGCACTCCGATGCTGTCCATCCCCCTCCTGCTATGCATGTCGCACGAGGCCTCCACTCAGCCAAGTTTTCAATAGCTCTTATTATGTGCGTCAGTTTGTCTCTTGCTATGTACATGTTGCTAACTTTCTCCACCTCTATTCTCTTTGCTCCTCCCGTCTCTTCTCATATCATAGCATCCGCCGGTCCACTGCAACCTGGGCGTCGATTGCTGAAGAGAATTTCTAGCATGAGATTCAGATGTACTTATACTAGCAGGGACTCGTGCTCCGCTACGATATAATTGATCTGACGACAGCTCACCGCCAACGCTATCATTGAAGTCAAAGACATTTATTTAGAGAGTCAGCATGTAAAGGTAGTCGAAGTTAAAGTCGCAGTTAAGGAGTCAGATAATGAAGTATAAAGTAAGACATTTCGAAGTAACAAAATCAAGACATAGGGAAGTCAAGTGTCAGAAGCCGTCGATGAAACCGATAAATCTATTGGGTAGCAGGCGAAGGACTGCTGGTGGGAGCAGAATCCTCCGTTCGCGGACGTTTCTTAGCATAGTTACTGAAACGGCTCCCTGAAATAGCGGTGAGGAAAGATCACGAAGAATGGGATGAGCGTCGCGTACCACTGCCGCTGCCGCTGCCCGAGGGAGATGGAGTGAATTTGGGGGCGGGGTTAGGAGCCTGAGCCGGGTTGACAAATGTGACCTCGTCGACTTCGACCAAGAAGCGTTGGTTGATCTTGGTAGTACCGGTGGCGTCCAGCTCCTCTGTAGTCCCAGCCAGGAACCCTCCGATCAAGGCCACCTTGTTAGGAAATGGGATGGGCTTCTTGTTTTTGTAGCGCTGTGAATTTCCGAAGAAACCTGTAACCCTGAAGATGGACCGGGGTACGGCAGCAACGGCTGTGGCGACGGAAGTACCATTCTTCTTGGCTTCCTCCTCCGCAGCCGTCTTTGCATCAGAATGGGCGAGCGTGTACTGCTCGGCCTCCATTTCAAACCTCTCCTCTTCCTTAAAGGACTTTGTGACCGTGCCGAGGATGTGCACATAGACGCGATAAGGCCCAAGAACATCGACAGGACCGGAGAACTAATCATTGATGAATGAACAGGTCACCGAGGAACAGGGTAAATACACACCGCTTTAAGGTCCCCAACAAAAGAATACTGCTCAGCGTTGTCATTGTAGACGTCGAAGCCGGTCTCCATCTTGACAACCTGTCGAGGAATCAACAAAATACACGGTGCACATACAGAACAGAAAGGAATGGTACCCGGATCTGGCAACTATAAAATCCTGCCTCAAATACAACGTCCTGTTCGGCATTGTTGAAGTGGCGGACAGCGCCCATGAGGCTGTTCTCCTCCGCAGGCCCAATAAAGACGAAGACGTCCAAGGCAGTAACCTTCTTGGAGACTTTGCGAGGATTTTCAAAGAGCATCAAGCCCGAGATATTTGCGTAGGAGGAGTTGGCCATAGTGGTGGTCTGAGGAAAATTTTAAGATGCGTGCGTGATCGAGGATCGACACGATCTCTCCGGTCTCTTCATATCTTTGCCGGAAGCCTTTCCACTATTGTTGCACAGAACCTTAGAGACAGAGCTTGGACAAAGCAGTGTACAGTAGAGAGATAGATAGAACAGCTAGTCCAATAGAACCTCCGGATAGACTACATTGGCCGTTTCATCAGTCGTAGCATTATCAGGCAAGAGCACCTTGATACGCTGTTCCGAAGTTGCGCGAGACAGAGCAACGTACAGCTGCCCATGCGAGAACACGGGGATGCGGAGGTCGAGTCCAACGAACTTGACCGATTGACCCTGCGACTTGTTGATGGTCAATGCAAAGGCAAGTCGAACCGGGAACTGGCGTCGAGAGAACTTGAATGTGAAGTCGGTGGAGTTTGTTGGTGTGAGTGAGATGCGGGGAATGAAGGCAGTCTCGCCATCGTGGTCACCACCGACCAAGCGTACTTCCAGGACCCTCTCCGACATCCTGAGCAGCACCATGCGTGTTCCATTGCAGAGTCCTCGAGCCGGAGCAAGATTGCGAAGAAGGATCAGCGGGCAACCAATTTTGAGCGTCAACTCTCCCGGAGGCAAGCTGGCTGCATTGAGAGAACGCAGGAACTCGACAGGGAGTTGACGGTCATCGTAGTTGTCATCGCCATCGGCCCCAGCCTCCTGGATGATTTTATCGACACTGAAATAAGATCGAGCTTCGCCAGCCATTCTGCCAAGAATCTCCACGTTCATGTCGTTGACATCGGTATTTCTGGGAGCGAGAATCATGCGATTGAGAAAATAGTCGGGTGGAGGTGGCGGGATGGAGTCGATATCAGGATAGATGAAGTTCACCATGTCGGCGGCGCTCTCTGACCGCATACCGTCCCGCAGATGAATCTTGCCTTCCGGAGTGATGTTTCGTCCGTGTCCGATATCCAGCAGCCAGGCAGCAAAGTCACGCTGGTCCTGGCCACTGGATTCCAAGCGCATGTTCTTGCGCAGGTGCAGGACCTCGACATGCTCCCACAGGAGAGACCGCTGGATCGAAGCTCCGACAACCTCCTCCCGAGAGCCACGAACAACCACCGGAAGTATCTGTTGAAAATCTCCGCCAAAAACGACGGTAAGCCCACCAAAGGGCCGCTGATCATTGCGGATATCTCGGAGGGTCCGCTCGACAGCCTCAATCGCAAACCGATCCTGCATCCCGACTTCATCCCAGATGAGAAGTGTAGCACGTCGAAGGAGAGCCGCGCGCTGACTGTTCTTTGGAATGGAGCAGAATGATTGGGCATTGATCCCTTCGACCGGGATCTTCAGCATGGAGTGAGAAGTCCGGCCTCCGGGAAGGAGCAGAGCAGAAATTCCAGAAGAAGCCACACATAGGACAACGTGCTCATTGGACCGCAGCGAATGACAGACCGTCTTGTACAGAAATGTCTTGCCTGTTCCACCGGGCCCATGGACGAAGTACACCTTTCCGAGGAGCTCCCGCGCGGAGGCAACAATTCGATCAAAAGCCGCCCTCTGCTCTGCATTCAGCTTAGGTATCTGATCCTCTGCGTGAGCACGCTCTGCGTTTCGGTCGTAGTCCAGCTGCTCTGCAATGAGGGGATTTTCGACCTGGGCGTCCCAGTCTTTGACCGGAAGGGGCATCACCGGCCAGTCTTTCAGACTTCGGCCTGACTCCTGCAGAATCTTGTTGAGCAGGAAGAGACCAAAGTCGTACACATCCTCGTCGGTGGGATTACAGCCCATAACTTGCAGGCGATAAGAAAGATCGTCGCAGATTTTGGTGCGGAACTCGACCCAGAGGTGATGCGGTCGGGATGGCTCGCAGAAGAGGAGGAGGGTGGCAAAAAGCTGGCGAAGGCGGGACCCAGTCTGCATCAAACATGCCTCGGATAAGCACTGCCGCCATTCACCGTCATCTTCCAGGAGGCCGCGAGCGAGGCAAGCATCCTGGAAGGTAGGATAGACCACATTCTCGTATGTGCGCAGGGCCTCGAAAGATGTCGGACCCTTGACGACGGTAAGCAGAGTGCGCAGGTAGAAGCGCTCCCCGCCATTCGGAGGGACAAAGAACATCCGACCGAGAGCAAAGCCCTGCTTTCGGACAGCCCATCGCTTCTCGTTCTTTCCATTCTTCCACGTGAAGTGCTACGGGAACTCCTGGTAGGTGTAACGATGCGCAAGAACTCCGAGAGCACCATTGTCAGCATTCGCCTCGAAGAACGCCGTGAGGCAGGTGCGCTCAGTAGCTGCACGCTCAAGCAGCTCTTCAGGATCCTCGCCTGGATTATATGTGACCAAGTGCTGCCCAGGAAGATGCACCTACGCAAGGGAAAAGTCAATAAATGATTTAATTTGAAGAGGGAAGTGAATGGACCTGGAGGCGAGCAACGGACGGCACTTGGTCATGCATGTCAAAGTGAAAGATGCGCCATGCAGATTCGGCCGCTGAGATATAGCGCCCCTCAATCCATCGAGTGATCTCATCACGCTTGTTCTGCACCTGCATCCCGGCGACATCCCCACCCTTTTCAATGTACTTGAAAAGATATTTGAAAGATGAAAGAGATGCGGCACATTCGACATTGATATGGCAGTTGTACTTGGCAGAGAGGTAGGGGCTGTACGGGATGATCCAGGAATTATCGGCCATGAAGCCGGCAACATCATAAGCACGACCATCGTCAGGTCGATAGTATTCTGGATAACCGTTCTTATCCATCGAAGTATTATCGCGGAAAGGCTTCGGGAAACGCTTGGTGCAACGACCATCCTCCATGCATGGAGACCGAGGATTCACAGCTCCGCAGGGGCCATGAACCATGCACTTCTTGACAGTCGCAAAGAGCATTGGCTCTGTATCCGGATCTGGCCAGCGAGCCCGAATTGCGGAATCTACATCTTCAGGCGCGATGAGCTTCTGACCCGGTGCCAGAAAGATGAGGAGATGAATGTGGGGGAGGCCCCGTTTCTGGAACTCAATCGTGTATACATAAGCCACCACGCGCCCGAAAACACCGTTTTTGTAGATGTCCTCGATGATTGCCTTTTTTTGAGGTGGAAGACGCGGGCCACCAGATCCGGCCGATCTGCAGGCTGCTGGCCAGGAAGAAGTTCCCGAGTGATTTCAGGCCAGTCGGGATTGTGGTGCACGTAATGAAGAGGTCGACAGAGCGAAAGCGAAAGTAGCGAGCGATGGCCATTGAGTCCTGGAAGCGCTGACCCATGTGACGTGGACCGCCAATGTAGCTGGATGGCAGAACAACCCGCTGTCCGATCTCGTTGAGGTCAAGGTTATCATCAGCAGCGTGAAGAGCATCCTCGAGCCCGTTATACAGGGACGCCCGGAGCAGGGGTTGGTTCATGCGCAGAAACCGCAGACGATTCTGATCAGCAGACGCCCACATGTCAACCATGTAGCGCTGGAGAAGTCTGCATCCCCGCAAGATAGTCGGAGGCTCATCCTTTCGTTGATGAAGGCGGAAGGCGACATATCGGGTTTGGGTAAGCCGTGCGGGATGATCCTTGTCGGGCTCGTTCAGCTTGAGGTCCGGATGCCAGCCGCTCTCGCCGCGAGGGAAAAGGAGAACATAGTAGAGCGGGGTGTACGCAGCATGCAGATCACTGATTCGCATGAGAGGCCCAGTACGCCGCCGAAGAATGATATCGCGAGGCTCTGCTTGAGATTGGTCTCCGGGAAGGATCACCGCGACCTCATCTGCAGTCGGAAGATTGCCGCGCCGAGCATGGACGCCAGGGGCAACACGCAGCCGCACAGAGTGATCTTCCGCATCGTCTGCGAGGTCTCTGAGGACCTCGTACGAATGCCAGAAGAGATGGGCATATTGGTTGTTGTCTCTGATGACTGTTTGAAGTGTCTCCATCGTATCACGGCGAAGGGTCGGATTATTAACCATGCGATACTCAAGAGCAGCGCGAGGCTCATGTATATAGAGCTGTGCATAAGTGGGAGTGTGGCCGGCAGCAGGCAACAGAGCCCCGGATCTGTGACACAGCTCTCCGTGAATGCGAAAAATAGGAGGACCACGGCCGTTGTTGATAGCGTGGTCCTCGTTGACGCCGAGGGAGGTGAAGGACAGCGCAGTATTGTACTGCGCCATGTTCTTACGGAACTCCTTCGACTGTGTATCTGTGCCGATCAAGAGCTGTTGCAATGGAGCAGGTGGTTCCTCGAGTACGTCAAGAACAACTTTGCCGTGATTGCAGCAAGAACCGAATTCCGGAGCCCCGTTTTTTGACGATATGATCTTCTCCCCCATCCAATGGAGTGCGTTGCAGTGAGAGCAGACGATGTCCATCCGTCCGAGGTCGTGACGGCTTTCGGGCTCGACGTAAGGACGGCGGGCAGGCGGAAGCGGTGGTGCAACGCGTACCCGAGGAGCTGAAGAAGATACGGCAGATATCAGATACATGCTCGTGGAGAAGGAGGAATGAAACGTACCTGCCGCGTTCGTCCTCC
Organism: Mycena olivaceomarginata; assembly: GCA_029378375.1. Classification (NCBI taxonomy): domain Eukaryota; kingdom Fungi; phylum Basidiomycota; class Agaricomycetes; order Agaricales; family Mycenaceae; genus Mycena; species Mycena olivaceomarginata. Next base: position 317,857 of record JARKIC010000178.1, on the reverse strand, counting down.
GACGATTTTGTGTTGCGGGAGGAGTCAGTAGCTGACCGTTGGCCCGCTGCAAACGCTCCCGATCCCGACGCGCCTGCTGGCCTGCAGAGCGACGGTTGTTTTGGGGCAGGGGTGCGGGGCGGTCCCCTTGGAGGACGGGAGCCCGCTCCTCCCGCTCTCGGCGTTCACGTTCACGACGTTCTCGCTGAGCTGCGGAGTGCCGATCCACATCCGCTTCAGGAGGCCGAGGCTGCGCAGGTTGCTGCAGCCGATCTTGCGCTTCCCTCTCTCGACGCTGTTGCTGAGCCACCGCTCGCCGATTTACCTCAGCTCCTGGAGGCTGACGTGCTTGAGCCGGTACTACAGGGTTACCAGCAGCCTTGGCAGCAGCCTCGCGCTCTCTGCGTCTCTGTTGTGCCAGAACCCGTGCAGCGTTAGGAGCAACTGTGGTGGTGGGAGGCGTCTGAAGGCCAGACGGACCGGGTCGTTGCTACGGAACAGCATCTCAGACCATGGAATACTCAACAGAATAAAAGACGAACCTGTGGCACAGGCCTTCGAGATGTCGATGCACCCGGGGTTGGAGATGTCGGGCGTTGATTTTCATCCTCCCGTGGTCGAGGCTCCCGTCTTCGGCGCCGACTCGGAGTCTCTTGAAGCGCGAGCTGACGTTCGCGGTCCGCATCTCGCATCACCGAGCGCTGCGAGTCAAGAGACGGTGAGCTTGAACGCGACGGAGCTGACGCATCGACCGTTCTCCGGTTGCTTATGTCGTGGAGAGCTCTGCGGTTGGGGGACATTCGTGGGACGTGGTATAACGGAGCCATGGCGATGCTCCGAGCCTCTCGAACGCGTCTCGGGTGGCGTTGAGCAAGAGAGGAGGAAGGCGAGGAGGACGGGGGAGTGGGCCTGGCGACCCGTGTCAGGTTTCAAGCAAGATAGCCATGAAAAGACTCACTGCATTCTCAATAGCAAAAGTAACAATGCAAGGAGCCACAGCACCACCAGAGGCCGCATCGACGCCGATACGGGAGAACGCAAGAGAGGCGCAGATCGGTTTTTCTCTCTTGCAGACGTGACCTGGGTAACGCACCAGAAAGTTGTCGGATACCCTCAATCCAAGTTTCATCCCAGAGTAGCCGCACACAAGCAGTAAACAGGAAACAGTATATATTAACCATGTAAAGAAGGTACATGGTACTTGCTTGTGTATTAGAGGACTGAGACACATTATATTGGAGTCAAGGGAGTCGGGAGTCGAGCACGAAGGAAGTCTGGGCAGTTGAGAAGTCAAAAGGAAGTCAAGGTAGTCAGACAGCGGTGGGTTCGAGAAACGACGCGTCTTCCGAGGCGCGGAGGAGCGAAGGGACGGCGGACGACGTGGATGTTGAGCAGAAGCGCGATGTTTGTGCAGAGTTTGTCCCGATGTTTGTCTCAGCATCTGTCTCGAGACAAAGATCACGGGACGAACCCTCCTTTGTATAATAGATATTGGCGTGCAATCTATTTCTTTATCCGGTTTCTTTTGGCATGAAATATGGGAACTACAAAGGCAATGAGGAGCCACAGAAGCCACAGAGTCTGTGATAGTCGAAGTACAGGTTAGCCCGACTGGCTACATGATGCTACATACTCTCGCTGCATGACTACAAGGTGCTACAGGTGACTACAGAACCTTGGCAGGCAGCTACAGGTGCTACATAAAGGGGTACTTTACAACGCGGCTACGAATGATACATGGGCTACAGGCGCTCCGTGGTGGTTGCATTTTTTACTGATGTAGTCCACAGCCGATATTGCAACCGACGTCCTAAACTCTGTCACCATCTTCAGCTTGCACATGGCCCGCAACAAAACGACTTTCTACACAGTCTGGAACATGTACGTCAATCCCCCGAATATGCCACTTGACCTCTGGATGATGTGGTGCGTTATGGTGCGTAACCTCACCTTCGAGATTCACCGCTTCGGGCTCGGACGTCCTCGCATCGGCGACGCGCAATTCAAATGCACAGGGTGCAAATCCAATGATCATCCAACGGGTATGTGCTCGATCCCAGCAATCCCGCCGGGATGGTTCGGAGTCCCTCTCGCCACCATCGCTGCTGATGAAAAAACATTCTCAGACCTTGATGACGGATATCACACCCGTCTGCCTCGTCGGCCTCGTCATCATCCAGAGGCCGTGGTCACGGCGCGTATCGCCGCAATGACAGCGGGCGCACGGGTCGCGATGACAGCGGGCGCACAGGTCGCAGCACTGGAGGTCACCGCCCATACTAATAAGGTAATGCTCACGCGCAACTCATATATTATCTGCGACTGCCTTCCCGGCTACTTGCATAATAGAAAGCTTTGAGATGGTGAAACCTGGGATTTGGCCCTTATAGGATGTAGCCTGACCTTCGAGGACACTGTATGTCACAATTTGAGCTGAAGTGATGCGGCTATCCAAAACTGTGGGAGGCTTTCTGTCAGGGTGTGCAGACAGGCGTTTTCCCCTATCACGTGGAGCTTTGCTCCTCGTTCCTCCACTTTGCAAATATCTTCATTTCGATGGATCATTATGAGTGAGCACGAGGTGCTAGGCTGGAGATTCTTAAAATGAATCACTGTGTCACAGGGTGTGTTGTCTCGTATCAGAAGTCCGACGCAATGGGCAGAACAGTGAGTACAAGGGCAATGGAGAACCAATATGTTATCGCGCTGCCGGACCTTGTTCCAATCCTGGCAAATGAACTGTGCAAAACTACCCACACCTGGCAAGATCTTTAACTGTAGGATGCCCGTAGAAACGCAGCCGCGGCTCACGCCGCTCTTGCGCAGATGGTCGGTTCCACTTTTCGTTCTTCCATTTGTCAACCCTCTTCACCTCATTATCATTCATTGGCATCTCATCTCCTCTTACCCTTCCCACTTTTCCCTTCATTTCAGCCACCATGATACTCACTCTCCGCATGAAAGGTGCACAGCTTGTGTGGACGGAGCCTGCTCTTCCACCCGGGATCACGTTTGCGACCAATCTCATGCCGGACGTATTCGAAGAGTCTACAACGCGCACTGCTTCGGTGGACGAGACGAAGCCCGATGGCATGTCGCACACGATCCTGCCTGTCTTTCCTCCTCCATGCACCACCTCCCCCGCAGGCATGTCTTCAACGCACATCCCCCGCCCTCCCAATGCCTTCATACTCTTCCGCGCCGCCTTAATCCACGCCGGCTACGTCCCCGCAAGCGTTGAGCCCTCCCACGCGTCGCTCTCCGCCATCGCCGGCGTCACCTGGCGCGCCTTCCCAGCAGCCGAGAGGATGATTTGGCATCGTAAGGCCAAAGAGGAGCGGGAGCGCCATCGTGTGCGCTTTTCGGGCTATAACTTCCAGTCGCGGCATCAGGCGGCTGATGTGTCTGAGAATCGTGGGGGAAGTGGTACTGAAATTAAAGAAGACAGGCCTCGCCGTCGGCAGCGCGAGGTTCCCCTTGCAGACCGGGAGCGCCAGGCACACATTGCATCCCTCCTCGTCGCTGGCCTTTCTGGTGGTGGGCTCGACGAGGAGATTGCCAAGTTCGAGGCAGAGCGCAAGGGGCGAGCGCAAGGGGCGAGGGGAAAGCGAGGTGAATCACCAGGTGCCTTTGGGAGACCGACAGACATTAGATCAGCCTGGTTCAGATTTATGAGCCGACTGAGCACCTGACATAGGCATTGGACATACAAATCCCGGGCCTTCAAGAAACCTTCCGGAGGTGATTTCAGATGAAATGCATTATTTTGTCATTGGTTGAACTTTCAAAATATAGGAGAGTGACCGTGGCATTTACGCCGGTGATGGAATGGTAATTTTGGAGCAAGGTGGTAAAGATCGCCTTTGTGGTGTCCCTCAAGCGTTAGCTTGCGTACTTTGGTCTCCTTTATCTGGCAAGATTCACCCTTGAAGACGGTATGATTCCAGCACCTCAAAAGAATTTTGTGGAATTTGTCCTTCAGTCGAACTAGCATGGGCGGAGTTTCAGCCGATTTTCTCTCAAGTTCGACCTGGCGCCCGATTTCTTCTGGGTTAAATTCCTTGTAACTTGGTGAGGAGACTTATTTGACGCAAAAACTTGATTCCAGCACCTCAAAAGAATTGTGGAATTTGTCCTTCAGTCAAAGTAGCGTGGGCGGAGTTTCAACCGATTTTCTTTGAAGTTCGACCTGGCGCCCGATTTCTTCTCCGTTAAATTTCTTGTAACTTGGTGATGGGACGTATTGGATGCCAACCCCTGATTCCCGTACCTCAAAAAAATTGTGGAATTTGTCCTTCAGTCGAAGTAGCGTGGGCGGAGTTTCAACCGATTTTCTTTGAAGTTTGACGTGGCGCCGGATTTCTTCTCTGTTAAATTTCTTGTAACTTGGTGACGGGGCGTATTGGATGCCAACCCTTGATTCCAGCACCTCAAAAGAATTGTGGAATTGTCCTTCAGTCGGAGTTCCACCCGATTTTCTCTCACCCAAACATTGTTTGTACTGAGTAATCCGAATTTTGCGCGCGGACATCGGCTTATGCTTTTCGGGTGCTCCGGTCCACCAAAGTGGATGCAGCGAGAGGTCTCATGGACGCCCAAGCAATATCCCAGCGCCTCACAAAAACCAGCGACCGCGGAACGATTGACGATTGTACTTGTCCCCATCAAGACATCCATCCATTTATACCACGGGAACTTCGCGTCTGCAGTTTACATTTTGAAACGCGTGGCCTTTGCAATGGTCCACATTTTGAACTGCATGACTTGACATACTGCAAATCATTTAAAGTTCCAGGGCCATTTTCTGAGTCATGCGTGTCAACGCTTTCCAAGGCGCAATTACCGGGTTACATTTTGAAACGTGTGGCCTTTGCAATGGTCCACATTGTGAACCACGTGACCTGACATGCTACAAACCATATTCCAATGAAGTCATGAAGTCCCAGGGTCATTTTCTGGGCCACATGTCTCAGAAGTTGATAGCCCTGCTCACTGCAAACATTTACAGCTATTCAGATCGCGCTCGGAGGCATTATTGCGCTTTCCAGAGTGCAATTACTGGTTTACATTTTGAACCGTGTGACCCTATTGCCTTTTCAATGATCCACATTTTAAAATGCATGACTTGATATCCTTCAAACCATGTCAATTCCAATGAAGTCACCATTTTCCAAACTGCACATCTCAGAAATTGATAACCCTGCTCACTGCGAACATTTACAGGCATTCAAAAGCGCATCGGAGTTACTTTTGGAAATGCGTGGCCTTTGGAATGGTGCACATTTTGAGTTGCGTGACTTGAGATGCTGCAAACCATTTCAATTCCAATGAAATTTCAGCGCCATTTTCTAATCCGTGTCAGGAATGGGAGCATTATTGCGTTTTCCAGAGCGCAATTCCTGGGTTACATTTTGAAACGCGTGGCCTTTGCAATGGTCCACATTTTGAACCGTGTGACTTGACATGCTGCAAACCACTTCAATTCCAATGAAGTCCCAGGGACATTTTCTAATCCGCACCTGTCCGGAATGGATAGCCCTGATCACTTGGAACATTTACAGCCATTCAGATCCCGCCCGGAGGCATTATTGCACTTTCCAGAGCGCAATCACTGGGTTGCATTTTGAAACCCGTGACCCTATTGCCTTGTCAATGGTCCACATTGTGAACTACCTGACCTGTATTTATCGGGGGCGCTTTTTTTTCATCTAGAACGGACCATTTGCAGTCGAACGACACCGAATATCGTTGTCCGAGCACTAGGTCCAGAATCAACTTCGATTGCCCAGGCGCGTGGCTGATCACAAATTTTCACGACGGCACAAAGACCTCCCTTCCACGGAAAACACCCACCACTGGCCCAGGAGGCCCTCGAAAAATCAATTTATGAGACATTTTTCACTAAAACCATGTGGCTGAGGAGTTAGATACAATCCAGGTCCGAGTTCATGTTCACGTTGGACGCAGGTGCATCGAATCACTCGCGGCCCGTCCGGAGAGCAACAACCGCCTCGAGCAGCTCGATTGCAGGTGGTATGTGTTGGGGGTCGTCTGGGTTCAAAAGGATCTGAACAGATGCTTCATCGTGACCAGGAAGAAGCAGCAAAGAGCGGCTGAGGCAGAGTGGGTTCACAGTGCGACCGTTATACATCATAATACCCATTAAAGATCCGCACTCACTGAAATACCGTGTTTTTTTATCCAATTATGTAATGAGATTTCCTCCGAAAAATCCCGGTTTCAGGCAAGAACACTGTAACACTGAAGGTACTGCTCCGATTGGGCTGGTTTTTGGATATGTTATACATATGAAGCAGTACTGGTCAACAGCAATGTTCACAGATATAAAGATATCCAAATTTTCAGGGACAGCTCTACTTATTGTAGTAAGTGAATATCTGTCTTGCTAAAGCATGCAGTAAATCACAATCACTCGACATATTGCCTATTCAAACACGCCATTGACTAGATAATATGTAAGAGTGTCTTCGACCAAAAGGCCAGGTCAATCGGAGCAGTACTTCCAGTGCTACAGTGTTCCTGCCTGAATGAGCCCCAGTAAAGCATTCGCAAGTTGCGACGCGGATAAGGGGTGGGGCCGCGGATTGCCATATGTATATGGATGGAATTTGAAGTTGGCGAACCGAAGTGAGCGTAACATGCTGCAGAACGTGGGGTGGCTCGTTGAGGCACCTTTATAAGCTTTTGGATGGAGATGGGCGAACATCTCCAACCAGATCTCATTTGGAAATCTATCCTGAGGATCCATGAGGAGTGAAGGATTGGGGCTCCGGCCCTCGAAATTGAGTTTGAAAGGCACTTGAAAGGCACAGTACCCTCAGAAACAACCACATACCCCAGCTCAAGTCAGATCCCACGCTCGGACCATCTGTGCGACTTCCTTAACAACTTTCCTGGCTCCCTCGGCCCCGCGCCTGGAGCTCACCAACATCCTCTGTCCCTCTCGCCTTGCTCTGCGCCGCGGCTGTAGGAAACTGTGTAGATGCACAATAGGTGCGCTCATAGTTGACAGCCACGGTAAGGACACAATTCCTGTAGGGCCTCTGGAGTTCACTACGGCGACTTTTTTGAAGATCAGAAACCACAAGAAATTGTGAAATTGCATACAATTACTGCACAATAAATATCAAGTCTGAAATCAGAGTATCGGGCCCAATGCGAGCTGGTCGACTTGTCCCCAGCCCGACTGTGTCGGAGCGTGTGATTTGCTACAACCTACTGCGATGTTTCTGGTTGGTTTAAGTTCTTTATAACAGCTTTGACCCTCAGTCTCGGGAATAGACTAGTATCCTTATGTCCCTTAGTCTACCATTAGAATAGTTCTGATGGTGCCGAAATTTGGCCGAAATGCAAAGATTTCAGGCACGGAAAGATCCCAGCCTCGTCATCTCCCCAATTCTAGAGATCTGGACCGTCTGCGGTCCCTTGGTTTATCTCTGGGGGCATGCCACCAGCGCGCGCCATTATCGACTTGATCGTTTTTGCGTCCCATTAGCATTGTTGCTACGGGCGCCATCAGATTGCCATTCCTGGTGCCTCTTTTTCTACTAGTCAACCCTCTTCGGACATACATAGGACGCCGCGGCCCACACAATGCAAATTGAAACACCGATCAATGCATGTCACTGACTTGTGATCCCACAGTAGCTCAAATTTCAGTTAGGTTCCCGGGAACGAGATATTCGAGAATGCTTCTCTCCTCCTGCGTAATCTCTTGCGAGTTTACGGATTCTATCAAGGCCGGCGAGTCTGGTCGGATTGTGCTCATGCTAAAACAGCTCGCTCTCAGCTTTCGAGGAAACGGGTGGTCCAAATAAATATGCCTATGAGATGCTCCATCTCATTCATAATTTACAGCAATTGGTAGTACCGAAGGCGTGAATCAGAAAGTTGCCGTTTTGGGCAATTTTCGATTCTCGCGACCGATTTCCTCGTAACTCAATGAGTTCTGCACGGATTGGGATGAAACTTAGCTATATAATTCGGCCCAGTCTGAGTTCAACACATTCTACTGGCTTCAGATCTTGCACAAACAAGCTGCCAAAGGGGCCAGTACATGCACCAGTAGGCGTTACCTGGCAGTCTCGCGGTGCCAGGGCCTAAAATTCACCATCGTATGTATAAAGGAAACCATAATCTCGGGTACCAGAGGTGTGTGTCATCGATTCGAGGCACCAGACGCACGGCCAGTGTTGTAGTTAAGGGTCTTATTAAGGGTGCTCTCCAAAATTAAGGCCTTAGGTTTGGTTAAGGCTTATTAAGGGCGAGCAAATTAAGGGTCATGTTAAGGGTTATTTCCCAAATTGGTTGGTGTTGCTGGTGCACCGAAAAACGACAAAAGAGGTACTGTATGGATGGTTGATCTTCCAAATCATACCCAGAACTCTTCAGAGCAGCAAGGCCTTCATCGGCGCGCTCAGCTTATGTCGCCATTAGAGACTTGATATGTTTGGGTTAACTTACACCCAACATCTAGATTCTAGTAGTGACATACTCAACAATACAACAGAGACACCGGAGTGGAGAACAGGTTCAACTTTGGAGCCTGGCTGTACCTTGAAGTGGGCACAGAATATTGACGCCGGCCGGCCAAATCTAGCCGCAGGAATCAGGAACCTAAGGGTTATTAAGGGCTTCAGATGCTTTCAGCTCAATATTAAGACCTTAGCTTAATATGAGTCAAGGCCTTATTAAGACTAAGCCCTTAAGGTTTTGACTACAACACCGCGCATGGCAGGCAGAAGAACGCGAGTGGTGGGCGATGCAACGATAGTAAGGATCACCAGGGGTAGAGGTAGACCTCTGGAGGTCAGAGGTAAGGTACAGGGAGGGGTAGAGGTTGGGCTATCTCTGTACCTCCCAAAACCTCTACCTTACCTTGTGTGTAGATTGGAAGCACATGCATCCATTCTTCTAGGCCGTGATGTGCCCGTTAGATGCGGGGGAAGTTAATTTGAGACATGAGAGCAGGTTGCCACGTCGCAAGACGACGGAGAAGACACAGTTGGCCCTCGAAGATTTTATCGCCGAAAATCCGGCGACCTCAGTTGAACATTCGGCATGTTCGGGTGCATGCCGATGTGCCGTCGTTCGGCATTTACCGGTGGATTTTTTTTTTTTTTTTTTTTTGGAATGTTTGCCCACGCCTTTGTTGTGACGTGCGAGCACCGTCCTCACCTCTGCAGAAGCATTGGCGCGTGACGGCCACCACTTATCGGTGGAATGTTGAGAAAATCCAAAACATTTGTATTCAGCAAAATGAAAACGACGATTGGACAACGTAAAATCAGCCCCAGATCATTATCTATGCCCTTGCGGCGTAGAAATCGGCGGCAATATAAGAATCTTGCAGATTGGCTTCTCAGGTCTTCGCACAGCGTATTGGGGCTGCCAGTCATAGACGCATGACTTGCAGACCAAGTTGCCGGGAGCCAGAAATCAGGTTTGTGAAGGAGGTTCAAACGGTTGGATATCTCGAGTCAGTGATTCGTTAGGATGGAAGGTCCCATCAGCTCGAGGTGCCGAATATAGTAAGGCTCTAAAGGCGAGCTGGTAATCACCTCGATTTATATTCACCTCGCGGCATCACTAGTCAAGAATCGGCCGATGGAATTCTCCGCGTCGGCCGGGTCGAGGCCCATGATGTAAGCTCGACCACACAAAGCCAAATCAAAGGCCTCGTGCCTTAGATTTCCAGATTTGTCCCCACCCGTCAATCCCAATATGGTAACATCAACACGTGATCCCGGCCTCGCCGCAAGCGACGGCGAGAACAATAACAACTGTTTTCAGTATATTCTGAGTGTGACAGGCATGTTTTGGACGTGCTTTGATAGTGGCAATGCCATCATCGAATGCTAAAATGAATAAAAATGTGTACATGTGTTACTTATCGCGGAAAAATGTAGAATTAGCGGTACTGTACAATTTCGTTCAAATCGACAGGGGGTGTGACGCGTGACCCATTTTACCTGTGTCCAGGATATCGGCAGTGTGTTCCCTGCCGAGCGCATCGCCGTTCCAAAACTTGATGATGTGATACACCGAAAGTTTCTGAAATGGTGTGTAGAAGTCGTGCGCCCGTGCTTCAATTTGCCCTGTGGTGAGTTCTGGATGTTCAAATGAAACCACATAACGTGCGAAGGCATCTCGAAAGTATATCGAGCCATAATTGTTTTCTACTGCCATCAATGAAACAGCTTTTGCAGATGGATGGAGTGGCATCCGAACACGAGGGTTCAAAGTGGCTTTGCGAAGCAGGTGATTCAAAATGCCATTCTGGGGCATGTGATTCAAAATGCGAATTGAAGCATTCAATAGGGTTCAAAATGGCATTGCGAAGCAGGTGATTCAAAATGCCATTCTACGGCATGTGATTCAAAATGCGAATTGAAGCATTCAATAGGGTTCAAAATGGCATTGCAAAGCAGGTGATTTGAAATGCCATTCTGGGGCATGTGATTCAAAATGTGAATTGATCTATTCAATAGGGTTCAAAATGGCATTGCAAAGCAGGTGATTTGAAATGCCATTCTGGGGCATGTGATTCAAAATGCGAATTGAACCATTCAATAGGGTTCAAAACAGCATTGCAAAGCATGTGATTCGAACTGCCATTCTGGGGCATGTGCTTCAAAATACGAATATCTCGTGGGAAACATTCAAACCTTAAATACGGCGAGTGCTCCCTTATCCCTGCTGCTCTCAGCTCAATTAAACCATTCGATGGTGAGGCACAGGGTTCAAAATGGCACTGCAAAGCAGGTGATTTGAGATGCCATTCTGGGGCATGTGATTCAAAATTACTCATATCTTAAGCAGATGTCCTGATTTCGTATGTACATGTTTGTTTTCACACGCCACCGCTGATCCCCGATGTTACGATTGTTTGTTTTCGACGGAGCGCTCATGGGCGCTCATCCCGAATCAGATTGTTCATATTTGTTTGCACACGCCACCGCTGATTTCTAGCGTTGCAACTATTTGTCTTTGACGGAGCGTTCGTGAGCGCTCAAAATCTAAGTTCTGGAACGTTCGATGGGCTGTGCATCCTAACGTTAAATCCTCAACGCCCGTTAGGAATGTAACCTCTTGGTAAAGATCTATTCTCTCACGCGCACAGCCCACACGGACACACCCGAGCCGCTCCAGTCCCGCTCAAAAGGAAGACCGCCACGCCATCCTGCCGCCTCTTCCTCCCTCTGCTTGCCCCCATCATTGCCCGTCACTCACTGCGGTCCTCGGCGCCTTGACGATATCTCCGTCCACTCATCAAGCTGTGCCTCGGCCCTCAAGTCTCGCTCACCTTCAAGCTTCGGTTCTAATGACCCAATGAGGGAGCCGCAAGTCTGCGCAAGTTTAGATCAAAGCGCGTTCAAAAGCAACAGCACTGAAGCCCATCCATAATCAAATCCTCATCAATTGTATCAACTGACTCAACCCCACTCAACCTGGCCAAGATTTGCCAGCCGGTCAACTCAAACTCATGGCGCTTTTGGCAGGTACCGCATGCAACCTCAACTCCCCGTGGCGTTTCTGGCCCAGATACGCCAGCCAAGCAATCCTCAGTCGTTTTTGCAGCGCCGGCGCGTTCCCACACGCACACACATACCTCCACATTGAAGCCTAGCACCCGACTCAAGTACTCGCTGTACCCGCCACCACGTGGACTGTGCACCGTACATTTGACGATGAGGAGGCTGGCTGGGAATGCGAAGCCCCCTGGTACGTCGCTGTCCGTCGCTCCGCTTTCCCGTCTCGAGTCTGACTTCGCTCGCACAGTTTGCACCTTACCAGCACGATGCACGCATAACCCGCCGTAGCCCCCCACGGGACAAGATCCCCGACTTCGCACCCGCGGCACATGGGATGAGACGTAGGGTATGCTCTTTCCCCGTACGTCTTCCCTCCTTCCCGATCTTACTCGTCGCACCCACAGTTCGCGTCCGCGACGTCGCCCACTTCGCACGACGTGTCCCGCACACTCGGAGGGCCACGCCGCGCCTGCGTGCAAAACGCTCGCACCGCGCACCCTCTCGCTCCCTCGACGACAGAACCGATGGGGAAGAGGAGGATAGGATGGGACGGTGTGTACGAGGCTGCCTTAGTACATCGTTCTCCCCTACATTCCTTTCCTGGCTTGCGCACTCGCAGCTTGCGTTCGCTACTCATCCACGCACCCCACTTCGCACGACGTGTCCACGCGGGCATCGCACCCACCGCCGTAACCGACACTCGGACGACCACAATGGGCGTGGAGAACGCTCGCACTGCGCGCCCTCGCGCCCTCGCGCCCTCGACGACAGGGAAGATGACGACGAGGTGAATGGGATTATACGATGTGGACGATGCTGCCCTCGTCTGAATTCTCCTTTTCACCCCAAAGACCCCAGTAAAATGTAGTGTATCGCTTCGTGGCTTGCAGCCGCTTTTGGTTCGGAATTTTAGATTTCTCCTGTAAACACTGTGTCTTTCTCTTGCAACTCTGGGATGACACGGCAAGCTGAGAGCTGCTCAATTGAGCATGATTATGTTCGTATTCTCCAATTACTATTATTATTGCAAAGACAGAAATGTGACACATGCGGGAAGCGGGGCTGCTGCTGCCGGAGCGAAGCGACGGCATGTCTTGTGCGAATTGAACCATTCAATAGGGTTCAAAATGGCATTGCAAAGCAGGTGACTCAAAATGCCATTCTGGGGCATGTGATTCAAAATGCGAATTGATCCATTCAATAGGGTTCAAAATGGCATTGCAAAGCAGGTGATGCAGACTTCCTAAATGGTTCCATGAATGAATTAAAAGAGGGCAAAAATCACTGCCTCGATCAAAAAATGATCCAGATCCGGATTTTCACAGCGATGAAAAGGCTGTGGATGCTTTTTTTTTTGTTGCATAAGTTGAGGTATGTTCCTTTTCAAAGTTCAGACAAAGAATCTGCCAAGGGTTGCCACCTCCTGCCGAGGTACACCTATTCCGGTTACTTACAGCGGGATTGGATTCGAGGTCTATACTGCAACACTCTCCCTGACCTCGCTATCCGGTTCCGCTGCTCAAACCAATCATTTGACGACACCGCATCGCTGTATCATGCGGGACGATTTTTGTGAGGAGGTCCGCTGGATTCCCACCAGATTGGCAGTAGTGGTTTGTGATGGCTTTGTTGTCCTTCTTAAAGCAGATTTTATTCTGCTGGCGATGGCTTAGGGAGGGAGAAACAGAAAAAGGCTGAGAATGGGTTGGATACTTGGAGTCCGCAATTTCCACTCTTATGTGCCTTTTGATCGCTCGTGTTTTCGACTGTTCGGAGTCGGAGCTCTGGAGGTTTTTAATGGGGACAGTGTGGCGCCCACCGCGCTCTTTATGTGCATGTAGAAAAAAAAGAATCTACCTATCAAACAATCATGGCCACATGGAAATCTGGCAGATTCCAGTTGCTAACATATTTCAACATAATTAATTTTGATGGAATAACCATATATGGCAGGAGAATGATTGTCCCATCCATCTCGAAAACATCCATATTTCATGTCCACATCTTATTCTGTTCATGTGCATACGGGCACAAACCAGCCTGTTCAATCCATTTCTGCCACTGGAGTGGTGGCCAGTGTGAGCACAGCTAGACCTGGCACCGATACAGAAGGTAAAGTGGCCGAGGCTGTGATCATTTGCACAAGGTCGCTGTCCGAATGAGTGGGAGTGGTAGACGCAAGACCAATATTGAATCCAAAACCAGAGTCAGTGTCATCTGTCTGCAGTGTGTTGTCATTGAACACTAGAGAAACAGGTGAGTGGAGAGTGGAAAGAGACCAGATGAATGTTGACTTGCATTTGTGGTTGGGTTCAAGTTCGGGATCTAACTCGAAACCAGGATGCGATCCCATCTGTGTGTGTGTGTCGGTCAAATACAGGGTCATGTTGGATGTGGGCTCGTCCGAACGAGAGTTGCCTGTCGCATCCGAGATGGTGGCGACGTTGGAATTGTCAGTCGAGGCGGGGATGGGTGCGTCTGGCCAAGCATTAGTTATGGAGCTGAAATTAAATAAACACAGCCCACCTGAGTTGGAATCAATCGGTGTATGCCGTCCCTGTATCTGAACACCTTTGAGTGGCCCAGTCCGAAGCTCTCGCAGCTTGGCGTCAATCTCACCTCGGCGAGAAACCCAGTCGCGATGATTCTGCTTTTCAGCGTCAATCTCAAGACGAAGGAGCTTGACCTCTGTCTTCAAATCCTCTCGCCTCCGATCCACCTTCAATTGCTCCTGCAGCTCCTCGATCTCCCCCTGGATTGCCTTCTGCCGACTCAACGAAAACTTCCACTCCTCCTGCCCCTCCTCCCGCTCCTGGGAAAGCTCGTCGAAGGCAATGAGGTGCTCATTCCGCTCGAACGCCGCCTTTGCGGCCCAACCTTTGCGCTGAGCAGACAGCTTCTCATGTTCGCTCGGACCGTTCCAGCGTTTGCGCATGACTCCATCGCGTATAATTTGGTAGATTTCGTCCACCTGGACATTGTCGCGCATGTATTTTCTGGGAAGGATGAGTCCCCCCATCCAAATGCAAGAGGGACCGACCATGTACCGTAGGATCCCGGGCAAAAGTGCGAGCTGCGTCGATGTTTGAGCGTTCGTTCCCGCATGTGCGCTCTCTGCGAGATTTGTGGTGTTTGGGGTTAGATTGTAGTCGTTGGGAGCAATTTTCGAGAGGAATGGGCTGATAGAAGGGAGGTACCAGGGATTTGCAAGCTTTTGAGCATACCAATCTGAACGAGATTGTCAATTTGAGAGAAATTAAGTATGGTTTGAATGCAACAGACTTTGCACTGCAGTATGGGTCTGGGCGGCGCAGTACCTATGCCATTCGTCAACCGCTGCTTGGTCCTTGGCACCAAGGATCTTCCTGAGTTCCTTTACAACATCAAGGGGCACCTTGTCAACGCGATGAAGGTCATCGCAATGGCTGTGAAATATCAACATCAAGTCTTTCAGCAGTAAAATAAGCTTGCCCTGGAAGTGAACAACACAGGTCTTCAGGCAGTATGCAACATATTCCAGCGAGTTCCCCTCCACGATACCGCTGATCGATGGCGAGTTTTATTGGGCAAGGAACTCGCCGAATCCTTGCACCTGCGCTACCTCACCGTCCATGACAAATACACGGCAGTTTGCGTCAGGATAGAAGGGACGGAGGTGGAATTTGTCCCCGGTGATGCGATAGACGGCGTCAAACAACTCGATAAAAAGCTGCTCAAAGGCGGGCTTTGTCTTGCGATCACAATAGAAACTTGCAAAAGGAATTCCTGGTGCACATTGAGAAGGGCAGAGGCTCCGGATAATAATGGTACACACGGCATTTGAAGCGCTCCGAAAATCCGACAACCTCCCACTCATCCATATCACCTTCGATGCGCTTGAATGTGTAATCGATAGCAAGGGCAAGAACACCGTGTATGAACTTTGCCAGCTGGGGGTGCAAAGTCACCACCAGGTTGAAATCCCCCTTGGACATTGCCGCGTGGATATATCGCTCGCTGACGGGTAGAGCACGGTCTTTGGTTTGCATGTAGTGCTGAACACCTTGGATGGTTGAGCCTTGACTAAACTAAGAGAGTGCTGGACGTACCCGAGAAGCCTGTACCCGCCGGAAACTCCACCTTCCTGTGGGCGGCAATGCGATCGCAATCTTGCATACATCAGCAAATGCCGGGCTGATCCGCGCTCACTCGCTTCCCGTCATACATGGCTTGTGTTGATTGTGCTGAGCTCGGATTCAGCACCGGTCTCAAGCGGTGAAAGAGAGACACTTGCCGTTCAACAAAGTTTCAACCGTGAGATTTTCGGTCCCAAGTGCGTCCATTGCTGCTCCAAGGAGACGCTCATCCTCTGCACTCGGCTTGATGTGTGGATGCGCCGGGTGATTATGCCCATTTCGGAGGATCAGGATCGCCTGGAACGCGTACTCCGGCAGCCATTCGTAGTAGTTGGGAGAGGTAGGGTCGTCGGGAGGAAGAACAGGAATAAGGATGATGAGCTCGGTGTCGCACCTGCGCTGGAGGAGCTTGGCCGGATGGATAACACCATCAAGGACATGACTGAATACTAATCGTAACCGTGAGTGGACGGAGAATCATGGACCATTGGAACATACTCACCACAATGTTTCAGCCCCAGACGCGGGTGAGTCGACAGCACACACTGAATGTTGAGGTTCAGCACCGTTCCGTCAGGCACGCGGCCCTTGTTCTCCAGTACATATCGAAATATCTCCTCGTCGACATTTGGAGGTATTGAGTGGTATCGATGTAGCCAGCGTTTCCCAGGGTGCCATTTCGAACACCCAATGAAGTACAGCTTGCCGTATTGGTTTGGACCCTGGGGAATGTTATTTGTGTGATACAGAGACATGGAGTGCACGTACATTGCTTAGGAGTATCATGACGGGGACACCATCACACTCGGTCTTGCACTTTGAGCTAATGACGCGAGTATAAAAGCTGGAGTAATGGTCAGCACAGCAAGCGGATGCATACAACTAACACATTACCGAGACAATATTGCCTCTGGTGAGGCGGCCTCGCGCTCGTTCGCATCGAGCTCGTGGTTCCATAGATCTCGCATCGCTTGCTCATCCGGTTCAAATCGCTCACAGTCCCCAAACACCGTGGGCCAAATCAAAGGAAATGACTCAATGGGAACAAGCTACGCATGTGCGTTGGCTCGCGCGGCGTGATGTGCCTGCTGTAATGGTTTACGCGTCTCCAAGCATGCACCAAGTGCTCTCAGTTGGTGAAATTTTATATCGCATTTCGTTCGTGAAGTTCGTGCCCTAGTGCCCACCCTACCAGCCCACGAGCGCCAGCTCCCCAACCGCCGAGGATGATTTCTGGAAGCTGGTGCAATTTTTGATGGCCCCAGCGTGGTAGGTAGGTAGGTAGGTAGGTCTTATCACACGAATTTTAGCCTGGGAAGTGCCGTTTCGAGCACTGGGAACGCTACCGATCTCATGGGAACTCTATTATTCTGATCACGCGGGAGCCAGAAAAACTCTTGTGGGCGCGAACAGTGCAGGGTATTTAATCGGCTTGGCCGCCCCAACAACCGTTCAACGCGATGACCACCGCCGGTGCTTGGCAACCCCCGGTCCCAGCCTCAGCCCCAACTCCTCCTCCCTCCGTAGCTCCCTTCGCTCCCGGGTACACCTATAGCCACCTTGCACACCTACGATTGCCAAGTTTCGAGAACGCCGCTACCGGCAAGACGACCGCCCCGTACACGAATAAATCACCTTCGGCGACGAAGCGCCTAGATTCGTTCTGCGCGACCTAACTCTGATCTCTGATCTCGAGACATGGTTTTGAGGTCATGATGAGTTCCACTCCGCCCGCACACGCCCCGTACCCGGGGCCGTTACGCTCCTGGCCGACTCCTCCTGCGTGCGCACATTGTTGGGATGCCATCGAGACTCATGCTATGGTCACTTGTCGAAACGAGGGCTGGGTCGAGTCGTACGCCACCAACATCATCAGCCTCGTCAGTTGCCTCATCCAAGGAATTTGGCCGACTCGCAGGCTCGTCGAATGGCCCGTCACCCTTCTTCATTCGCAGCAGGGCGATCGGTTGCCATTCCGCAATTGCTGGGGAGTGGAAGACTCAAACTGTGGTCGCCGCCCACTTCGACCCATTCCCTGATGACCACATCTTGCCGCGTAGGGAAGCGGAGAACGAAGACGCTATTTTGAAAAAAGTGGTTCCTTTCCTCGCCTTCTCTTTCCAACTGCCTAACATTGATCCTTCCAGTTGGGACTCCACATCGTCACCGCCAATGAGCAGTGCCAGCGCCACAACGACGACCTAGCCTTACCACCGAACATCCCCGCGCCTGTTGTTAACGTTCACTACGGCATCGTTTTCACTGGGGCAAGCTGTGTCGTGGCCCAATTAGGTCGATACCCCCCCCTCCATCCCAATCTCGTAGTCGGCAGCGCTGATCCCGTTCCCCCCAGTGCTCGGACCCACTCCCCCAAACTATAAACCTTCGATGGCTTAGCCATCGCCGGCGTTTTCATTGCAAGAAACCGCCCGAACGCGCGGTCCTTGATCGGCCTCATGTTAGGCATGATTTGGGCGCATGAAAACGTCAGAGTCAGACGCGACCTTACGGGCACTCAGGGCCGGGTTGATCGCATGTACGACCGTTATCTCACGATGTATGATTCCCTGGTAGTGAAATACGGCCTCAAACGGCGGGATGGCGACCCCGGGCCGGGGATGCCATACCCCCCGCCTGGAGGTCCGCCAGGTCCGCCTGGAGGTCCGCCTGGTCCGCCTAGAGGTCCGCCTGGTCCGCCTAGAGGTCCGCCTGGTCCGTCTGGTGGAGGGAATGGCAGATATAACAATCCTTGCCCATCCTCCGGAAGCTTCCCCTCCGGTAGTGGCGGAGGTGGAATGTCCGGAGGAATAGGGCGCCCATACCAAACGAGCAACAGCCAATATTCCGCCCCTGGTCCGGGGTATTATTCTCTTCAACATCGGGAGCAAATGGTGTGTTTGTTCGCCTCAGCTGTCATGCGAATGTTAATGCGTTCTAAGCTTCCCTCGCCACGTACTGCTTTGGGCGGGATACCGTGGTGTTCACCTTGACGGAGCGTTCGAGCCGCGTGCAGATCTGGCTGTGCGCGTCGACCTTTCCCTTCTTTTGGCCTCTCCCACAGTTCCTGACGGCCCGCTGGACCTCAAGATCATCAAATCCGTCCCCATCGTCGGTTGTTTGCTAACCTTTCCAAATGCTCGCATCGACCACATTGGTGACTTCAAGACACCTGCCACCTAGCGTACAAAATACACCCTTAAGCGTAATGGAATTTGGAGGAAGCAGAACGTATGGTTTCGACCTGTAACCGCCCGTTACGGCCATATTCTAACTTCTGTGCAAGCCCCGGCAAATCTTGAAGGTTTGTTTCGAATTTAGAACTATTTCTTTTGCTGAACCGTCAGATGACATCGAAAGCCTCCAGTGAAGCGCTACCCTCACCCGTAAAAAACTCGCCGTGTCTTCTACTGATAATTTCCCTGACGGTGCGGGCTGTAAGGATAGTTGCAACCCTTACCGCCAACAGGGCGAAAAAAAACCGAGACACGAACACATTCCGCTCGCAACGTCAATTTTCTTAATTGTATGAGGACTGCTTGGCATCACAAATGAGGCCAAGCCCGCGAAAACGCACATTGACCAGTCTGATTATTGTACTGGGTATGCGCGAAGCATGGAGTCTAACTCATATCATGTGCTGCAGTTCTTTTATTCCTGAGTCACGAAACGCCGTCTGTACTTTACTAAGAATGTATAGATCTCGACATGTATCTTGGGCCATTTCATTGAATCACGAACATTTTAGTTGGTTTTCCCGGTAACGCAACCTTAACATCCATTTGATTAAACTTCAACATGCTTCTCAAGTAATCCAAAACCTTCTGTGATCTCCTTGGTGCTCTAAACTACTTCGAACGGCCCGTAGAATCGTCGCTCTTCTCCTTCCCCCCCATTGCGACTGCAGCCGCCCCAGTCTCGCCCTCAAACCCTACTTCTCCGAGTCCCGTAATAATGCTCCAGTACACTCAAAAAGGCACCAAGTGTTTTTGGGAACAATATTGCCTTGCATTTTTTTTCCGTTATGGGTTCACACCGTGTTTTTCAAGGCAGCGTCACAACGTGTTCTTGTTTTGAGTTTTGGACCATATTTATAAGACACTACACCGCCCATAGATCTGTAAGTAAGCTTATTCAATTTGTTTTCCAACGCTTCTAACAAGCAAATTGACTTGTTCTGGGACCCATCTTGAGGCAGAGAAGCTCGAGGAAAGGCAGTCGTCCGAAGATCTTGGTGCGTCTCTCTCTGTTTATAGGGTGCGGCGGAGCTCTCACGGCTTTTACGGCGCTCCCCGACTCGAGCACGCTCTGTCCGTACGGTGACCAACCTCTTCCAGGATTATATGGTGGTCCTTAGCACAGAATAACCATTACAGTTAGTGTTGCCGCGACTTCCGACTCTGGCCTGCCAAGTCGACTTGGTGAAGTCGACTCAAGTCGAGTCGAGTCGAGTCGCGCACACGACTCCGACCGACTTCTGAGTCGAACCCAAGTCGACTTGAGTCGACTTGAGTCACTTGAGTCGACAGTAGTATATAGGTAAGGACTACAGGCATCGGTGTGAATCTCAGCAGCCCCGGAAGATTTTATATTTCAGAGAAAGACACATTCAGATCAGAGCAGACGCATTCGATAACTAACCTACGCTCAGCAGAACCATCCTCACCAGCGCTGAAACACCCAGCATGCATTCAAGCGGCCAAAAGAAAGTATCCTTTATCTCCGTCGTCGCCACACATCCCACATTCGGCTCGCAACCAAACCGCCTCCGGACATGCCCCACTCGGTCAGCAGACTAGTACCTACATACAATGCGTTGGATGGTGTACTTTGTAGCGAATCAATATCAGGTACTGTATTAGTATTCGGACTGCCCTGAAATATAGATAATGTGTTAAACATTTCAAGTAGTTAAATTGATGCTTACTGTTTAGAACAGACGGAGCATGTCTTGTTGAAGGGTGCGACAGCTAGCGCGTGTATGTTGTTGTCGTGTGGGGCCTCGGACGGCTCATCTAAATATGATTTCCGTCACTGTCGTCCCACGCGCTCACAGGAAACGAACGAAAGCCTTAACATCACTCGATTCATTTGGATCTTCACCGCCGGGAGATTGCCGTGCGATTGCCGAGTCCACGGCAAAGTCGGTAAAAATGTGTTGTGAACCTGAAGGCCGGCACATGCAAAGATGAAATGTGTCTGCCAGGAGGGAATGTGTCATACACCCGCATGAATGTCTCGGCCATCAAATAAATGTCTGTCATGAACCCGCAGCGACGGTTGCCACTATTGAAGAGCGGGATGCCGTATGATCCCGATGTCTGAAAAACGGTTAATCTTCCTGGTCATGAAGTCTTCCCAAGATGTTGAAGCTCCAGCTGGTGCTCATATCTCCGCTCATGCCCACTTACCAAGTGTGTCAGAGCGACGTCATCTGGGCTCGGCTTCACCAAGTTTTCATCAATTATGAAGCCAACAGATTAGCCCTCGCGTTCAAGGAATCTACATTACCTCATATTTCCGGCAACAATTCTATTCATTCAACGCAGATGGCCACACACGGTGTTTGTTATATCTTACTACTTATCGTCGCAAGATCTCTCGCCTCTCTTCAAAGGTTTTTCAGCAGGCTCAACAGCTCGGTTTGTTCAATTCGGAGACTATGATTCAGCCAGACAGCGATCGGTGTAGTTCTTTCCAATAGTACTTCAATTTTGGTGCGTAATTGTGGCTCGATGGCAATCACTACTCTTAGTCGCGCTGACTAACGCGTCAGATTCCTCCTAACCATGAAATAATCATCAGTTGTTACAGGCACACAATTTATGCCCGATTTGTCGCTCAAGGCGGCGAAGATTGAAGTCCTGGTATCTTCACATCTGTTTCGCTCATCTGATCACAGTGACTCATGACCGATATTTTAGTGCTGGTGCCAGGTAGAAACTGATGTCTCCAAGGTGGTCAACAAGACGACGTTGGGAGTGTATAGTTTCTGTTTGTTTGTTGACCAGCTGTGGTTGGGGCAGCGCACTGAAAACAAACTCCTTCCTCATCACCTATCTTTTACAGCCGGAAACTCCCGTTGTAAGCGACCACGGGCGGAAAACATTGCGAAATCTGGTGCGCTGCCCAAGAGGCAGAAAGTTAACATGGTGAAGGGGATGAAGATAATTTGGACATCAATTAAGGGCGGAAGACCAGACGGATGGCGTGCAAGGCCATGTAATATTTTTCACACTTTCTTGTCTCAGTTTAGTTTAATTTCTCGAGTTCTGTCCTGAATGTGAGGCCGGTGATCTTGACATTTTTCGCCTACTCTTGCCTGTGACACACTTTGGCACGAAGCTGTAGTCCAGATTGAAGACCATTCATGTTCTGAAAAGCCTTAGATGCCGAAGTTCTTGAATAAAATTATGTACCTTGTCGTTGTAGCGCAACTTGTGGTTGCATGTCCCAAACACATGTATACAATGGTTTCCCCCGCCCGGTATTGCTAGCGATGCATATGGGCACAAATATGGGTTTCAGAGCACAAGATATGCATATCCTGAAGGGTCTCAGATACCTGAACTTATTTGTTGGAACACGACTTGCAAACACATGTATACAACAGTTTCTCGCCTCGTATTACTAGGCATGCGTCTGGGGGCAAACCTACATCTCAGATCGCAAGATATGCGTATTCACAAGGGTATCAGATATTTGAGTTCATTATTTACTCTGTTGTTGGACTGCATGTCCCCAACACATATATACAAGAGTTTCTTTGCCCAGTATCACTAGAGATGCATCTGGAGGTAAAGTTCCACCTGAGATCCCAGGATATACGCGTCCTGAAAGGTCTTAGATATCTGAACTGATTCAGCAAAATTATTTACCTTGAAATGACAGATTCCTTCACCATTCGGATGCTGGAGGACGAAACAACCTTGTAGTTATTCCAAACCTAGTGATATCGAGTAAACCTACGTTCCCATTAACTAGTTATACCCAATATGAACAGCTCGTCGTTTTATTGTCATTAATCAAGAAATATGCCAAAAATGCCCGACTTCACCGACTCAAGTCGACTCGAGTCGACTTCGAGTGACTCAACTCATCATAAGTCGAGTCGAGTCGAGTCGATTGCCGTTTGAAGTCGACTTGTCAAGTCGTGACTCGACTTTTCGAGTCGCGGCAACACTAATTACAGTGCTTAGCACCAAGGAATCCCAACCTAAAATTTGTCGTGGTTGAATTTCATTTTAGCTGTGTATGTTTCACCCTTCCTCAGATAATCACAGCCCGGCTGGTTAGATTACTGATATACCTGCTGTATTCCTGATCAATATTCCTGATCAAGTCCTGCTAAACCAGAACTAATATTACCCGCCCTCACGCCCGGTGCCCGACGCGGTGCGGGCGCTACAGTGTTGATAAATTCGACGTAAAATACAGAGAAAATACAAAAAAAAAATACTCTGAGTGGCGCGCACACTTCCTGCTTTTGTGCGCCACCACCCCGCCCTCGCGCTCACTGCCAGACGCGATGCCGACGATGTCAGCTGAGAAATCTTCTGAAATTCGAACTAAAATACAGAAAAATTCACTGCCGCTATGTCCGGCATCATCTCACCCGATGTCGCGCTGCCGAGACCCCAAAAATAGTACCATAGGTTTAAAATACATTTACAATGCGAGCGCACAGGGTGCGCTCGGTGCGCCCGATGAGCTGACGTGTGCGCTCATCGGATTCCGACCCCCATCATCAAAATCTATAAACCCGTAAAACTTCGTGTATAGTCTCCCTGCGGTCATCGCGGACGAGCAAAAGTACACGCTCTCCAATTCGGATTGAGAAAGGAACTCCTGTCATGCAAGGAGCCCAAAGAATTCTGGGGTTGGGTTCGCAAACACACGGATCCGCGGCCAAAACAGGCGAAGGTCTCCGTTCAAGCTCTCTCGGATGAGTTTGAAACCCGTTTGAATTATCCGGCGGTTATGCCTGCCTCATTCAATGCGGAACAACTGGCATTAAATGCAAAAATGAACAAAGCGATGAAAGGCGCCCTTCCTGATATGTCGCCACGTCAGTCGTATACTCGAGATATAATGATCGAAGAAGTTGAAGCTATGAAGCGCCACATCAAAGCTCATGGTATTGATACAGCGATGGGAGTTGACGGGTTCTCATATCAAGACTGCATGGATATCCCTAATGAAAAAACTGCTCACTTTCTTCTTGTACTGTTTGAAAAACCAGGATATGCCTCATCTATGGCTAACGTCCCTACTGATTGGGATCCTGAAGAAGGATAAAGATGCGACCGAGCCGTCCAGCTACCGGTTGATAGCCCTGGAATGTTGCATGTTAAAGATGCTCACACTCATTATTGATAGAAGGATACGAGAAGGTGCACTCGTTCGGCCAACATTAGGCTAGGGGATAAAATATGCGCACAGCCACAAAATTCAAAAAATATTCAATAACGTGGTTCACCGGGAGTTAAATTTTCTGTTCGTGTGCTGGCAGATGCATTCACCCAGCCAGACTACGAATCAACCAGAAAATGAACACTCATTCTACTTCTGCACTGGGATGGGATAAAATATGCGCACAGCCACAAAATTCAAAAAAATATTCCATAACGTGGTTCACTGGGGGTTAAATTTTCTGTTCGCATACCGGGGTATGCATTCACTCAGCCAGACTATGAATCAACCAGAAAATGAACACTCATTCTACTTCTGCACTGGGAAGGGATAAAATATGTGCACAGCCACAAAAGTCAAAAAATATTCTACAACATGGTTCACCGGGGGTTAAATTTTCTGTCCGCATGTTGGAGGATGCATTCACCTAGCCAGACTATGAATCGAGGAGAGAATGAACCCTCATTCCACTTCTCCACTGGGAAGAGGTAAAATATGTGCACAGCCAGAAAATTCAGCAAATATTCCGCAACGTGGTTCGCTTGGGGTTAAAATGTCTGTGCAGCTCGGTCAGAGGGTAGAGCCCATGGCTCCTGCCTAATGTCAGGCTACAAGAAAGGGTAAGTTATCGCTCGTAGCTGCGCTGCTTCCCTGTGCCCGATGTCGCAGTAGTAAGTTCTCTGTTGGTAGAAATTTTGCATGACTCGGTTCACCGGTAGTTAATTTTTGTATTCGCCACTTGGTTCAGGCCCATGAACATGATTCACTTCTGAACGAACAGGAAGCAAAATACCAAAATACTCCCAAATGCTGTTTGGTGACGGACTGCATTTGTTTGGTGACAGCCTGTATTTGTTTTGATTGGCATGGAGAGCCCTGAGCTCCTTTCAAAAGCACCAGGGCCATCAAAATAAATCTGAAGAGACAGTCTGAACCAGAATTTCCCTGGCTATCGAGTTGATGGAGGAAGAGCTTACCCGTCTGAAGAGCCTGCTTGACTCGTTCAGTACTGGGGTTTTTCATTCAAATCGACAGTCACGCATCACGCACCCCCCTGTCGAGGACGAATTTTGGTGTTACCCTAATAAATGATAGCAGACTAACGGACAATCAGTAGGATATAAAAATAAGTGCTCTACAGCTGGCGGTCCTTTCCTCTGCCTGCCATTTGGCCCTTGAGCGCAGCAGCAATTGGAGTATTTGCAATAATCCTCACCTTACTTCAAATCGATTGTGCATTATTGCGGGATCAATTTTCCTCGCCGAATAATATGGACCGTATAGTTGAAATATGACTATCCCGGTGTTTGAGGCCCTCTAGAATACCTAGAAGTGCATCATAACAAGAATCTAGGTCTTTCTGAGCACTATTGTGGGTATGGGACGTGTTCTGCACTCCAACAGCCAAAAACACCGAAATTTGAACGAATAAATTGTCGGGAGGTGCACATAAAAAATGTGAATATGCCAGGCCCTCCAGACTTACGGCGCGGATCGAATGAGCCTCCTCCCAGGGAAAATGGTTAAGAATTAAGTTCAGGACAGCCATTCTGCCGGAAACTGAGTAAAGTTAGAAAAAAAACGGCCGCACCCTACAGTACGTTCCGCAAACGGCTGTAAGTACAACCGGATGGGCAAATAATCTTAGCGATGTGTTGAGAGGCCAGCCCAAGGCTCAGCTCAACTGTTCATGTTTGGGGGTGTACAATGCTGGGTTAATGTCCAGCATGGGTTCGCAATAGAAGACCTCGAGAATATCGTAGGCCAGTTTTCCTAGCAGCCCAATTGTTTTTTTCGTTCACCAAGAGGTCTTTGAAGAATAATCCGGGGTCTTCATAGATCCCTTGAAGCTCTGGATGAACAGAAAAGCTCTACGCCTCAGTCTTCTCTCTTCGTTCCTCCTGTGTTAACGGGGGCCTTGGGCTTCGCCGGCACGAGATTTTGGCGAGGCTGGCTGATTGCCGCGATGGTCTTCAATGGACGGGAGGACATTCTGGGGTCCTACAAAATTAGCGTGAGCGTGTTATCGCTTGAACCTCGATCCCGCTCCTGGGATTCTCACTGAGGTAACAGGTTTACCTTCCACTTGGGAGTCACACACGTGACTAGTGATGTTCTGACTTTGGCCTGAGGCCAAAAAGCCATGGCTTTTCCCATTTTGGAAAGGCTACACCAAACACAAGCCGAGAGGGCCGAAAAAACTGTCAGAAAAGTTGCTCTGATTCTACCTGAATGGGGTATACATTCGGCGTCTCAAGTCACTGCCAGTGTATTTGTTTGGATTGACATGGAGAGCCCTGAGCTCCTTTTCAAAAGCACCAGGGCCGTCAAAATAAATCTGAAGAGACAATCTGAACCGGAATTTCGCTGGCTATCCTCCTAGCATGACCCCATCAAAATCCGGCTTGAAATGATTGCACAGTGGCCAAAATACTGTTTTGATGCAAAACCTCGGCACATTGTTTGGTGATGGCCTAGCCTACGGCAACAAGCCCGCCTTGTTAGGACGGCGTAGGCAGACTGGTTACGAGTCTACTTGAGACTGCGCGAATTCAGCGATGGGCTTGTTCCAAGCGCGAGCGAGTGCAAGAGGAATGACGCGCTCAAGAAACACAGAGATGTCCATCCACCCAACTTCATGATGATCTCAGGCGCGACGCCGGCAAGAAGGAGGTCGAGGGAGCCACCGATACGATAGCTGTGTCCAAAAACGAGCTCGAGCCCGGCGGCTTTGAATACCTGGGTCGACGATGGATTTCCACTGGGTTAAATTCCCTGAGAGCTCGTGAGAAGCTTGTTCGGCCGCCATTGTACCATTCGAGACCCTGAAATGAATTGTGGAATAGACACAATGGTCTGCCCAAGTTTGCAGCCGGTTTAGGTCAGAGACATCAAACCTTTTCGCCTCGCCTTCGATTTCTCCTGGTTTAAATTTTCTCAGAGATTGTGTGAAGCTCTATCGGACGCACATTTAACATTCCAGAGCCTGAAATGAATTGTAGAATATTTGTGGCACACACAACAGTCAGCGCGAGTTTGCAGCCGGTTTAGGTCAGAGACATCGAACCTTTTCACCTCGCCTTCGATTTTTTCTGGGTTAAATTTGCTCCGAGATTGTGAGAAGCTCTGTCGGGCGCACATCTAACATTCCAGAACCTAAAACAAACTGTGGAATATGTGTCGTACACACAACGGTCCGCGCGAGTTTGCAGCCGGTTTAGGTCAGAAACATCAAGTTAAATTTGCTCAGAATTTGTGCAAAGCTATGTGGGACGCACATGTACCATTCCAGAACCTAAAAATAAATGTGGAATATGTGTGGCACACAATGGTCCGCGCGAGTTTCAGCTATCGCCGACAGCGGTTGATCTTTTAGCTTGCGTTTAGCAGCGATTTCCCCTAAGGTAACCCGGAATTATTTCCGGTATATACATTGACGCCCGATGCACAGCTTATGTAGCCCCCGCGTGGTAAAAAAAAAAACCGATGTGTAAGCGAGCGTGGAACGCACGATTTGGGTCTGGGGCGTCTTAGGGCCATTTTCTAATCCGCGCCTCTCAGGAACGGATAACCCTGATCACTGCGAACATTTACAGCTATTCATATCCTGCTCGAAGGCATTATTGCGCTTTCCAGAGAGCAATTACTGGGATGCATTGTGAAACGCGTGACCCTATTGTCTTTGCAATGGTCCCAGGCCATTTTTCCTGATACCGATCTCCAGGTAACAATTCCCATCCCATCAACGCAGGTCCACTTACTGTAACACCCTTTTTATAGTGGCGGGGGAAGAAGGAAACAGTCGATTGGGCCATTTGAAAAGCATGACCTCGAGCCAAACAATAAAATACTCCGAGCTACCATTTGAAAGGCATGACCTTGAGCTAAACAATACAATACACCGGGCTACCATTTGGAAGGCATGGCTAAACAATACAATACACTGAGCTGCCATTTGAATGGCATGACCTCGAGCTAAACAATACAATACACCGGGCTACCCGGCCACCGAGCCAAGTTGCAATAGTAAGGGTGTCATCAACTGTTCGCACTTTATGATACAATCTGGCACCCGCGGCGCCAAATTGCACCGGAAACTCGGCCCAAGGCCTGGTAAGCTCTCATCCCGGTACAGACCGAGTTTGAAACCAATATATTTGTATTAAGTGTTGGTTAGGCAGGTGTCCACGCTGCCACTGACGTTCTACTCAACTCTCAACCCAGATCCGAGCGCGTCCTTTCTGCATTCAAGGACCTCCATCACTTTCATTGAAGATTTGCATCACGAGGGATCGAATGCGTCTTCGCTCTGTTGCAGTTGTCCCATTTTTTTCTACTCTACTACATTGATGCCAACCATTTTTCCGCGGCCCATAGCTTCGATATGTTCCATCTACGTCGCACAGCATCTCTGCATACACCCTGCAATGTACATTCACTTTAAGGGCCCATGAACGAGGTAAGCGGAACTTGATTCAATTTTTACTCGCACTCAGTGCTGACATACCGGTGGGTTCATAGTGCTGTAGTCCTTGAGATCTTCGTCTGCTGCCTGACATTTTTTGACGCTGTCCAATCAGTCTTGACTCCGTTCCCCGGCCGCTATTATTTACGGAAGGGTGCGTATATCTTTTCCATACTCCCTAATCCTTGCACACCAGATACCTTCAGTGAATGAATAAATTTTCTTGATTAAAATGCTTTCGCCAACCACGCCGTATATCCAAACCATCTGTAATTTGGTATATTTTAATGACCCTTTTAACATGCCCCAGTCTGCGCTTCTGCCGGAGCGAAGCGAAGGCATGTCTTGTTTTTATTAAGGGTAACCCTTAACTTTAAAACAGTTATGAAAAAATAAACGATATACTGGAAACTCCTAGGTACTTGAATACTTTATAGTTAAAATTTCAAGTAAGTTCGATGTCAGCATAACAACGTTGCAGTGCAGGTTAGTCTAGCGCTGCCCTGTTACCTTAATAAATGATCGGAGACTAACGGACAATCAGTAGAATATAAAAATAAGTGCTCTACCGCTGGCGGTCCTTTCCTCTGCCTGCAATTTGGCCCTTGAGCGCAGCAGCAATTAGAGTATTTGCAATAATCCTCACTCCTACTTCAAATGGATTGTGCATTATTGCGGGATCAAATTTCCTCGCCGAATAAATTTCCTCGCCGAATAATATGGACCGTATAGTTGAAATATGATTCACATTCACTATCCCGGTGTTTGAGGCCCTCTAGAATACCTAGAAGTGCATCATCACAAAAATCTAGGTCTTTCTGTGCACTATTGGGGGCATGGGACGTGTTCTGCACTCCAACAGCCAAAAACACCGAAATTTGAATGAATAAATTGTCGGGAGGTGCACATAAAAAATGTGAATATGCCAGGCCCTCCGGACTTACGGCGCGGATCGAATGAACCTCCTCCCAGGGAAAACGATTAAGAATTATGGACAGCCATTCTGCCGGAAACTGAGTAAAGTTAGAAAAAAACGGCCGCGCCCTCTGTAAGTACAACCGGATGGGCAAATAATCTTAGCGATGTTGGTGTCTCCACCCACGCACTGTTTTTTTCGTGGGGTAGCTGCTCCCCTTCGGATGAATTTACTTTGCGGCTGTTTGATGAAGATGAAGACACACTAAAATTTGCTGGAAATTTGTGCTAAAAACGATGTAAATTTGTGAGAAAGCAAGGCCAAACGAAAATATTGTACAACTCGGTTCAGCGGGGGTCAATTTCCCGGAAATTTATACTGAAACCCCTCCCGGTGTTCACGCTGTTGATTCCGTCAAAAAATCAGTGAGCATTCCACTCCTGCGGCTTGAAGATGTAAATTTGTGAAGCAGGGCCAAACACGGAAAATATTGTGCAACTTGCTTCGGCGGGGTTAATTTCCCTCTGTGTTCACGCCATTAGAGAGTTTACGGCAGCCACCGGAAGTCACCTGGTGGCTGATCAGGCATGCGGTAGTGGGTGGCTGTGGCTGATTCAGTGGCTGAACCTATGCCTTGGTCATTTGGTGAGTGCCCCCACTATTGCTTCTCTTTGATGCCCCAGGCCTCCCAAAGTTGAATTTGATTCTTCCGCATGGCTCCCTTTTCAAAACAGCAAAATGTTCCTCTGATTCCTCAGACATGAGCTCTGAGAAAGGCAGGTAAACACTAGCTTGACTCCAGGATGGCTCTTCCAACAAGGGATATAGGATGGGTGTCCTAAAAGTACAGAACGGGCCAGCCACCGGATGAGCCACAGCCACTGGCCACGCATGCCTGATCAGCCACCGAGTGGCTTCCGGTGGCTGCCGCAAACTCTCTATTAATTCGGCCAAAAGGTCGGTGGGCATTCCACTCCTGCGGCTCCAAGGTGCAAAATTGTGAGAAAGGAGGGCCAAACACGGAAAATATTGTGCAATTTGCTTCGGCGGGGGTTAATTTCCCTAAAATTTACACTGGAAACCCTCTCAGTGTTTACCCCGTTAATTCGGCCAAAAAATCAGGGGGCATTCCACTCCTGCGGCTCGAAGATGCAAATTTGTGAGAAAGCAGCGCCAGTATTGTATCGAACACTCCCAGCAGATTCGGGAATAATAGCCCGGGAGCCACATACACCTTTTGAGAGTAATGACAGGTATAAAAGGTACAGTTGACCAGTAATGGTAGACATGTATGTCATACAGAGCCAAAACCCGGATCCGAAAAAGACCGGATCCGAAAAAAAATCGATTTTGAGCGGCATCCGTGGGACCTCTCAGCCGGGGTTTTTTTTTGTAGAATACTTGCAAGGACTAGTAATAATCTGATCCAAAAAAAAACGGACTTGTCTCATTGTTTTGCGTCCACAAAAAATCAAACAATTGCCAAAAATGGCCATATTTTGCCGGTTATGGCGCATTTGACACCAAAAACATGGTTATTCGTATCTACAACGCTTTCTAGAGCGAGTATTATAGGCTGGAGTAACTTCTCGACGCTTCTGACCATTATCGGGCGGTGTCGTAGTCGGCGAAGATCGGCTCATCGACATGCTATCATCATTCTCCTCATCTGAGTCTGAAGAGCTGTCACCTCCTGGTTCTCAGCCCATTTCCTCTGCTGTCGGCGTGTCCCACGTGGGCGGCCTCTGGGGTTGCGTGAGGGAGGCATGGGGGCGTGTATCGCTGACGTGTGGTGCGTTAGACGTCACTATGATCTGGCATCACCGGCATTTTTCGGATCTAGGTCAAACTCGGAAATTGGCCAAATAAGTTCAGGCGCCGTGCGGTACAAATGCTCAATCAAAAATTCTGAAATATTTGAGGATACACTTTAGATTATATACTGCACACTAGCCAATTCAGAACTTTGAATTTATCTCTCACGGTCGTAAAGCAGGGGGTCAACTTTTTTTTTTCGGATCTGGGTTTTGGCTCTGTATCCAAAAACTAGGGTAATTGGGGCGGTATTACAAGCGCTACAGCTGTCCTGCCGGAAATCAGGGTTTTTTGTAGAAAATTTTCATTATGGGGGCAGAACACAAAATGAAGGGGCCCATTGAATGTATTTCAGCAGTATCCCCAATACATGGGCGGCGGACCTGCGACTACTTCTTCATTTCCTTCCCCGTTTGCTCCTCCGCCCATGTACACTATGCCCGGGTATCCTCCCTTTCCATCACCGTTCCCTGGTTATGGCGTGTACACTCCAGGCCCCTACAACTCACAGGGGGAATACATACCCGGCCCGCCCTCCACTGATCCACGAGCATCACCATCAGCGCCGACGCGGCCCGCCACTTCTTCGTCTGCTGAGTCCGGTATTCCAGTTCACGATTCGGCCTTCGATCGATCAGCTTCCGACCCATACAGCTACCCGATGACACAAATGTGTGTTGCCCAGTCTTTAAATGTGTTAATCTAATTTTTTATCCAGTCCCGCTTCTCGGAACCAACCCTCGTCGACGTAAGCTCATTTTATATTATAAATTTCACCTGGCCGAATTATTTACACCTCTGACACCAGTAGTTCGACGTCAAATCCGGCTTTGACACCTCATCCTTCTTCTGCCTCTGCAACGGTCGGAACGACCCAAACCCCTACACGTTCTGGTCCACAACCGCCTCCTCCAGCTGCTACGACGTCTTCCAACACATCAGGATCAACTCCTGCCGTGAACATGAACCTTTGTTCCAGAAAGATTTAATAATTAGCGCAACCATGTACCACTAGTACTATAACGTCGGAAATAATATGCTCATCCCCACTCTCTTGCGTCCAACATCAACATGACTTTGGAAGGCAAGGTGCCGACCATCATGACTTTTGTGTCGTTGATTCGTTATAAGTACGCCATGTAAATACATAAATCAGTTTGTGCTCCTATAAAGATAGAACAATGACGCACACATCAAAAAATCATTGGGTGAATCCCGTCCAAATGTTCATGCAGTGCGTCATAGATCAAAAATACCCGCGGGTATTCGGAATTCCCACAAGTGGCACTCGCAGGTGACCCGGACCTCGGCTCGGGCCTGAAGGGCCCGCCTTGGCGGGGTTGGCGGGCTTCAGCGCGGGCCATGCAAAAATGTAATGCCAACTCTTCAGCCACCGGGAACTCCCGCATAAAAATTGGAACCACCGACTCTCTTCAAGGCTTAAGCGATAGCAGCCAGTCAGTAGCGAGCCTAGAACAGCACACGAGCCATGGCACAATTGGCCTGACAACCACCCGGTCACAAATGGACTTGATTTCACTCGCATTTGAATACACACCCGAAATAAAAACATGGAAGAACTATTCTTCCGACGTCTGATGCTGTTCTGTTGGTAAACATCTCAATTTTTTATCGCTCGGATCTAGCTCGCAGCAAGGTCGCAGCGCTACTAATACCATCTCCACGGCCACTGTGGGCATTATCTGCTTTATCCTACAATGGCAAGTTTTTAACACGAACAAGTGCTCGCCGCCTCCCACTTGGATGCAACTAAAATAAGAACATTGATCAGAGCTACCCGAATGATAGATTAAAACCGGAGTTCAAAAAGCCTTGGGACGAACACTCACCGCTCTTGGAATGACAGCGGTTCTCCGGTCAAGAGCGGTCCCCCGTCCCCTCCTTTTCACTTGCAAATTTCACTCATCTTCGTTTCTTTTTCACTTTCAAGCACTCGGCAGCTCAATTCTACCGCCCACAACTGTGCATGTACACCACACTGCTCCCTTTAGAAGTCATACTTTTATCACTGGAAAATGGCGTACAAGATCTAGATCTACACGCGGCCTTCAATCAAGATCAATAAATGCTTCAAGCCCGAACAGGCAGGATTTCATTACTCTGTGCTTCCGCAGATAATGAAATTGCTCTCACATCGTGTTTCTCTATATATGGCTACCGGCAACCGCGATTCGGAAAGCGTGCGCTTAGTAAGCTGATTGCCGACAATTTGGAGGCAAATGGGCTTCAAATCCTATGTACAATACTCTGAGTCAACAGACTTGTTCGAGCACTTTTTACGGAGGCTCCCTGAAACCCGACACAGCGACACATCTTTCGAATCCGACACACGTCAGAAGAAGTGACACACCATTCAGTATTTCATGCCATCCGACACTGTCTTCCGTGTATGACGAGGTCGTACAGAACTTCCGACACACCGGATTCCAAACAGACCCGACACACTGTACGGCACTGGGGTCGTACAATATACTACATGTACTCCTGAGAAGCATACACATTCTGGTATGGTAGCGGACCGAACTTCGTGACAACTTTGAGTCCCGATTTGGTAATGCTTACTAGGTGCTCAGATTTTGCTTGACAATGTATTTGAGGGTATAGATAGTACAATAGGAAGGCCCTTTAGATATTCCCCGGAGCAGAACATTGAAAATATAAAATATAAAGTTTCGCACCAAGATTTCGCCATTCAGTGGCGGTGCTGTGGCGGTGCGCCGCCATCAATTTCGCTCTAGCTGTCTCCTTGTCACTCCAGACCATGCTGAAGCTCGCGAAGCACCAATTGCACAACGTGAGGGGTCCCAGTGGGAGGTTCTTTCCCATCCAGATACCCCACAGGGACCCTAATTTTGAAATTTTTCCGTTCAAATTTCGCCATTTTTAACCCTAAATTAAGACCACCTCCGATTTCTCCGAAATGAAAAATTTGAAGGGAAACTATACCTATGTTCCTGCTAAATCTCAAATCTCAAAAGGTTTTGGTTGAAATTGCAGCTTGACATGAAGTTTTGACTGCTACCATACCTACCACGAGATGGGTGAACCACGTTGCCAAGCCAGATCATTTATATGAAGGCCTGAGAGAGTTGCCTTTTGGGGTGAATTTCGGTGCAGTGTACTCGATGCGGCTCAGGCGACGTTAACTTTGATCCGAAGAAATACTCAAATACAATCTTGAGGCCATTTACATATATCCTCTACTCGCCGAGCCAATGTTAGTGAATATACCGGAGCAAGTCGATGCGGAGGCGATCCCTCACATGCGCTATGCACGGATAATGCGACAGCTAAATCTACCTGTCCCCACTCGACGCTCCTCATTCCATATCTACGGCCGAGCGAAGAGCGTGCGTACGCTCACATTTCTATTCACTTATACTTCACATATACATATAGTAATGAGGTCGCCTTTAATGTAGGTGCATGATACGTTGACTCCGCCCACATCTACGGCTGAGCGAAGACATAACAAGCTTGCCTTGAATCTAGACTGCACATTTTCCGCTGCTCCTCCAACAGGACCTTTGCCCTTCAGAGTAGCGCCTTGAATGACAGAAGATAAGCAAATGGAGGCAGATATAAATAAAACGTACTCAAGGCCTTGGATGTGCTCTTCTGTCTAACACGAACAACACCTGAGGAACTGGTCTGAAATTTTCTCAGGAAAGCTAGCGTGAGATACGAAAATAAAGCACCTTTTGCTCCGCAAGAAGAATCGAGAGTTGAGATCTCAGTTCTTGGATTTTGGCGTTCCCCGTTTGCGCGAACTCGGATGGGGACATGTCTTCAAATTCCAAGTAGCTGTAGCCCGAAGATGACGCCCGGAAGCCGCGCCAACAGTCTCTCGAGCTCATAGCAGGGATACATGAGCACCGACGTGGTGGGAGGAAGTGAGTGACGAGTCACGACCAGGTCACGACAACCGGGTTCAACAGCCAGATCCGTGGCCGTGTGTCGGGTTTCCAGAATGACACATCAATGTGTTGGATATTCTCAGAATTGTGTTGCTCTTTCTGAGTGTGTCGGATATTCTCAAAATTGTGTCGCTGATTCTGACAGCTTCTGACATGTGTCGGATTTAAAAGATGTGTCGCTGTGTCGGCTGTCCTGCCATGGGGTTCAAAATGCGAATCAAACCATTCAATAGTGAAGCACAGGGTTCAAAATGGCAGCACAGAGCATGTGATTCAAAATGCCATTCGGTGCCATGGGGTTCAAAATGCGAATTAAACCATTCAATAGTGAAGCACAGGGTTCAAAATGGCAGCACAGAGCATGTGATTCAAAATGGCATTCAGTGCCATGGGGTTCAAAATGCGAATTAAACCATTCAATAGTGAAGCACAGGGTGGGGTCAAAATGGCACCACGGAGCATGTGATTCAAAATGGCATTCGGTGCCATGGGGTTCAAAATGCGAATCAAACCATTCAATAGTGAAGCACAGGGTTCAAAATGGCAGCACAGAGCATGTGATTCAAAATGCCATTCGGTGCCATGGGGTTCAAAATGCGAATTAAACCATTCAATAGTGAAGCACAGGGTTCAAAATGGCAGCACGGAGCATGTGATTCAAAATGGCATTCAGTGCCATGGGGTTCAAAATGCGAATGAAACCATTCAATAGTGAAGCACAGGGTTCAAAATGGCACCACGGAGCATGTGATTCAAAATGCCATTCGGTGCCATGGGGTTCAAAATGCGAATGAAACTATTCAAT
This sequence comes from Mycena olivaceomarginata, assembly GCA_029378375.1. NCBI lineage: Eukaryota > Fungi > Basidiomycota > Agaricomycetes > Agaricales > Mycenaceae > Mycena > Mycena olivaceomarginata. Next base: position 281,860 of record JARKIC010000178.1, on the reverse strand, counting down.
AGTGAAGCCCAGGGTTCAAAATGGCACCACGGAGCATGTGATTCAAAATGGCATTCGGTGCCATGGGGTTCAAAATGCGAATTAAACCATTCAATAGTGAAGCACAGGGTTCAAAATGGCACCACGGAGCATGTGATTCAAAATGGCATTCGGTGCCATGGGGTTCAAAATGCGAATTAAACCATTCAATAACTGGGGCGCCTTCCCATTCACAGACCCGGGGTGCCTTCTCACACATTCACAGAAGCGGGGTGCCTTCCCATTCACAGGAGCAGGGTGCCTTCTCACGCATTCACAGAACCAGGGCGCCTTCCCATTCACAGAACCGGGGCACCTTTGGAATGGCGGGGTTGCCAGCATAGCGCGTGCAATCACATAATAATCATGTGAAATAGTTTGTTAGCATCGGCGGAGATGTTATACCCAGATATCTATTTCTCCACCGGTTGCGCTTACAGAACGGCTTGGCACGTGGAAAGGATTGGCAGGTGATGGCATCAAGTTTACTGGGCCGACCAATTACGTACCCTAGCTGATGCTTCGCCACGTCAACTCATACTCCTTTCTGAGTTCTCTCCGTCAATGCTTCATTGCCTATGTCCTTCTCTCTGATGGAGGCCTTGTTAGTGGCGGCCAAACCATTCTTATCAGATCTCATTGCCTGCAGAGGATATTACATATCTTTTGGTTATGTCATCTTCTAGACTAGGCCGCAAGGGCTTATGTGGTGCCAAGTATAATCCAGGGACATGAGGTAGCAGATCCATCAGATTAATATCCTATGTGAATGCCACTGCTGCTGCCAATCAAATTGCTTGATTAGGAAAATATCCGCGTTTTTGCGTCGGATGGCTGTAGCATTAGCTATTGTTGTTCAATTGGCCTAATTTTTTGGGACAATGGACTCACAGGTGTGCCAAAGGGCACCAAATGCCGGTATTTTCAATATGACCAATACATCAGATGCAGTCTATATTACGCCAACACCCAACTCCCTTTTCAAAGTCTTGAGCCAAATATGAGTCATATAAAAAATACCGGCATTTGGTGCCCTCTGGTACACCTGTGAGTCCATTGTCCCAAAAAATTAGGCCAATTGAACAATGATAGCTAATGCTACAGCCATCCGACGCAGAAACGCGGATATTTTCCTAATCAAGCAATTTGATTGGCCATCAGAAAATCTGAGGATGCCATGCCCTCTGGAATTTCAACGCCAACATAATGAGCATATTCTCAAGGAAAACGGTTGAGAATTGAGCTCAGGAGAACGATCCGACGCAAAATTCATTGAAAAAAAAAAAAAAACGTCTGCGCCCTAAGTTCCGCAAAGGGCTGTAATAATCTACACCGCGAGGTACCAGGTTGTAGACATCCAAACTTTTTAACAAGCTGAATTCGAAGTTCAGAGCCTCCTCCTATTGGGCCCCGTCCGATTGAAATGCCGCTTTCAGTGTGGGCGTGTCGTCTGGATTGTAGCGAGGACAACTGTATCGGTGGGTCCGAGCCTTCTGTGCCATCATCTGGGCCCTCATCTCGTTGTGCCTTGTTTTACCCTCATATTTCTGGTCGTATTTCCACAGAATCGTTCCGGAATGTGTCATGCCCACATTCTTTCGGCCGGTCAAAAAGCATATTCATAATTGAATCACTCGTGGCGTTCAACTCCTGTAAGGAATGGTGCACAGTCAAAAATGATGGTATTTTCCTAAAAAGGAACCGCAAATGATCTTGCCGCCACTGTAAGCATATGTCCTCAGAGCAATTTATTCTGAATTTGTCTGACATCCGTCAAAACCGGGTTCAGACCTAGCCCGAACACCGATTTTTCTGTTTGAACCTCTCAATTGAAAAGCACTTCGGAGGCCGAAACAGTATATAAGGCGGATACACCCTGCGTGCTACATACTACATAAATGTCAGCTGCAGGTAAGTTATTTCATACCTACTTGGATCTTCTTTGGACCTACATTGTTCTCAGAAATCGATTCCGATGACGTCACTGCTAACGGTGAATATTCTTCAATGGGCGCAGGAGAGGTTCAACCTCTTTGGCGGAAACCCCCAAAACCTCCTGGCCGACCAGCACCAAAATTTTTGCCCGGATCTTCTGACTCGGAGGATGACAGAGAGGACTCAACTGTTGCCTCCTTACTGGACATAGGTGTAGAGTATGAATTGCAGAAAAGAGTCGAAGCGCTGGAAGCGGAGAAGGCAAGTCATTTAGTTTTGTATATGCAGATGACTGACCTAATCCAACAGAAGAAGAACAACGCTGAACTGCAGAAGTTGACGTTATGTGGAAAGAATTGGAAAATGGAAAAGGATGAAATGCAAGGTATATGCTGTTAAAAGTTTTGTGGATTTTAGAATACCTGATATTGTGCTAGCTACCATCCACGACTTGAATCTGGACGTGGAATTGAAACACCAGAGACTTCTGGGCCAGAAAGTACGGCAACTTGATTTAGCGCTGTCTTCTCAAGTGACCTTATCTGATAGACAAAGAATGACGCTGAACTGCATAAATTGAGGCTTGATGAGGAGGTTTTGAATATAGAATTGCAGGAAATGAAAAGTATGTTTTTAAAAGCTCACGGAGTTCAGAGTACTACATACGAGTACTCCATTAGCTAACAGGAACCAGCTGGATTTGCAATATGCAAGGCTTCTGGCCCAGGAAGTACGGGAACTTCATTGATTTCAAAGTTGATCCTGTCTTATTCAGGGGTCATATAGAAGGAAAAAGATAAGGAGCTTGAGTGGCTAAGATCCGAAAATGACGGGTGTAAGGTCATATTGAATGAAACGAAGGAGAGGCTCAAACAGGTGCGTGTACTATAAAGTATTTAATTCTACATCACCTGCCAACGTTGAGAAGTTAGAGGAAGACCGGAGGAATCTCTCGGTTTCAGGCGTGAGTGACTGAGTATTTTCATGATGATATCTCATCCAGATGCCCTAGATAAAGAAGAACGAGGAAATTGAAAGTCTACGATCTGACAACGACAAATGCAGGCTTGAACTGGAAGAGGCTGGGGTTTCAATCCAGAAGTTGAAAGCAGAAAGGTGGAGTCTGAAAAAAATCGTTGTGAGTCAATGCCCTGGAAACTGCGTGGTAATTGTGATAGGTATTCCAGGAATCCCAAGCCGGGGAACTCCAAAATGCCAGAATGGAAAATGAGCAGAACAAGATCATAATACGTGAACACACCAATGAACTATGCGCTAAGGTTAAGCAGCTAGAAGCGGATCAGGTGCATCTTCTAATCATCAGCATGTCAACCGCTAACTTGCCTTCCAGGAAGCAACAATTGATGAACTCAGAATTCTGAGATCGGAAAATGAAATGTATAGAGCAGAGGTTTGGGTTAGGAACTGTTGAAGATTAGCGAATTAATTTTGAGAAACCAGGCATTACAGCGATCCATTTTGGGGGAACAAGAAGGAACTCGTAACATCAGGGATGAACTGGAAGCAGTTGCTAACGTGACCCATGTGACTGATTCCGAAAGAAATATGGAAGGGGAACCGGATTTGGAGGAGGCGCTGACGGTTTCGATGTTCGGAGGTATAACGAAGGAGCACTGCCGACTCCCATGAAACTCACAATAAACCATACAGATCAGGACCAATGCAGTGACAGCTGTTTATGGGATGCATTAGGTGGTGATTTAAAGCTTGCCTACATCCAAACTTGCGACTCTTTGAGTCCTCCTGAGGTCATGAAAAGCCTTAGCAAGGAGCAGTTCCACATTCATCGGCTTTGCCGTGCGCGTCGAACAACTTTCATAGTGGTACGACGCGGAAAGATCAATCCAGATCACATAGTAAATGTTCGTGGTAAGGACAAGAAACCAGTGGCGCGGTTGATTCAATTATTGAACGATAATGATATTTAAAATAATATTTATTATGTATTTCCAATTTCAGGGTAAAGACACTGACGAAGCCGTGAGATGCCGGACACCATAACATATGCAGAGTCCGTCAAATCGGGGGGTTAGTTATCGCCTGTAAACGAATGAGAATGCACATTTTAGTGGGAAGTCAATATTTCAGCCTGGGCTGTTCGATTTTTGCTTACATTTGTTTGACGGTGAGTTCTTCTGTTCCACAACTTCCTCATTATTGCCCCACATTTGCCGGAACGCCAGGAACTCCTTGTCGAAGGGTTTATTCATGTTCGAGTTTGAGGTCGGCGGCACTGATGGGACCGGTGTGGTCATCGGTGGGGCCGGCACCGTCCCATTTCAAGCTCATCATGCTCGTGAACGTATTGAAGGCATTAACGCCGATGTTTGTGCCCTAATGTATTTCGACAAGTTTGTTGTATACGGGCTAAATCTGGGCTAAATTGTCCATTTGGAAATAGTTCCGGTTCGCGTGCCTTCGACTCACGGAAGGGGATCAACATCCTTCACCCATCACCCAAAATTCGTGGGTCTCGAAACACTTCATCCGAATTTCGTCCCCGTGTCCAGACGTTAATTACAGCCGCTGCTGTTCCTTTTGTAATATATATATATATATCAGGGGGCTCCCGCCTAGTTTGATGCCATCAAGCATAATGGCTTGTGCACGCCATTTGGCAAGTACACCCCCATTTCAGTCAATTATTTTTGAAACATATCGGAAACATATTTGTTGAATATCTGACCAAATGTATCGCATTGGTTGCTGGAACATCCTCTCGATGTTTCACATAGAATGTTGCAGCGATGTTCTGCGAACCTTGCGAGGACATTTACTCATAGCCGCATAAAGTGTTGGCGTCGGGTGGTTCTCGGTGTTCAGGCCTGCAAACAAATCCAAATAACTTGTAGACCGAAAATATGAGGAAATAGAAGATATTTGCAATGGTTCACTTATTACTATAAAAGGCAATTCCTGAGATATAAGGCATTTCGGGCCAGAATTTGAAATCGACTTTTTCTACAAGGACCGTGGGAAATTTTGGTACTCATACAGTTGAGTACGTCGTGAGGAATAATATCATGTGGAATATCCGTCATATGGAATGGGTTTTGAGCCTCTCCCGAGTCGGGAGAACCGAATATTCCACCTCCCCGTAATGTGGAATATGGAATAGGGTTTGAGGGTCAGTATTCCATTTAGCGGATGGCACAAGAGCCGGATTTTGAAGTCCGTCATCGCATTCTAACTTACCAAAAGGAGGAAATTGCTGGCTCATCGCATTGTTTGTGTCCATGATTGAATCTATCTCTCACTTCCACCACCATGGCCATAACTGAGTCTCAGAAATCTCTAACTGTCTGTACAAGGGACAAGAATCCGCCGAAACCGACGAAGCCACAGGCCAAACCTGGCCCAAAACCAGGCCAAAGCCTGGCACAGCCGCTCGCTTCAGGAAGGATGAACGCCACCAGGACTTGACGTACCACGACTGGGTTCAGACCCAGAGGACACGGACCCCCCGCACTCACAGACCGAGTTTGCTGCTTACTTTTCCACCCGCCCTGACTAGGACGGTGGCAAACTGCGATTTACTCAATCTGCGTTGTCAAAAAATCTCAAACGAAAGGACACTGGGCCGGGCTCTCCGAGATTTCCGCGCAGCTATGGCTCAGGAGGGTGAAGAGAACAAAGTTCAGACCAGCATAACATCTCTCTTCAAGTAGAAATAGTTGCCAGCTCAAAAAATATTGTTTTTTAATTGATTTTATTTCGAATTTATCCTCTGGAATATCCGTCATATGGAATAGCCCTGAGGCCTCTCCCGACGATATTCCACACGACATACTCAACTGTAGTCAAAAAGTACTTATTGAGTAGTGCAGAATAGCATTTTGAACCATATTAATAGGTCATGATTTGAGCCTGAAACATCGGTACAAAGTGGCCATTTTCAGCAAATTTAGCCAAAAAATGGTCAAAATTGCCAAAAAGCCCCATTTTCTAGCCACGATTGTGAGCTCAAATCATAAGGTACTAATATGATTCAAAGTGCTATTTTGCACTACTCAAGGAGCACTTTTTGACTATGAGTATCAAAAGTTCTCACGGTCCCTGTAGAAAAAGTCGATTCCAATTCTGGCCAAAAATGCCCTATATCTTCGGAATTGCCTTATATGGTAATATGTCAACCCATGGAACTATCTTCTATTTCCTCATATTTTCGGTCCACAAGTTATTTGGACTTGGTTGCATGCCTGAACACCGAGAACCCCCGACGCCAACACTTTATGCGGCTACGAGTATCTAGCATTGAAAATATATTCTGTCCGACATCACGAGAACAGTTATTGATCGCCCCCACTCCTTGGCACCTTCAGCCTTATCTGCTTTTTCCTGCTTCTTCTTTGCATCAGGAAAATGTTTCACGTCTGGTTGTCTGGTTGGATATGGCTGGTCTGGTGGTGGTGGTGCTCCAGTCCGCCAGACGGCCACATCCAGCCATTTTCTGAACTTTGCCATAATATTTAACGGCCTAAGAAAATAAATTTTACATTCTCAAATAGGTGACTGTGCCGAGTTCAAATTACCACTGGTGTACACTTTCGCGGCATCTTAGTTGAGCTTCGCAAAGTTCGGATGGACCCGAATTCAGATGTAACTTGAAGTATGGCCGGAGATTGGGTGGTTGTTGAGTGGTGGCTGGTTTGCACAATCTTATCTCTTACTTGAGTGGACAAGATAACCATTAGATGTGGAACAACCAAAACCGTAGAATGGCACAAGTACGAAGAAGATTGTGAATTTTGACCAGTCCATTTCGAAGTCCGCCATCAAAGGTCCGTGCACCTCACGTGCATTTGACAGATGGTTGATGATTTTCGCCTTTTTCCTCTCCACCATCATTCTCTCCCTCTCCCTCTCACACTTCGTGTCTCGCGTCCTTCTCCCTCCCAGCCCGTCTTGTTCCTCTCGCTCCCAGGCTGGATTCTCAAACCCTATCATCAATGCTACACTCCCCTCAAGTCTCACTGTTTGGTATCCGTTCCTTTCAAGCCTTCAAGCTTTCTCAAGCTTCCCTGGAGAACCCTCAAGCTCACAAGGCCTCAAGGCTTAATCTCCTCAAGCCTCCCAGTCTCAAATCCTTTCCCTCCCAGCCTCAAACTCTCAAGCCCTTCCTCTGGGCCGCACTCTTTTGCAAGATTTCCAGCCGTGGCCATGTCCGCAAGACTTTCTCTTCCATGCGGTCACCGGTTTCCCCTTGCCGCCGCCACCGCTGTAACGGGACAGCCGGGCGGCGTCGCGTGGTGTGTATTTCCGATGGCCGCTCGAGCCGTAACGTACTGCTCTCATCGTGCCAGGATGCGACATGAAATTCTATCGGACACATAATACATAGCATACAATATACTCCCCGTCGACACCTATTTCATGTACATTCAGTACTCAATTAAACATTTCTCGAATATTTGGATGAGCAACCAGCAACATTAAATTAGGAATGTCTGCGATGTTTCCCGGTTTGGTTAGTGGGGAAGTGTTCTTGTTCTGGCTGATAGCGACAAACAAGACGGGATCTGTCAAAAAAATTAATCAACTAACTTACCGCAGCGCATGGCTCGGAGAAGGGGTAGAAGAAATATTTTGGATCAAACAAAGTGAGTGAACCCATTGATGCGCGTGGTAACACCGAAGCATCGCACACGCGCGTGCACATCGGCATGCAACAGACAGATTGTCGGGTCACTCGGGTCACGCGGACATCAGGAAAAACCTTTACTAATTTAGAACTAATTTTCCTTGCCGCTGGTATATTAGGCGAAGTTGGATAAATTTCCAAGAGAGTTGAAGCAGTCAGTAAATTTTGTGACTCTCGAAAAGTTTCCGGTAGTACGCATGATACCTCAACTTGGTCACAAAAAAGCTGACCTTCATAACTTTCTAATAGGATTGTAAAACAGTCGCAAAACCGTATTGACTTGATTCATATATTGTGTAGGCCCCTCGCACGGTACGGATACGGCTACGGCACGCACTTCATTCACAGCATGCCCGCAAAACTTTCCCGCAGACACGAACGCACCGAACGAATGTGTTGATCATATGGTGAACTGAGTTGTGTAATATTTCTAGATTTGGGAATATTTTGCTTCCTGTTCATTCAGAAGTGGAATGAGTGGATATTTTTTTGAGGAATCGTGTTTGTGTGCTTGAAAGCCATCCTCTGTGTGCTGAATACAAAAATTAACCACGGGCGAACTGAGTTATGCAATATTTCCAGATTTGGCAGTGTTTTGCTTCCTGTTCATTCAAAAGGGAATGAGTGCAGAATTTTTGGGGGAATTGGGCTCGTGTGCTCGCAAGGTGTCCTCTGTGTGCAGCACACAAAAATTGACCACGGGCAAACTGAGTTGTGCAATATTTCCAGATTTGGCAGTATTTTGCTTCCTGTTCATTCAGAAGTGGAATGAGTGCGGATTTTTTGGGGGAATTGGGCTCCTGTGCTCGAAAGGTGTTCTCTGTGTGCAGCACACAAAAATTAACCACGGGCGAACTGACTTGTGCAATATTTCCAGATTTGGGACTATTTTGCTTTTGGACTACGCTGGGGATCGAGCTGACAGTGGCTTGGGCACCTACTCAATGCTGTGGAGGCAGCATGCTCTCCCTATTCCGTCTTTGCGTAGATCCCGGATGGTTAGATTGACGGAGGATGTGCATCGGCTGAGGCTTTCCTTACGGACACTTTATTTATTGTCGCGGAGATGATCGGACACTTACCACTTTATTACCACTTGTTTGTACAGTTAGGTGATCTCTCCTTGCTTCCTACCACCACAATACACCCACCTTTTTGATTATCTTTGAGCCTATTGACTGTCTACTGAGCTAGGCTTTCTATTTGAGTCCCTTTACATTCTACTCTATGCCTAGTCAGATTTTTATCTCCGGATCATCGCACTTTTGTTCCTGGTCTTCCCCACTGCATGGCGGGTAAGCCAGACCAAAAACAAAAAAAAAAAGAAAGAAAGAAAGAAAAAGGATGCAAAGAGAGAGATTCGAACCGGCAACAGAGGAGAATTACGTTACTGGAAAGGGATCCGAACACTACCATTAGACCATACAAGAGCGATTAACATGTCCAACGTATGCCTCTAGATCTAATCGACTCTCAAGCACTACATTGTGGACTCGATTATCAATTCCCGCCCTCGCCGTTCGGAAATTCAATCAAACTTGAACCTCGATGTTTCCGGATTTCTATTTTTTGTCCCACGATCAACAGGTTGGTCTACCCCCGGTTTGATAGGTTCCACCCCCAGCATAACCGGGTAACTGACCCTCGGTCTACCGGGGGTCTAAACGCAGTGTTTCAGATTTTTCAGCAGTCTGCAATGGTACGCGGGTTCATGGCGGTTAGTATTTCCTTTCGTCTTCTTTCTCTCCATTACTATTCAGGGCTGATGTAATATTTCAAGCCTAGGACAACCGATTTTTATCCGCCTCAGCCTCGAATAAAGCTCTCAAGTCTGATCCAACATCACACTCCGACACGTATTGCGTGTGGACCGCTTTGTCGAAAACGGTGAGTATATATATACCACACCTCATTCATTGAATTTCATTCGGGATACAGCCATCTGACAGGCCGGCGGCTTCAAAGCGATCGTAATTGAGACCCTACTAATGTCGTAAGTGCCAGGTTAAACTTTCCTTCATGCCGTCCTAACTGTTTGAACTTCGATGCAGACGTTTCCCCACACGATACCAGCTGGATGAATATTGCCTTATTATTTCGATAGGTCCGAATTTATTGTGGTGCGTGCGTTCAATTCACCCACTCCTTATATAGCTTGGCCGTGATGCATGTGATGACATTTGTCCACAATTTACTTAAAAGCCTGTGATGCCGTCAGGCGACCGACCGCAGCCGATTGGTCAATTTTTGGCCGCAGGTTTTCTCAATTTGGCCAGACTTTTTGCCGGCAAGGACAAAAAGGGCGGATTTTCCGCAGCACCGTTCTCGTGGTTTCGGCCGGACTGTATGGCGGTCCAAATGCACATTTATTCCACCCCACAAGCTTTCGGTAAGCTTTCGGTGATTTCGGACGTTCCGCCACATATATAGCCCTTTCGGCACCATCCCGACCGATGTCAATCAGGGTCGTCCTCAAATCCGCCAGACCACACAAATCCTGAAGATATCTCGGCCGCTTAGCACGAGGCTCAAGTGGCTCTGAATCACTCAGGAACGACGGCTGGGCGGTCGCACTTGGTGACGGGGTGGTTCCGCTTGCAACGAGAGCAGATGTGGCTGTAACGGCAGGCCGCCTTGCTGGATGAGCAGCGCTCGTCATTGAAGCGATTACACGATTCTTTCTTCTTCTGCCCTTCGCTGAATCCGATACCACTGCCCGAGGCTCGTCCAGGGGCATCTTTTGTTTTCTGCTTGAACTCGAGATGAGCGGCCCCGTTGTCATTTGGATTCAACCGAGCACCGTGAAGTACAAGGGAGTAAGCTACTAAGTAGAAATACACTAGGGATGAGATAGTGAGTGCGAAGAATTTAAATACTGGCGAGCAGTAAATGGCAGGAGTGAGAGAGAGCTGTAGCTCCCATATTTCCCTATCCTTTTATGATCGCCGGGTAGACGCGGTACCCAGACTAACGATCGGCGGATCGGTCCACTCGCCCGGGGCGGTACGTTGCTTGAGCCATGGGCTGCGCAGCAGGAATACGGCAGCCTATCCATTCAGCGCCCGAGGTGTAAGACCCCGGCATGGAAAGGGTGCGATGTTCTTGCTAGATCCAACCAGGCGCGCCCGTTAGACTTGAGTAACTAATCATTTAAACCGGACTAACTGGCTTGCGTTGAGAGCGCACGCGAGGATAGTTTTTTTAATTTATATATGAAAGCATTTATTTCAACTTTGGTTGGCTATGATCCGGACAACAAAAACCTAAAAGGCGGTATTTTAGGTCTCGTTAAAGCCTACTACGGTTGTATCGAAGATCAGGGGCGTGGAACTCTTCATTGCCACATGCTCGTCTGGGTTGAAGGACGCATTAAAATATTGATATTGAATTGGGACAGAGAGAGGGAGCAGTGAGAACGTATATGAACGGCCTGAAATCGCGGAATCAGACGCGGCTCGATGGAAGGAGTCGATTGTCTATTTCCCGAGAATGCAAAAGTGGACCATCACCGTCTCGTGAAACCTTTGAAAACGGTGGTGGACACGTGTCTGACCGTTGCAAATGTGCCAAAAATAGGCTTAAAGGGGCATAAAATGGGTTTTCGCGCCGCGGTATGTGTCGCATAATAACAGTGCATCGTACGTCCTGTGGTAGCCCTGATATTCAGTGCATCTTTTGTGGCATTGTCCGGCACTAATTGGGGCACGCCACCACTTATCCTCAGTCCAATCGATGTCCAAATTGGATAAAACTCGGGTATTGAGCAAAGCGTAGTCGGAGCCAGTGTGTTCAGTCTCCGACCCGCTCTGACGCTTATTCTCTGTTAGAAGTAGTACAATATGGTTAAGCAAGCTGATGATCAGTCGGAGATGCCGAAAATTTGTTCACCACCTCTGCATTTATCGTTCAGGAAGTGAGGATTAATAATTTCAAGGTATAATAGGGTGAACCTGCCAAAAGAACTTGTTTCACACTATTATTGCCATATGGGTGATGCTGGGCCGACTCGATGTTTACACATCTCAGAAAAAAAAGATTCAATCTCAACAAAAATGGCAAATGATTGATGGTGACATAAAAATTATCTCAAGGTCCGCTCGCTGGTCCAGGCCGAGAAAGTATAAGGTTTCCCTCAATAATTGTTGAAAATGATCATTCACTCAATAAATGCATCGCTGGACTCAACTTGACGAGGTAAATTAATGTGACTTGGTTGCCATTAGCGTGACGACCATTATAGGACGAATCTCGACTACCGGATGGCATGCGACGCCTCAATTACGATGCGGACACCGGCCAGTACATGTTCTGTGAACTCGCTCATGGACAGTGCCACTGGATGCTGGCTAATCTGACGTGATTCGACTGAGTGTTCGCTCGACACTGAACACAAAGAGAATGTTGACTTTCACCAATAATTGTCAAGGTCTTCCTTGGTCTACTATCGGCTGTACACTCGTTACCAGTCGTTTCCGATGAGTCAATGTTGAAAGCTGCCATTCAAAGAAGGTATATGCTCAGCAGTCGCATACAGTGTGTATGCTCGAGGGCTAGCTCCCTCCACCGTCCGAGATGATGAAATGGAATTACTGACGCGCAGTGGGGAAGAGACAGATGTTTTATCGAGTCCCTGGCAATCTGCTCCAACAATGGGTGCAAAATTTCGATAATTTGTGCCGGCGGAACTTATTTCTGGCGCAAGGATGGATAAGACCAAGAGCTTGAAGAGGCTTCTCCGTACACTAAGTGGACATAAAAAGTAGAATCGCGATGGAAAACAATGCACGCCTCCGTTTGAGCTCGTTCTGGGAAAGACCTAGTGTCCTGACGCGCACCACCGTTCATTCGATAGCCAGACAAAATCTAAGCGTTTTCGTCCCCAACACCACACTGATCTGCGCAGTTTTGAGCCTGCTGCGACTCTCGAAAGAAAATTTTCTGCAGGCTGAATCGCAAATGGCAAATGGCCGTTATTACTCAGTTCTTGAGCTGAATTCGGTTGTGGGTCGGCTAGATGTAATTTTCATATCCCTTTATGTATGTCCACTTCGTTCGGCACATTACATTCTTTTCTCGGCTTGTGTCGGGAGCCGTAATTGGACTCTGGCTCAGCGAGGAGGACGCCAATCGTAAATCTGAAGAGACAGTTGTGCTTAGAATTTCTCTGGCTATCCAGGTAAAATCGCCGGAATAAAACGAGCTCTCGACATTAAAGTCACGCTCTTTGTCCGGCTTGTGTCGGGAGCCGTGATGACAGCAATTGTAAGCGCAATGAATTCGGCCCGAGGGAACGAGGGAAGAGCCACCACTAGAATGGAGGGGTAATTCGGCTCTGGCTCCACGGCCAATCACCAATCTGAAAAGACAGTTGTGCTTAGAATTTCACTGGCTATCCTGTGAGTCAAGTCGCGAAAGAATGATCTTGCTCAAACGTTGAGAAAATCGTGAATTTGTGCGGAAGGGCACCAACGTATTTATAATTACTAGTTCTTCCTGCTTAAGCATGTTTGGTTTCCTTCTGAGACGTGGTGGGGTCTTCTCCTATATCACCCATGGTGCACTTTCAGTCGCAGGCCAACCCCCCTCCATCGAACTACCGTGCGTGAAGTCTTGGTTCTCGTAGACTCATCCTGATGCCCCCTTCGATGGTGTTTTGAACGACTTCTGGCCCATCGAGCCGCGAACACAAGGCAAAGAAGGGACCATGCCAGGTACTTTGGGTTCTTGCCAGGAGATTTGAAATGTAAGGGAACATATCAGAGCGAAGATCATGAGCTCTGATTCAAAAGGAGGTGGGAATCCAACCCTCCAGGCCCCAACTCAGCATTTACTTGACCGTAAGGGCGAACTTGGCGGTAATTGATGCGATCTGATGGTATAAGTTTCTTTTACTCAAGATATCGCGTCCAAGATGTAAGATGGTGATCCAAAGACAAAGATGTTCAAAGATGAATTTCCAAGATGAAAGATGGCGCCTCCAAGACAAAGATGCCGAAAGACGTGTTTCAAAGATGTAAGATGCCAAAGACGAACCTGCAGTTTTACTGATGCGTTCGAACTTTGGAACCAGACATCGGGACACAGGAAGTAGCTCACAGTGGAAGCTCCTTCGGTCCCATGATCCTTCGGTCCCATGAAGGATCTTACAGGTGCCTTTCGGGCTTGAAAAATCATCGAAGACCTTAGTCAGATACTGAATTTTTTACTTCAAATCGACAGTCACACGTCACGCACCCCTGTGTGCTATCGCGAACTTTGACCTGTGTCCTGGCATAATTGATCAGATATTTAGGCTTGCGGACGGCGAAACACGGTTACTACTGCGTGGCCTGCATTCCGTGCTTCATATACCGTCAGACGACGAACACACAATTTCTTCGCACCATGCATCATTTCTCGATTTCCTCAAAAATCCCAGCCGCTCTCAGAATTTCTACGTCGGTAGTCTACACCATCGCATGGATCTGGCCCGGTCCTTTCTTAAATTTTGTGCGTGTCCGTTTCAGGAACGATGGACCCATTCCTCGGTATCGTATGTCCAGTTTATTCGGAAAACACAGTATATCTTACCTAGTCTGAAAGAACTCCTTGGGAAAACTTGTTCCCCTTTATCGCTTCGTTGCCTCCCTCTGCTGAGCTGTGCGCCCTGATTGGACCCAAGGGGGGACCACTAAAAAGATTATTAAAATTGACTGGTACCGTGGTCTACTGTTTGGTATTTGATGGCAACTGATCGGCCACACCACCGGCATCAAATCCATCAATTCGCGTCGCGCTGGTCTACGACGCGTTCGTGGGGTGACGCATTGAGCTGGCTGTGTTCAGGCATCCCTCAGGCTATTATTAATGTTGTATCCAGCAATGCCCTAGCACGTGTGTCATGCCAAGTGCTCAAATTTCACTCTCTGTCTTTTTATAACTTCATAAATGGTACACTAAGTAATTTAATGGCCTTGTCTCTGGGGTTTTTTAGTTTTATGCTAGTCTGACTCTGAGATCTCGGAACCTGTTGAGTGGGTGACAGTGCGGGCACCCCACGAACACGTCGTAGACCAGCGCGACGCGAATTGATGGATTTGATGCCGGCGGTGTGGCCGATCAGTTGCCATCAAATACCAAACAGTAGACCACAGTACCAGTCGATTTTAATAATCTTTTTAGTGGTCCCCCCTTGAGTCTGCCTACGATGCACAAAAATTGTGGCAAGCACTTTGCCGTAGGCAGACTGGTACAACTCGGGCCACGCCAAAGGGCTGGGCCCAGAGTTTGAATTTTTCAGTGGTGCCGATCATCGGCAGTGGAGTGGTGGTGTCTTGCCATCATTTCTAAGTTAAAATCAAGACTCCTGATCTCACCACGTACGGACTTCTTAAAAATTCTGCGGAGACAGATCTCCGAAATATAGTCTTCAGATTGTGCCCCATCATTGTAATTTTTCAAACTAAGTTAATCTGAGCCCAGAACGGAGGAAAAGGAAAATGTTTCAAACTCTGCGCCCAGGCTTTTCCCACAGTCCAAGTTGTACCAGTCTGCCTATGGCAAAGGGCTAGCCACAATTTTGCACATTGTAGGCAGATTGGTTATGAGCCTACTCTGTGACACAACACGTGTGGGTTACATATGACACAGTCACTATCAAATAGTTTAATTTGCATTTTGAACCACATGCCCTGATGTCCCTGCACCTGCAATCGATGCACCACACTTTGATCAACATTGGAAAATAGATCCCTGACGTGCGCTCTTGAAGCGAGTTACTAGCTTTCACCGCCAGCATCTCCTGCGCCTAGCACTTGTATTGGCTCGGTGTTACTTTTCCCTTCCATGAGTCCAGGACCATAAAACGGGTAATTTTGCTCCCACGACAGCAAAAACGCTCGAAAATTTCGTCTTGACTGATTGTTCTGTTCTGCATACAGATCCACCCCATTTTCACTGAAAACTTGCGGGAATTTTGGCTATTTTTGCAATAAAATGGGGTGGCCAACCCCTCCCAGGAGGTGAATTTTGTCCGAACCAGATCTAGCATATGCGGGTCGAAGCCCCCATTTTTGTCCGAACCGGACCTAGGTTTTAGGGTCAAATCGTCGGAATTTTGTCCGAACCGGAATCTAGGATTTCAGGGTATAAACCGGGGTCCTGTCGTCGGAAGCAAAGAGCGACGTGGCAAGTGCCAAGACATCAAAATGACTGACAAGATGGCACACTCCTTGCCGCCTGGACAATATGCGAGTATCAGGGTCATTACGAGCCCCACAAATGACGAGAACATCTTGGCTTCATCATCATCTGTTGGAATTAAATCTGTACCCGTCGCGGCAGCACGCTTCCCACGTCGTTTCTGTTTGGCTTCGAGGTCTTCCGCCGATGAATCTGCGTCGGGTAGTGAAATGATAGCCACATTCGTTGCATGGATCATCGTGTTTTTATTGAAAAGCCGTTGCTGGGATTTTCGGAGGAAGATGTTGATATTGTCGAAGATGATGTAGAATAGACGGGACCCTTGCATTAGGTTGACGGCATGTGCGACCGCATCCTCTGAGAGGATCTTCTTAAGGCGCTCGATGGTCGTAATTGAGACGCAGGCTCCAGCATTGCTGAGAGTGTTGAGAATGCGGGAACTTGTCCCTCCGATCTCAAGGAAAAGGCCGAGTATCATGGGGAAGACATTGGTGCCGGTGTTCCGTGTAAAAGCCATAATACTAAAGACAAATACAAGAGCCTGGGCAAATTAGAGTTCGATACGACAAGGGAAATAATGGCACTCACAAATGTGGCATTACGCGCAAACCCCATGTCTTTCCAAAAAAAACCCTGTCTCCCCCCCAAACGCTGCTCCATCGTCTGAGGACCCATTGGGCGTTTCCTCCCACTCATCAGGCTCCACAGGTGTTGCAACCTTCGTCTTTGCTCCCTTTCGTGCTCGCTTCTTGCGGTACTCGTTAGGAGAGGTGGTGAATACCGACAGAAAACCCCAAGTGTAAGGAGCATCCTCGGCGTATATTCCGGGCAATATTCCGGGATTGAGGACATTTCGGATGTAGTCCAGGGTGCAGTCCTTCAACTGAACCTTCAAACGAGGGTCATTCATGACCTTGTCGCTTTCCTGGAGTGCAATCTCATCCATGCATGGCTTGATAATTGTGGAGTGCAGGTGCGGGATACTTTTGGGGAAGCGGTCGTGCCAGGCCTTGAATATGCGCTGGGGAGCGAATCCATGGTTCGGGTGATTGCCCATGAACAGTTTCCGCTCGATGTCTGACCGTTGGGATCGTGGATTCGAAGAGGAAGACTAAGAATTGCTGAATGGAGAGCCCGAAGAAAATGAGCAATGAAAAAAGAAGCTGGCATTGGATTTGAGGATTCTGGAGGTCTAGAGCAGGGGAGGCCTGGGATAGAAGGTCTGCCCAGTCAGGATTCATGTCCATGGCCTCTGGCGCTGGTGCTGTGGCCATAGCTAATTAGCGGACGCCGGACGCGACGCGTAGTCACGGTGTGTCACATGTGGTGACATTTCGACTTGTCTCCCCCGAGGCGGCGAGACTTCACGGTGAGCAAATGGATAAATCCTAATTTCTGTTTACACACTCCTGAGATGCATATCATTGTATCCGTCTGCAAAGCTCTTGTGAAATTATGATTTCCTAGACTCCCAGAGCACAATTTCGAAAAAATGGGATGGGCCACATTGACACGGAAACAGAATCATTATGAAAGAGTTTTTCGTTCGGAAAAAAAATTATTAGACCAAGACAGACATATTATATACAAAGAACAAAAAAGACCTAGGGCAAAGAGCAAGGTTTGAGGGCGGAAGAAGGGAATTGGCAACCCGCTTATTTGACGGACTTTGAAGCAAGCCCCTTCAAGAAGGTACCCCGGCGCGCCGGGCCGGAACTTCGCGGGCTTGTTCCGAACCTACAATCCTCGCACCTTGCACTTTTCTTTTATCGGGTTTAAGGCTCGGCCATCACGTTCGGCTGAGGCCAGCCAATGGCCATCAAAGTCCACAACAATCGGCAATGCACGACACCGACAACCGGCCGGTCGGCAACAGCAACGGAATCAGCGGCAACTCTGATTCAATTCCCCTCCTGCAATTGTTTCCACAAGTTCAGCCGAACTTGGGCCATGTTGAAACAACATTGGATCTCTTGCAAACGCTACCGCCATAATGCCTGGTGTCCAGTCATAGAAGGAATCTATCATACAGAAGGCCAACCACCCGGTCTTGCCGGCTCAGTGAAATCAAACAAAACCACACACCTGTGTTTGGATGCAGTGTTTGCCAAAGGAGCCCAACTGCGAGATCTCCTTTTTGAAATTGGATGTGCACTGTCTGACAGCAGGTAAACTTTTTTCTTTACACTCGTAGAACAGCAGTTGGGACAGTCGGGACGGCCGGCATTGGCTGGGTGTTTCCTCATGCCGTACAATATTTTGCCTGCCCAGTCTTGCCAACAATTTTCTGGGGATGCAACTACCAATGAGGTCGAGAGGGTCATTGTAACCCTCCTCAGTCTCCAATATGTTGAAAAGAAGTGTCTTACAGTGTTCGCGAACACTCCAGACCTCTTCCAACTCCAAAAATAAAAAGGCATTATCACGGTTATATCGACTTTGCTCGCCCAAACCCTTTCCTCATCCGACCTCATCCATGGCCTCAACGAGTGGGCCGACCGTCGTTCCCTCAAAAAAAGTGCAAGACGGACGACCGCAACATAGCTTCCTCCGCGGGAGAAAGAAAAGGCGGTCAGAAGGATTCGAAGAAGTCCGAAGTCGAGTGCTACAACTGCCATAAGCAGGGACACGTTAAAGCAGGAAAAGGAGGGAGAAGGGGGAAGGCCAAGGACACCGCAAACACGGCCGCGGACAGCGACGACGACGGTGTGTGGATGGCGCAGCAGAATCTAACCTGCGGCTATTCAAGGAAGAGTCGGAATCACTCACCAATGGCAACGGCAATGCCCCGCAACGTAGTGCAGGCACTGCGGGGTATTGGCTGTCGGACTATGAGGTTGAACTTCTTCGAGGACGAAGAAGATGGCAGCGTCAGCAACGCGGCTTCAAATCCCACACTGGAGGACTTACTGAAGACCGCAAATGGACCGGTGTGCTCCTTAGCCTACGACCAGCCGCGTTTGAGCTTGGTTTGAGCTTGGTTTGAGCTCCCAACGGTAGGTTTTGGCATTTACAACCTTCCAGAGGCCCATAAAAGCGTTCAGGAGCCCCTTTTACTTCCCCATAACATGTAGGTAGCAAAAAAAATCGGCCCTCCCGGGACCCCCCCCTGCAAATGCGGGCTCCGGAAGAGCCTCGCCGCGCCAATTTCCAGCGAAGCCGGCGCTTGAATTGGAGTTGCATTCATTGACATCGGAAGCCCTAATGGCTCCCAAGTGTAAATAAGTCGATCATTGACCATAAGAATGGAACGGGGGCAAAGGATATTGGATAGCAGGGAACGGGTTCGAAGGACAAGGATCATTGGTCGCGTTATATGGTGTCTGTGGAAGAAATAACGCTGGAGAAGGCCTGGCCACCATGGAATTTAATGGGAAAAGGGCCGGCATTGGAGTAGCGGAGGCCATGGGAGTGAATGGTAGGAGTCGTAGTGCATGCAGTGTATATGGGGTTCGGTATTGGGCATACAAAGGGCGCGGTGCGGGGCGGGAAGCGGTTGTGAAGGGCCGGGTGTAGCCAGGTGAGAGGCGGAATTGGGCTCGGTGGTATTTCTCTTGGTAACTGGTTGGGTATCACCCCGCTATGGTGCCAGTCACCTAGATGCCGCTACCAAAAATTAGTGGCCAATTTGGTCTGAGAAGAAAAAAACATTATGTAAGCGTACCTCTGAAGCAATTTTTAGGTTACTTTATTCACTCGTGCGCTCGAAACAAATTATTGAAGCTTCGAGAAGCGAAATCAGCCCAAACTGAGACTTTGATCTTGGGTCCGAAAGAGGCTAGCGGTTCGTCCGGGCATTCAGCTCGACTACATACATATATCATCGTCGTGTTTCTGAGACTATGGGACAGAGGCTCGACTAGTAAAGCTCTGTACCGTCATTTTGCGCCTATTTACAGCTTGAACGGACAATTGTTGAATATATTACGCACATGTGGCCAATTTGGCGAATAACTTTTTTTTTGCTCACTCAGTTTTGAAGTAAATGAAAATTTCTCTTGCAGTTGTTCATCTACCTTCAAACGGAGCACATTTGCAAGAGGGATAAGAAATTGGATTAAATTTGAGACCACAAAATTTCAAACACAAGGGTGCGGCAGCTACGCCGCTATCGGAGGGTAAGCGCCTGGGGCCGTGTAGTCACTTTTGCCGGGTTTGCGGAGGGCGACCGTCAGGAAGATGCGCCATGCGGCGGGGAAGTATCCTCTGCGCAGCCCAGGTAGGCCCTGATCAAACGGCCCCAGCGTGCGACTCTTGTGACGTCACGCGTGACGAAAGTTCTTGGTCCTGTTTTGGATCTGCCTGCATCTGCCGCAGTGGTGTTCAGATATCGATGTCTTACAGCAGGACAATCAGGGGCAGTTGACCCATCAAACCAAGAATGCAAACCAGGAACCGGAGTACGAGGTCGCCGCTATCCTCGACACTAAAGTGGAGAACGTATGCCGCGTGCTTCGGCCGCTGGGAAACCCGCCACAAACTCACTCTTCGCCGTATACCAGAATAATGTAGAATATCTCGTCGAGTGGACTGAATACGGACCAGAAGACAACAGTTGGGTACTAGCATCGGACGCCGAGTACGTCAATCTCATTGCGACTTGTCCGAGGCCGTCTGATTCTTACTTGTCTTTGACGCAGGAACGCCCCAAGTCTCATCAAGGACTACCTTGAGGAACGGACCATAAAATCCTCACCCAGTCGCATGACCGGAACCAAACGCTCGCGCAAATCTATCGCAATTGATGTGGATGGCTCCCCGCGCGAGGAGAATGCAGAACCGGATCCGGAGTACGAGGTTGACGGTATCCTCGACGTCAAAGTAGAGAACGTATGCCTCGTGATTCTACCTCTGGAAACCCGCCGCAAACTCACTCTTCCGTACTCCAGAATACCATAAAATATCTTGTAAAGTGGACTGAATACGGACCAGAAGACAACAGTTGGGTACTAGCATCGGACGCCGAGTACGCCAATCTCTTCGCGACTTGTCCGAGACCGCCTGATTCTTGCTTGTCTATGACGCAGGAACGCCCCAAGTCTCATCAAGGACTACCTTGAGGAGCGGACGTTGAAATCCTCACCTAGTCGCTTGACCGGAACCAAGCGTTCGCGCAAGTCTATGGTAGCTGATGCATCCGACGTGGAGGGCTTACCTTCGGTAGCCAAGAAGAGCCGCGTCAGTCACCCCCGCCGAGAAAGACAACGTCAAGTTGACAACTGGTACGGTACGTGCCAGAGCCTTTCCCTGCGTCCGTCTTAAATACGAGATCAGCGCCCGCATCTGAGACGGCTCACAAAAAGTCCTAAAAATGGTGCGAATCGAGTCTAAATCACTCACGGCCCACTGATGGATGGACCCTTGGCAGCTCATTGACGCTCTGCTTGCAACATATATGAGACCCGTTTACAATGCGTCCGTGGTAAGAACGGCGAACTAAGAACCGGCACGGACGACCCGGATGATCATCTGGATGAAATGTGTGGATGACGGATATATCCGCGGATGTTTTTTTGTTCGTATTGTTTTGCACTATAAGACCTGTGAAGCCCAGGTAGACTCACCTATCGCGTCACATCCCTGAAGTACGAGCCTCGCTCCTTCAGTCCGAGATCCGCACCTACTTCTCTCGCACTTAATCCCCTTCATTCCCCACACCTGCCATCATGTCTTCCTCGTCCGACAACTCCATTTACAAGATCGAACCCTTACGGGGTTCTGATAACTACGCTGTTTGGAAGGTTTAGATGGAACACATCTTTACGGACCTTGGCCATTACGAGACCCACGTCCATAGTGACACCGCTGTCGAGCCCTCCGATCCGTCTGCCAAATCGGCATGGAACACTGCCGATCGCAAGGCACTATCCACAATTGTCTTGCGCGTCGCTGACAATGTTCTTGTATACTCGTAGTGAGATTAAGTCATGGACGGTGGGTAGTTCAGCATTTCTCGGTGATGGGACCATGCTTTGAGATGATTCAAAGTGCTGGATGGATGTAGAGTATCCTGACACACATTTATTATCCATCAGCTTGATCAAAGGATATTGATGGATTACCATAAAAGGCAAAAAACTCAAAACCCACCGAAAATGCAATTTTCAACTTGATGAGACTATTTCTTTGGTAAAGACCAAATATGCCGATTTGTAGCTCGCATTACACTAGTGAGTTTGGAAAGTTGGATTGAGGCAAAAGACATAGCTGTTGATGAGCTAGAGAGCCGCCAAGTTGGCCAAAAAATGAGCCAAAATGGCCGAAAATAGCGAAAACAGGCAAAAATGGCCAACTTGCTGGCTCTGTAGCTCATGAACAGATCGACCTTTTGCCACGATTCACCTTGAAAAACTTACTAGCATTACCTGAACTACAATTTAGCCTATTTGGTCTTTCCCAACCAAGAGCGAACCGTCTGCAGGGCCTCCCAATCCAAGTCTGAGAGCGCAAAGCCACTCAGGTCAGAGCTTGATTCAACGTAACGAGTGATAGCGTTGCGATTATGAATTGCGCGGCCTATAGGAAAGAATCGTGAACAATAGTCGGATCTCTAATACCATGATCAACTTACGAAGCATCTGATGGGTTGATCGTGTTCGAACGTCCAGGATGAGCATGAGTTGTGCTTCTGAAAGCTCGGCATCTAGGCCATCCAGAGATATTTTTACAGTGAGCTCCCATGCTCGATGGCGCTGCGGCCAAGACCGAACATGCTTAACAATTTTTCGGAGCTGTATGATAGCGTGAACCAATAATTATGATTTGGCATCGGATGGACGACGCACCTTAAAAACTGCCAGAGAGATGCCTTGGGCTCCTGCGACGTCGGATTCCAGACTCTCTTCTTCCTCCGTTCGCGCGGCATCAGCACAGTCGGCGTTATGGTTGTCCTCCAGTGTGACTGTCTCCTGGTATGCGTGCTTCGACGTCTGAGATCCAGCTTTCTTGCTTTCCTCTTTCGTCAAAGCACCGATAGCCTCCAGAAGCTGGTGTACAACTACTTAGAACGTAAATCAATCTCTGAATAGACGGTCGTTTACCTTGATGGTCGGGAGATGAATTGTGTGCGGCATGCATCGCATCCGTGACTTGCGAGCCGAGAAGTCAAAAATACCTTCCGCAAAGCATTCCTTCTCGATGCTCTCAATCATTGTGTCATTATTTGTTGCATTGTCCATAACGAACGCAACGATCTAATTGGGAGGTGAGCAAACCATACCGTGTCCTGAAGCAATAACTTACTCTGCCTTTGAGTCCGTACTTTTCGAGTGTTTTCCAAACAATATTCGCCATGCTATCACCCGAGTGGTCGCCAACGAGCTCAGCAAAATCGATCAGGCACTCCTCTGAAAGCCGAAATAAATGATCACGAGAAAAGGCGATGCGAAGAGAGATACATACGGAGTTTGCCATCGTTATCAACCCAGTGAACTATGATTGCTATGAAGGCATGTCCATTGCTCGTCGTCCAGGCATCGAGTGAGATGGAGAATTTTGAGGTGTTTTTCTGGATTTATGTGAGTGTTGAATTAGAAAGAATACACAAGAGGCCAACTTACCGCGAAAAGGTCCCGCAACTTCTCCTCAACCTCAACACCCATCGCAAGAACACGGCGTTGGACAGTTTTCGGGCTGGGGATTTGAAGAACACGCCCGGAATGCATGTGAACATAGTTCAGTAGGTCCTCGAATTCCGGCTCGCCGACAGCAGAGAAGGCTGGTCACAGGCAGCAACCCACTTAGCAAGTAGCTCTTCAAATCGACGCTGATCCCATGGCTCCTAACGAAGAATATCAGAGACCTTTGACTTTGAACGAAAGGGAAGACTTGCCCGCTTTTTGGCTTGCTGCTTCACAAAGGCAGCCTCAATGGAGTTTTGAATTTTGTTGAGCTTGTCTGTAAATTTGCGCGACACCTGCTCGGTCATCTCCTTCTTCCCAAGAGCGATTTCTAACTCTTCTTCGGTAAGGGACGGTCCATCCTTCTCGTTCCAGACAAGGAACATCCGGTAGTGCTCCGGGAAGGAGGTTTTAATGTGAGATCTGAGAGCTACAAATACTTGGCATGAGACGTTAACCATAGAATGCAACATACTGCTCAGATTGCCGTTTTGAGCATCCGGTAAGCATAATAACCTTCTTGTTGCCCAGATTGCACCGATAGGACTTGTTGTTGTCGTCTGCATCTTGGTTCTCTACAACGGTGAAAAATTGTCGGATGGGGTTCGCTTTCTATTGAAGATTAAGGATTATTGTATATCAGGACTGAACAGACGTGAACATCTTACTCGCTTCGCTGGAGACTTCGCTGCTTTCGCAGCGTTAGGACGGTCTGAAGGCTCACGGCCCTAAGACGTGGTAGTCAGATTCGTCTTCGATTAGGTGTGGATCACTTACTGGTTCGATGACCTTTTCAGGCTGATTAGCTACCCTCCTCTTCTTCTTCCTCGGCTTCGTGCCTGCGTTGTCAATCTCTTTCTCCTTCCCTTTACCTTTCCGCACTCCATTGGCGCTTGGATTAGTTTTAGACGCGAGCCCTTCAGCAAGCTGAACATAATCAGACCGAAGACAGTACACAACAAGTGTCGGTGTAGCAGGGAAAGGGGACGGCCACGGTGAGGGACATGGCGGATACGGACAAAGAGTGGAATGACAGCTGTCTACTACATGCGGATATGTATAGCTACCACCACATCGGGTACACTTACCTCAGAATTGTCGATGACCCCGCGATGTTGATGACTTATTCAGGTTAATGTCATAACGTAGACTCGTAACCAGTCTGCCTACGCCGTTCTAACAAGGCGGGCTTGTTGCCGTAGGCAGACTGGTACTTCTCGGATGTGTCAATCGAGCTGGGGCGGAGTTTGAAATTAAGTTAGTGAGGCCGATGACGCAATGATGCAATGAGCTACGGCAATTCCGGCAATTCCGGAGATCACGGTCCGAAGTTGATCGCCACTAAAACTACCTCAGGTTTTACGGTGTTCTGTCCCACAAATACAAAATGTAAGCAGGCAAAATTGGAGGGATACAAATTTCATTCATTTTCCCTGCTTCAACCAAAAAATAAGCTTCAAAATTGAGCACGAAATGAGGAAGATTTTTAAAATGTCACTTGAATTTCAAAACTCCGCCCCAGCTCGATTGACACATCCGATAAGTACCAGTCTGCCTACGGCAACAAGCCCGCCTTGTTAGAACGGCGTAGGCAGACTGGTTACGAGTCTAGTCATAACGTTGATGTAAGCAGTTCAAGAATCCGAAATCGTTTATTTCGGTATTTTGGTCAAGTCAATGCATTAGATACAGAGCGATTGAACTATTGCAAGAAGTATGTAGTAAATAGCCGAGAAACCACTCCATATCCGCTGATTGAGAAGAAATGTATTCACGGTGACTCGGACCACTCACGAAAATTCCCCCAGCAAATGTTGGGAACTCTGCATCTGCATCTGCCAGGAGCAGAACCATGCTCGAACAGTGGTTTGCAACTGCAATGCGCAGAAAAGGAATTGTCAGAGAGATATGAGATTATCGTGTTGAGCCGCACAATGAATGCGTGATGTGAGGTAAGCCCAGAACAGCCAGGGTGAACGAGTGAAGAAAAACGATTTACCAAACCCTTCGGCGCCGATGGGCTGAAGGAGGAGGGGAAAATCACTGCGGCCAGTGATGGCAGATTCCCAACGAAGTTTTGATTCTGTCAAAGCGTTGAAGGACCTCCCCAGCGGAAGGTTCAAGCGTTCAGTAGTCTCAACTATTGATCCGAGCAGAGAAAATTCTAGTTCCAATAAATGTGGGGACGCGGAAAATGGGGGGAACGTTTATCAGAAGAGAAATCTGTCTCGGCCTTTATATCGAGGTCCTTCGGCGAGACTACGTTGCCCCCTCGGCAAGATTATGATAGAAATCTAGCTGCGCCGCAGGCAGCAACTGCGTCCTGTCCAGAAGGAACTGCTAGGTCAGCCTTTGAGCCGCAAGGCCCGGGTGTTCAACAGCATTGAACAGCCTCAGCTAGAACCAAAGGCGTGGATTATCTAAGAAGAAAGGGCATACCATGAATGGAGCAAGGTACAAACAGATACAATGACACGCCTAGGCAAAGGTTAAAGAACGGTCAATATGTACATGTATCTCCTTACAATAGTTGCTTCCATTATCCGTGTTTGACAAGAGTTCAGTGCTGTGAGCCCAAGGAACCCATAAAAGTACTTACGCCGGAGCGAAGCGAAGGCACGTCTTGTTTGCTTCTAGAAACTTGATTGCCGCTCACCTCTTGCGTTGGATCGAGTATATACAAAACCCAACACAGCGACACACCTGTCAAAAATCAGTAAATCCGACACACCCAGGAAAACCTGCACGCAGATCAGGAAATCCGACACATTCCGCCGCAAGCGACACGGTCTTCAGGAATCCGACACGGTCTTCAGGAAATCCGACACGATTCCAGGAAACCCGACACACCGCTCGGCTATCGTGGCTTGGCAGTGGATGCCGTTACTACTGATCTAGACTGATCTGCTAGTCTGCTTCCTTCCCCCCACGTTCCCGCCGCTGGGACACCACGTAATGGCGGAACTTGAAGTGCTTCTGATGCGCCTAGCATTCCGAGGTTCGAGTCGACGCTCCTTCAATTTACTTACTAATATTCTGTAGGGCAGTGAAGGCTGACCATGCCGTGGGTGAACAGTTTGAAGCATCTCTTGCCAGTGGTGTCATGGCCAGTAATCGTAACGAACTAAGCCATCGACCTGCACGTAACGCCAAGCGTCATACCAGTGCTATCGAGAAAGCTAAGAACGCGTCCGCGGGGAACAACAAGATCAAAGAGCTCAAGGCCGAGCTTGCCCATACTCATGGCGGAGGCGAAGGTGAGCTCATTTTTCCATGTTTTGAATTAATCTGAGCAGAATACAGACTAGCTCATCGGGTATTGTTCATGTAAACCAGAAGAGCGAGTCAAAATCAATCGGTACTCGTCCTTGTCCCTGTTTCCGATCACATATTCACCTTTATTCGGACAGCTAAAGCCGCCACGAGCCGGCCCAAGCAGTCAAAAACAACGACTACGAACGAGATGGAGCTGGATGGTGTTGAAATGGTTTCGCTGGAAGGTATGTGGCACTTGCTGATACTTTCTTGTCGCGTTGATTTTGTCAAAAGTACGGATTGAACCTGGGATCCAACCTGATGCGCTTGAGCCGGAAAACGATGTAGATTCACAAGGCATCTCCATCTGAACCGAACCTTGACGTCGACGGCGAGGGGGACGGTGAGATAATATCCATGGGTGACTTGGACGTTATTAGAGCATTTGCGGTGGAGCCACCAGATCAACTGGTGGCTAATTTTTCTCAGGAACTCCCCGTCCTTGGGGGCTAACGTAGCCACCATTTATAGCCCCCATAGAGAGGATGAAATGGTGGCTAGCACATGCTGGACGGTCCTGACACTAATCTAAAACACGAGCCACCAGTTGATCTGGTGGCTCCACCGCAAACGCTCTATTGGCCCTCAAGTTGTCTCTGGTGGGTATTCTGTTAACTCAGGCGCAACAAAAGTCTAAAATCGAACTCAGTTCCCACATTCGCGCCGTCTCCGGTCGCTCCTCCCCAGTCCGAGCCATTGGAGCCACATCTTTCTACCCGACGATTTTCACGAAGGCGGGGCATCTAAAACGCATGAGGATGCTCCCGTGCATAAATCCAAGAAGACAGAGGCTGCTGTTGCACCTGAGCCATTAAACTCCGGAAAGAGACGGTCAGTAGCATGCTCTTACCACCTTCTAATCTAACAACATCCCTTAGAACGACGCGCAAGCCTAAGGCATGGAGCATCAGGCACACAGATGACCGAATTTACACATCGTTTGAATTTCTTGCCCAATTTCCGGACGAGTATCGAGCATTGTACGGGGATACTGAGCCCGCGTAGTTGTATCTTTCGCTGTTCTTGATATTATTTCCTCCAAATGATGTCTTACTCTTGAAACGGAGAATCGATGAGAATGCGACTTGGATTTCTAGAAGACTAAGTCTCTAAGGTGGGTACGACTCGCTCAAAAGTAGGTCGGTAGATCAATCAAAAGCTCAAGTGGCTCGCAAGTACTGTACTATTACGACCAAAGATTCAGTGATGGGTGACAGAGGCTCGTGAATTGAACAATTTTCTCGCCTGTGATAGTGACAGCAAGGGAATGAACACGTTATTTTTTGAAGCTTTCAGAGAGCGTAAAAACGATTTTTGAGCTATTTAATGATGTCAAAAAAAAGCCCCAAAACACGACCAAAAACTACCGCACTTCAAAATCAAATCTATTCACACAACTACCAAGTACAACAGTGTGCATAAAATAAGTCGCGATCGCCTCTCGACTGTTCCCAGCCTCCGTATTATGCGAGTGGATTGGTAATCGCGTCGCCAACTGCAAGAATTACAAATGGACGTACACCATGGAACATGATAATTGTCAGCGCATTTGCAAGCCGGGTGTGCTGGTGTCGATGTTGTTTGCTTGGATTGAAACGATAGCGTGGCGATTGCATGAGCCTGGTACGAAGCAAATGCGGGCCGTTAACCTAAGTTATACAAGCGGCTGCTCGGCCGCTTCGCGGCCTCGCATCCCCTTCCTCTAATGTGAACTGGAACTGTAACAGAGATGGATTGTGCCTGAAAAACCTAATCAAAATAAATTCAACTCAGGGACTGAGCATTCAAGACGACCAATTTTACTGGACTTGCCGAGGCTGTACACGTTGAGTGATGATGGGATTTTACGCGGCCGCGGCACGCACGGCATGAGTGGAAACAGAGAGCTCGACGAAAAAGGTTAGAGCTGATGGCGGAGTTTAAAAAGGCTTCGGACACCCGTAATTTTAAAGAGAGGGTGAATAATGATGAATGGGGACCCACCGGCATCACGCTTCCAAGCGTATGAAACGGTGTGTAAACGAGACAGAGACAGGGTGTTTGCAGCATTTGGCGAATGGTGAGAGTAATTGAGGGCCGAGGGATACACGCATACCGATTATTATGATACTACTTCTTCCCCCTCGTCGGCGTACCAGCTCCCGGAAGATGGGGCGCCTGGGGTACCTGTACACGAACGAGCCGGCGATAGCTTCAGCCTTCGACGCGCCGCGTACGCGAACGACGCGATGCCCGAACGCCGGACCGACGGTTGGGCGAAGCGCAAGACTGTGAGTGCCACGGGTCGTGTACGTCCCGATGGAGGCCTGTGCGGTTTGGGTCGGTGAGAGGTGCGTGATAACACGAGGTACACACCATATGGATGCTCCCGGCGGCTTGATTCTGCAGCGAGATCAGTATCTCGCACCAAGCGCAGTGGAAACACAGACCCAGCCAAGCCTGGAACCCGTTTTCGCTGGCGGGAGTGGTGGTAGTAACCTATCCCATAACACATACCCACCTACTAACGCGGAATTGTTCTGATCCTACAGTGGTCGTGCTCAGTCGTTCGCGAGAGCCGCTTTCCGTTCGAAGTTGCGCCTGTGTGCCTGAATACACATAAGAGACCGAATAGGAGGCACTTTGGGACGCGACTGAAGGATGAGAACGCGTTGGAAGCGTCGAGAACGGCGATGTTGGTCGCAGGGCAGATTCATCCGCAGTAGATGCAATTTTCATGGAATCGGCTGGTTAGAAAACCGAATCTCGTGAAAAGTCCTGTGGATTGGAAGACAATGCGGCCAATATGCAGCCAATACTAGGTGTATTATCAGAATAATGGTGGTCTAATATTTCAACCAATATTTGGCCAATATTCGGCCAATACATCCTGTATTGTCCGGATATTGGCCGGCGCAATTTTGCCTCAAACTCCGGTGTCTATAGGTCGGGTCAAAGGCCACGAAATTTGTAATTATAAGTCCGAGAAAAGACATGGCGATAGAGCCAAACCATATTCTTTGAAAGTCACTCGAGGTCCCCAGACCCATATCAGGATGCGCTGGAAACCTGCACAAATCCACCACATTTGTTCAAAGTGCCAGGAAAAACTAGTTTCTTCTAAACAGATGCTACAACAATTCAGGTTCGTATTTTGCGTGTTGTAAGGAAAAAACTCGCCTGGAATTTGTGATATCTTTTCCCGAAATTGGGCCAGAAATTTTCGAAAATTTGAGTAATTATCGCCAACTCCCTCAAAGATGAGGTCAGATATCCAGTCGAGCTACCAGTCATTCATTGGTTCATGCAAATCAGCCATTGAATGTCTCGAATGGCTGTTGCGCAACCTGGCTAATTTCGATGAAAGTCCTTTAACTGATGTTTTCAAAGGCATCATCGGTGGCACAGATACGGGTAGCTGCTAGTTCTCCTGAAACGCAAAAATGGTGTATATCACCTGGACGTCCTTGCAAAGGTGTTATTCTTCGAGAACTATACCAGCACCTCCCCCTGCGAGTCTCTGAAATTGTTGAGACTTCATGCTGCTATTGTATTTGAGGTGATTTGGTGAATAAATGAGCCCAACTATCGCGTGCGGAACATTATACGCGCCACTGTATATATCTCACTACAGCCCTTCTGAGACTCTCCGGGTATCCCCCGAGCGCTATTTGAGTCGGAATATTGGTGATCTGCTTGAGATTTGAGATACCATCCATTGGAGTGTATTCCTACATTTGTGGCAATATGTGACCTGTGTGACATGTGTACTTAGAGTTTTATTTTTCCCATCATTTTACACCAAATCGGGTAGTCGTGACCCGATGAGGTGCACTGTAGTGTTCTGGAAAGCTCTTCGTGGAATTAATTTCACTGTCCCAATAGTAGAGTTAGGCAATGATGATGATATAATAGACAGGATGCACAAAAGCCGCATGGGCCGCATGCGGCTTCATGCGGCTTTTGGCAATTGTGCAAAACTGCGCAGAAAAAAGTGTGTTCACAGCCCGGAGACTATATATTTGAATAGAATGGAGGTTATTCAAGTACATGATATCCCTTGAATATTTTGGACCTCGGGGTGGAGCATCAATGGCGCAGTCAAGACAAAGCCGCGGCAGTGATGCCGTCAAACGGCTTACCCAGGCTCGCCTGCAGCGGCAAATTCAACAACACTGAACATGCTCAATTTCCAGGCATGAAATAGGAGTTTGGAGGTATGATAATGTTATCTAGCTCACAGGAAAGTAGGAATCTGGCGCGGCTTTGCACAAGAGCCAAAAGCCGCATGCGGCTCGTGCGCATCCTATCTAATAATATTTCAAAATTGGTTATTACATATGGCTAGTTACGAATACGGTAGCAGTACATACCTTGAGAACGGGGCCGGGTCGGAGCCCGGACGAACCTCCGCTCCGAGGCGGTTATGTATAAAACTAGCAGGACACAGTTGGCGTCTCACCATTTCCCCCCGTCGTATTCCAGGTATGGTCCAGTGCTCTTAGGATATAGACATCGACCACGACGACACATTCTCTCCAATCGAAAACGCAATTAATCCATCCTTCCCACCGGACTTTCCATATCCTTTCTATCAGACTTTCTACCAGAATCGGAAAGCATGTCGAGAAGGCCAAGATTGCGTTCATCGTTAGTCCAAATCGACGAGCTGCAAAAAGGCTACGGCCTTAATTCACCCTCGGTCGACGAGACGCAGGCCATGGCAGACAGTATTGGAATGTGCGTTCATCTCGACCACGCTGGCCAATATGCCTCAAGCTACTCAATGGGTACCATAAGATTTCCATCATTTCGACAGATCATATTCACTCGAGCGCCGGGAAAGAGAAACCAGTGAAAAAAAGGAAGGCATGTACAGCAATTTCAAGGAAGGAAGGGCAGAGTTCCTGAAATACTCAAACAACAAAAAAAGTGTGGGGGTAGACAGTCTTTTCGACCGCCTTGACATTCATTTCTACTTCATTTGTTACAATGGCAAAGAGGCACAAACTTGTGCTTCAAATTACAGGAACTCCTTCAACTCATCAATACTTTTGATCAATCTTCCTCTGGCTCCCACTGTGTACACACCCTTATCCGCGAGATCACTCTCGGTGAACTTGAGCATTTCATCCCAGGAGACCGGGGGTTTTGGTGACGAATGGGAGGCTTGAATATGCTGATGCAGCAACGAAAGCCGTGGGAAACTCTTGGCTTTGCATCTATCAGCGCCACACTTGAAAGTCTGTTGTTTTGACAGGGGTTCCGGCAGTGAATGGGAGGCTTTAGTATGCGGACGCAGATACTCAGGTTTCTCAAACTTTCGATCACAACCAGGACTTCCGCGGCTGCAGTGGCAGTCATCACTCCCTGGATGGAGCAAAACTACGTGGGGATAATTTACCCCTGGTTACTAGGGAGCACAATTCTTTATATGTGGTTTTACCCAGCGCGCTGTTACAGCTCTTTGCAAGTAATGACACCTCCGATCATTTTGTAAAGAACAACATCTATACCTCCCACTTTGTCGCGCTCATTCTGAGCTCAAATCTTGGCAGATTCTCTTGAAACTAGGCGCGTCTGAAAGCGTTTTGCAAGCCGCTTTCTTCCTAATGTGGTCTTGCGTCCTATCTACGCGATCTTTATTCGACCTTATTCGCGCTTGGCCGCCATCTTGCAAGACTCCTTTCCGGCCCGATTCTTGCCCGATTCCACTCAAAGTAGGCGCGTTTGGGTGCCTTTTGATGCCCTTTTCTAACCGTACGCGTCGTTCCCGCTACTTCCCTGCTCTTCAAGACCGAATTCCACGCGCGTGTCGAGCTCGCGCCGTCTTGTCAGGCTCTTTTCTCGGTTAATTCTGGCTCGATTTTCTTCATCCCAGGTGCGTTCAGGAGCTCCTGCGCGTCTAATTAGCGCCGACGGCGCTGTTCAGTGTTAGCTTCTTGATCACTATGTCTACACGTTCTTCACGCAAAATTTCGGCCTCCATCTCCAAGCTCGCTGCTCAGGATTTGCTCAACTCGGATGATGAAATGGAGATGGATGTCGATGCCAACTTCGACATGGACGTTGACCTCATTCTGGATAGTACTGGCCAGGGTTCGCCACAATCTCAGCCCACGGAACTGGCGCTCGCCTCACCCATCAATATGACATGCCGAACTGGCAGAGCTGGGCCTTGGTGGTTACTCTGAAATTTGTAACCAAGGACAACACCTCTTTATCGTCGGCAACAGTTCTGAGCGAAATACGACCTTTCTTACATGCCCTCGGGCGATTCTGCGCGGAATAACACTGCGATAATGTGGCTGAATATGACGGGAATCGAAAGGACCCCTGACAATACCCTTGGAGGGTAGGTCCGGTGCTGGACAAAAATTTCAACATTTGACCCCGGACAGACAAAAATGGGGGGGCTGAAGGCGAAAATGGGGAGTACATCATGCATGTCCCGAGATCAGGCCCACACGTCGTTTGTCATCCGTGAATATATACCACTTTATTGGAATTTGTGCTCAAAACATTTCTCGCTTCGGAATATCAATAGTCAAATATAGTCATCAGCCTTTCAGGCTAGGATCGAATAGCATCCGGGACCAGATTGGTGAGACGCATTAGGCCCTTTGATTACCTAACGTGGCAGTGCAGCTACGACAACGGCGCACGGGGCGCAGAGGGCGCGATGTTGATGCAGCAAGCTGCGCCAAAGAATGAGGAGTGCAGTGTCAAAATTATTAAATGGGTACGTTAACTCAGTAGGGGGAACAATTCCATTAATACTACAGTACCTGTTAAATAGGTACGTTAACTAGAAAAGGTCATTAAGCATGGAATGTGAACGGGAAGTGGTATAACTCACCTCAGTCGTAGGTGGAACAACTGAGGGAGGCTATGTAGCGGTACTACCTAGGTATGGATATTAAGGATAACTATGTAGGCGGATATGAACTATGTTATGCTAAACAATGAGGAAGGTGAGAA
Source organism: Mycena olivaceomarginata (assembly GCA_029378375.1). Lineage (NCBI taxonomy): Eukaryota > Fungi > Basidiomycota > Agaricomycetes > Agaricales > Mycenaceae > Mycena > Mycena olivaceomarginata. The sequence continues at coordinate 248,170 of JARKIC010000178.1, read as the reverse complement.
AGAGAGAAGTATATCATTATCGTGAAAGATGAGTGGAGGAGGAACGATAGTTGTGTGGGGAGGAACATAAAATGGTATCGGTAAGGGGGCTTTCAATTGACAGCACGGCTGCTTGACGTTACATCGAGCTTTCATGTGACCATACTTGTAGCACTTCCAACAAAGTCTGTTGGTTACAGCGCCTGTCCACTGGATTTCACTATTTTCATGCAAGGACTCAGTGGGAATTGGGAATGGTTGCATGGTTGTGAATTTGGTTGCGCCACCACTCGGAGATATTTTAAACATCATTTGAGGCCGTGTACATTTTTTTCTTGAGCAAGCCGAACTGGCTGTTATCACCGAGCTGGATGGGAATAGATGTCTTGAGTGAGATGGCAGGATGTGGCCCGAGTGGACGAATAGAGCATGCAAACTTGCGCCGATCATTGTGTCCGCTGCCCATATTCCACAATTCTTTTCAAGTCTTACATGGGCGATATTGGGACAACAGAGTATACATAAGACAGTGTACGACTATTTGCCACGAAACGTGACTCCAATGGGCGCGCGGCGCTTCGGGTATATCCCAATGGGGCGGATTTGGAAGTTTGATGTGCTGATAGGCGGGCGTCCAGAAAAGGCAAGTCCCTGTGTTGGCCCTAATTCCGTTTTCCCGAGACCGCCACGCCAGTGCTTCGTGCCTCGCGCTGAGTGTCTCCAACGCTCGTTGAATTGAACCTATTTTATTTTCGTCACAGGTCACCAGAGGGTCTGAAAGATGGGACATTTTTGCGTCACACCACCCCCAAATTTCATTTTTTTCTTTCTTTTCTCTGTGGCCATCGCAGAGATGAGATTTGGTCTTGAACATCCTGATTTCGGCTCAAAACACGACATCTTTAACCTCGTTCGCCAACGCCCATTGCCGTTCCGTTAGTCTGTAGCTAATTTGGCTGATGTGGGTGCAGTTAAGGCCTCGACAGGTCTACGAAAGTAAAGATGGGATTCAAGACAGTTGTAATCGGAGTTCCATCGAGTCGGAACACGAGTTGTCAGTGTTTTCCGCTCCTCCGTTAAGCTGCCGTCGGCAGCGACAAGATTTTCGAAACGGACACCCAAGGTAGAGGCGCTATCGTGAACACGACGGGCTAGCCCAGCGATCTGTCAAAATAATCATCCCGTTGAACGTCCGTGAGGATGGACCACTGTCATCCAATGAATTCAGAATAGATGAACCCCGACAGAGAGCGTATTTCCCCTGAGAATTTGAACCTCAGTGCTCCAACTCCCTGCGACATGGTTCATAGAAGGGACACGTGTAGTGCTTTTATGTTGCACATATGATGACAGTTCTTACTTAGCCAACAAAATGTATGTTATTCCTTAGAGAGGGCATGAACTATGAAAAAAAAAACATAAGTACGAAGTTCCTGCGGGGCAGCACGCCCCGAGTACCGCTGGGGGGAGCTACCATCCTGAACCACCCACAAATAGGGAACACCCTCTATGCGGCGGTCGAGTGCCAGGATGTCCCCAGAATCCACCCTACCGGGACAAATGGATCAGAACACGGAGGGGAGGGTAGAAAAACTCGCATTCGAGGGCACCATTCAACGCCCAGAGCCCGGCTTACAAATTATCTCGACTCGACTCTATTAAGTTATCAAGATTTTGCTCGTCATTTCTTAGACCCCACTGTTGTCTGGACAATTATCATTCCGAGCATTTTATTCACCGACATTTTATACATCAAACACAGTTAGAACCAATACAGACACAGCCAGTGACCACCTCGCGGCCGGTGCTGAGCGCGACGCCAGATGGGCGCGCGTTCAGCACGAACTCCCGAAATGTCATTCCACGGCTGTCGAACCCGAAGATACTTGGTATCACCAAAAGGAACCGGACACGCCGAAACACCCTTCTCTGAAACAAAGATGAGTATTGAGAAAATTCTTTTCAGTCGTATTCACAAAAAAATGTTCCGCAATGTTTCCGCAGGAAAAAGCAGTACCGATTGTAGTGGTTAAGTACAAGACACGTCGAGACTGTGATGTCGGGTGTGACATACCGTGACATTGGGCACTCACGACATCGTAGGACCTGCGGTTCAGCGGTAAGCATTCTATTAACTCCAAGGATATTTGTAGGGATTTCTTTGATGCATATAAACATTCCTTTATGCGAAGTTCAACCGAATCTAACGCCTCCTGGACCTCCAGCAGACGATCTTTAAAAATGCCCAAACTTTCGATCACCACCCAACTTTGAGGACGAAAACGCATCCGCGAATCCAAGAGTTTGTTCAGTAGCATTCCCGATAATATGATCTCATAAATACAATTTACAGCTAAAGATTTGAGCCTATAGTGAGGGAGCTAGAAAATGTTTTGCATGTCCTTTGTTTGGCGGACTTTGAAACAAGCCCCTTCAGCGAAGGGCCGGCTCGCCGGGCTGGAGCTGCGCGGGCTTGCTCCGAACCTGGTAATCTTGGCGTGTAAATTACACAGCCGTTTAATACCCAGCACTAATCCGACTCCAAGCGAGCTCAAAATACGAACATTGAGCATTCCCGCATCTGAACACAGCTGCATTACAACAATTTTACTGAAATCTCGCAGACCCGTTGTGCCGTGACGGCCGTCATTCCAACGGCCGTCGGCTCCCTCAGCCGTCCCGTTGGAATTTGTTTCCAGGCCTCGACGGAACGGGTCGGCTACCCGTCGGACGGAACCCGTCGAACTGGCACAACGGGCACGGCGTGCAGCCCTATGTGTAGGTGGAATGGGCAGGGTCCCTAAGCTCTAGAAATAAAACCGACCAATCCCTGGTAGTGGAACAGAAGAAACGGAACCAATTGCCTTTTCAACGTGTTTCGAAGTCTGAACTTGGAAAGGATTGAGCGTAAGACATGATGCCCACCGACACCGCGGTATTATTTAAAAAACGGATTATACCGCACAAGAAATCTAGTTGAGCCACTCTAGTTGGTTCCAGAAGAACAGGATACTGAACAACGCGGAAAAAGGACGTGCAGATCAACCATGTCACATATGCGTCAGTTACCCCGATACTATCAACCAGAATCCGTGGTAAACTTCGGGCTAATTTATAGGCAGAAATTTAAAAATGCACAGAGAGAAAGCCTAAAATTTAGCTTTTCATGGGTAAACTGTAATGCCCGAGATGCCCGAGTCGCAAAACACTGCAGCCCGAGCTGCGGTTTCCTCATTCCTGATTAGGCCATATATCAACCACCTCTTCAATAGCATAGTACCAGTGCTTCTTGGTCAGAATTATGTGTCATAATGTATCTCACACTTATTTCGCCTGGCTGGAGCTGATGATTAAGTAGATAATTGAGGGTCGAAGACACCAAGCTTGTCTTCACTTCATAGCGCTGGCCACCCGCCGCCACGATTGTCGTGACCCAGAGTGTGTATTCAGTGAGATCCACAGCATGCGGGTCCACGACAATATTCTTTGCAGGCTCAGCTGCATTCAGCACTTAGGTTTAGTACGAGTGGCAGAGCTACAGCATTGTCAATGCTGATGGCATTCTATCAGGGCCTCCGGCTTTGTTCACCATTCGTGAGAGTCCAACGCAATGCGGGCAATGCATATTACAGCGTTGTTACAAAAGGACATGACCGGAAAGCAGATGAGATGGTTTGGTACCCGAAGAGCAATATTCCAAGATGTGGCTATTGCAAGCACCAACCTAGTAATTTCCTCCAGTGAAGAAAATACGTGCAATTGGAATTCTGGGTGTCGTGTCCATCCAAGGCCTTGCTCGCGGGATGCTCAGAACTGCAATTGGAATTCTGGGTCTGGATAGATGGGATATTGCTGGGTCAACTCCAGTACACGACAAAACTCCCGTGCCTGGGAATTCCAAGAAGAAACCCAAACATACCACCCAGAGCAGAGCTCTAAGAGAAAAGCTCGCTGATGGGATGACTCTTGGGAATACCAGAACCCCCAATGAAGCATTGTCCCCACAACCGGTGGGTTTGGGGTATCAATTGAATTGAAACAAATGGTTTGTAAGGCATAAGACACACCAAAAATGCTCGGATTTGAATGGCGACTCGGGCTGTGTGATGCCATTGAGGTTAAGGTAGCGGACAGACAAACGCAGTTGCCCTACGTGATCTAGCGTGACATGACTATATTGGGAAGAACCCGGAGACGTTTCCCTTTCCCGTGTTCAGGTTCAACAAAAAATAATCTTAATGCCCGGCTGTTTAAGGTAGATTTGCAGTGGAACAGAAGATTAAGATTGTCAAAAGGGAGTTTTGAACATCTTTTATTAAACTTACTCTATTGCCATATGGCAACACCAAATCGCTCACTCACTACGCACTCCGTGCAACCGGCTTTGCTAACGCTCAAGGGCAGAATTGACAAAAGATACACCAAAATATTGCAGAGGGGAAATGAACATTATTGAGATATTCACTCTATTGCACTCTTAGACTCTCAGCGCCAAATCTTCAACTGCTTCTTGCCCCAGACATGCTTAATTTAAACAGAGGGAAACAAACTTCACCACTCATGGAGTTGAATGGTGGTTTTAAAAGGCGAACAAAGCACACTACCGTATAATTTCGTTCAAATCGATGCTCACGCGTCACGGTCGACCTTTTCTTATTGGTTGACTTTCCATAAGCCTAGAAAATTCCTGGGCATATTTTCAGTCGTTTGGCCGAGATGCCGGGGCAGCTGTCAGGACCCCATCGGGTTCAGATCTCGCTTCGAATATTTTCGACCCTCTTTCAAACCTTAATCAATTGTTATTCTGAAGGGGGGGTCGCTACCCCCTCTTCAGATTATTTGCCTCTTGAATAAACAGATTCGTGCTGTTCTCGTCCATTTGTGTTGCCTCTTTGGGCTGCGTGTCACTGACGTCACGGTTGTCACGGAAGTCTCCGCCTCCTTCTGCCTTGCTATCTACCCACATCTCTTGTCTGCACAAACGACCACAGTCTTTGGTGCACGGCAACGATGGCTATCACATTTCCCTTGATTCCTCCTGTTTCACCCTGGATATCCACCACAAAACCCCTGGCATCGCCGAATCCCGATTGACCGCCATTCCAGTTCCTGGCGCAAGCCGATCATCCATTTCGTCATCCTTGATGTCCTCGAGGTGTTCGTGGACAAAAAACGCGTTAATATCCATTGTTGAATGCGGGACGCGTCGTTGATGGAAGAAGCAGAAGAGACGCATTGTTGGGAGGTGTTTACCACGTAAAACAGATATTTATACTAAAGTAAATAGACAGTTATTCTTGCGCCGGCTTGTGGGAAGCAGGAAGGAATATAATTTTGGAATAAATCGAGGTGCCGGCAGCTCTGGCACCGCTCAGATATCCCGCCGGAATTTTCTAGGCTTATGGAAAGTCAACCATTGCCGCAATAATTTTTTTTTCCGATTTATGGGATTTTCTGGCCAAAGTCAAAAGTCACGTGATTGTCGAATTGAACGAAATTACATATACAGTAGAATATCTCATCAGAGGTGGAATGAAGTGTTATGCATTATGTATTAGCCAAGATTTATCTCGCTCCCCGACTTTCAGCACCGAATATTCAATTGCTTCGAGTACTGTGGTATTACGTTCAATTCGAGACTGCCGCCGGTTTTTTGATACTTTTAAAAATCAAAGAAAACCCGATAAATTGAGAAAAAATTATTGCCGCACTCAGAAAAAAATGAGCGTGACGTTTGACTGACGAATTGAACGTAATACTCATAACAGTATCTGATTTAGCGTGAGCCAAGTTCAAAGACGCAAAACAGCCTTGAATGGTGGGGTGCTCTCCCCGTGGCTTTGTTAAGCGCACTTCGCGGCCTCCCATCCCCTTTAAAATTAAGCATTCTGTCTGTCCAAAGCCTTTTCAGACTCCGCTGATGCCTGTCCATGATTGAACTGCCAGAGGCCCGCGGACACTCCCTTGGAACTCCGACCGCTTTTAGCCAGATTTTGACCCCTGTTTTACTCTATGAAATTTGCGCGCAGCCAGCTGTTTTACTCTATTCTGGTCGGACATAGCCTTAAAAATGCAATTTTTTTCTGCTACGTATCTTTGGTCTGGAGTCGCGGCCCGCACTTAATTTCACCTTCAGCAACACAACAGATCTCTGTGAATTAATTGGTTGATCACAACTTTTCTGCCGACTTCGGAGCTAATTGTACTCAAAAAAATTTCGCGCTCCGCTGCGATTTACTCTATACGTACCGAACATCGGCCCTCTTCGCGCTGATTTACTATATTTACGGCCTGGACATAGGGGGTCTTTTGGGCCGTTGATTTACTCTATCGCGATCGGAGTTCCAGGATGAGCCTCTGAAGTTGAAATAGTAGACCGGGCGTCAGTAGGATTGTCCTCATCTCTATGTGGCTCATTGTTATCCTCCTCTTCACCTGAGACATCCTCTGAAGGATTAATATCGCTCTCTGATTCCTGGAGAGATTTCGAATCTTACTGTTCATCTGATGGTCCAGGAAGCCTTTCCCTGGCGTCCTCCTCCTTTTCATCTGGGGCATTTGAGTCGCAGTTTAACCTACAAAGTTCATAAATACCATTCTCTTCGTCCTGGTCCTCCGAAGAATCACCATCGCGGTCTGATCCGTGTGAACTTTCCTCTTCATCTGATTCCCTACGGAGCTCTTCTGCGTCTTGCTCCTCGTCTTGATCTGGGGCATGTTAGTCGCAATTTAACCCACAAAGTTCATAAATACCATTCCCTTCGTCCTCATCCTCCGAAGAATCTCCATCGCTGATCCGTGGAGAGATTTTGAATTTTCCCCTGCATTCCATTCTCCAGGGAGCTCTTCCCCGGGGCCCTCCTCCTCTTCAACTGGGGCATGTGAGTCGCAATTCAACCCATGAAGTTCATAAATGCCAATCCCTTCGTCCTCATCCTCTAAAGAATTAATATCGCTGTCTAATCCGTGGGGATTGTCCTCTTCATCTGATGGTCTGGGAAGCCTTTTCCTCGCGTCCTCCTCCTCTTTATCTTAGGCATGTTAGTCGCAATTTAACCCGCCACATTCATAAATACCATTTTCTTCGTCCTCGTGCTCCGAAAGATCACCATCGCGGTCTGATCCGTGGGGATTTTCTTCTTCATCCGATTCCTCTGGGAGCTCTTCTCCGCCGTGCTTCTCCTCTGCATCTGAGGCATGTTACCCGCAATTCAACCCACGAAATTCATAAATACCATTCTCTTCGCTCTCGGAAGGATCACCATCACCCTCCGATCCATGGGTACGGGTCCATTCGTCCGATCCCCCGTCTTTCCGATCGCGCTTGTCTTCCCCAAAATCATCATCAGCCGGACTGTCCCTGAACAGCATCGATGCTATATCCCGGGAGTTTGACTCTGAATCTAATCCAGGAGGCCCTGATAGGCAGAAGGATGGTAACGAATCTCTGTTATCCAGAAGTGCTGTTTTCTGTTAGTCAAAATTCCACTCAGCAGGGTGCACAAATATGTACACGTTTCGGCCTCATTCCCAGAAGCATAGCTTCGCGATTGTCCAGCGAATAGCGTCGGCTGGGATCGGCCTCCTTGACGATTTTTCAGAAAAGGGAAGAGAATATTTCCTTGCGTGCGAACGGTACAGATGAGATATTAAAACTCCCATTCTCCCCTAGACAGTACGCGAGCCTCATTTTACAATGGGCTACAGCTAGGATTCGGAAACAAGTTACAGCCGAGTTAAAGTGTGTTAAAGAATCGCCAGTAGCCTGGAAGAAGGTGTGCGGTGCAGATCCAGACCTAGAAGGCTTTTAGTAAGTACCAGTGGAGTGCTATAGGCTGGCATACATTGTAGTAGAAGTATGAGTTTCTGTCCTCTTCAACCGTCGTGTACTTGATAAACCTCGATCCAGCAAATGCACCCAGAAGGGTGAGCGCGATTGAACTGCTGATATCAAGGACCCAGATGTGTGAAAGTGCAATTGACCAAGCAATTACTCCCAAAAACAACACGATCCTGCTGGGACGCCCAAAGCGGAGGGGGATAGTGTCGCGATTAATCAGGGCATCCCCCACCACTGTTAGGTCTTGTTAGGGAAGGATCATGAATGGATGTGGGATGCAGCATACCATCGCGGAAGTCTGATGGAGACACGGTCAGCATTAGTTGAGGGAATTGGAGGCTCAGCGCACCTTGGGCAAAAATGGTGGTCGTCAGGATACTACCGCTCAGCAAGACAGCGAGCCACCCAGGCCCGTCGAGAAAGCTTTTATCGTCCTCTGGGATGGTAGTAATCCAGATTAACTATGGGCGGACATCCACAACAACCACGCACTGGCAACAAAAGTTGTCCCGGCTTCGAACGCCGCGAACCCGACGCCATTCAGCACGTACCTAGTGACCCAGTGCGTACCGGATCCCCGCCCCTCATTGTACATAATGGTAAACACCGACAGCGCCATGCTGGAGAGCATAGTTTGCTTGCTATACACAAAAGAAAGCGACCAGCACATTGGCATCAGTACCCAGCGTAGTAAGACCGCGTTTCGCAGAGTGATTCTGCCAGAAGGAAGTGGCCGGTCTGGCTTGTTCACTTTGTCCTCCAGCGATGCGGTCTGATTGGAGAGGTTGAATTCGAGGAGATGGAGCCAGAGCCAGAAGACCAGGTGCGGGATGTTCCGTAAGGAGGTGAGGGGTGCAGCCACAATGGCGAAGAGGGACTGGGTGCGCATTTTGTAACTCATCTACAAGAGAGCGAGGACAGCTCACGATTGGAATAATCACTGTCATGGCGTCGCCTTTGGTGAAGAGCCACATTGTGTTGACAAGGTAGGCCAGGGCGTCTAGCGACTGATAAAATGCAGGCATCTTCATGTCTATGAGAACGGAGTCATCTTTTAAAAGATGACAAAAAGATGACGCCCGGGAGCATGAGGCGAAGACACGAGGCGCCCCTTATCTGCATCTGGACATGCAACTGGTTACATATCGGGACCCCCGTTTAATTATATGTAATCCCTGATGCGAATTCACTTTTAAAGTTTAGGGGTGCCAAATTGTACCCGCGACGGAGAATATACCTGGGGGAGTCAAGGTTCCCCCTCAAAATTTGGGGGTCGGCCAACTGGGGCGGCAAAGTCTTCTCACACAGCGCGCTCAATTTCGGTGTCAATAGGCTTCGCGAATCTCACAGATTTCCGTGCGGCGAACTCACGCTAAAGTGTCTTCGGCAGTGACCATAGTACTGACTGCCGGTGTCAGCAACAAAAGAAAAAGAAAAGAGAGATAGAGAGAGACAAAGAAGAAAAAAGCCGCACCCTATGTTCCGCAACCGGGATGCTGTACACACACGATCTGCTTCCACCTCAAATTACCAGCCAATCGGCGCAGAACTTGGAAGCCCAGCGAACGCTACGGAGAAAGAGTCCGCATGAGATGTCTCTCACGCTGCAGGCTGCGACATCCTCGGATTTCTTGACCATCATCTGTATCCTCCCCTTATTTCCATATTACATGTGGAAAAAAGGAAGAACGCGGTTTTGATGGAGTGGCCACCTATGGTCACGAGAGGAGACCGGGAAAATGGTGCATGAGGCGTGGGGGGGTCAAAAGAATGGGTCCTCTAACAAAAAGAAACGTTTGGCCTTCAATATATCGAGGAACAAGATCAGAAAATATTGAAGTGTCTGTCTGCGAGAGACCAGCAGGGGGAATATTTTCTCGCTTTCCGCCCTCTCCTCTTTGCTCTCCCCCTCAAATGTGTTCCTCATCCTATCAAATACCTCGTATATTAAGCAGATGCCTCGTATCACGATGTACATGTTTACTTTCCCACGCCACCGCTGATTACCGACGTTGCAACTATTTGTTTTCGACGGAGCGCTCGAGAGCGCTTACAGTTTAACTTCTGGAATCTTCGACGGGCTGTGCGCTATGACGTGTAAACTATTTTAAACTGACCACATGCCCTTTATTTACGCGCTCAATGGCCGCTCAAAAGAGCCGTGCGCATTCCCGTTGCTTGGTTTCTTTCTCCCATCATCCTCCATCACCCTGCCGCTTTCAAGTTCTGCCCCTTCACAATCTTCTTGCCGGGTCGTCCTTGCATGCAATGCCGCCAATGCGTCTTTGTCAAGATCCTCTCAAGACTGAAGTCCAAGCATTAACGCAAGTCTGCGTCGCACGTCCGAAGCCTCGACAGTTCCCTCAATTATCAAGCATCTCGCAGCATCAAACACCATCCCGCATGGTCCTCAAGGTCGTCCGGAGTCACGCATGCTTCAAGACTGCAAGTATTGGACACTCACTCATCTTCAAGCTGCGCAATCCCGAGTCAACTTATTCTTGACCTTCTGCCAATTGTTTCGGCGCCACATCTTCAACTACTGCATGATCAAGTCCTCCGTTTCAGCGCTAACTCAAAAGCCAAGATGCAACCTCGGCCACAGAATCCCAAAGTTTTGGCAGCACCTGCGCAGCTTGATTTCAATACGTCTGGGATCTCTGAGAGCGAACCAGCTGTGGTGCCTGCTTGCTGCCTTTTGGGGAGTATTTTTTTCGGTGTGGATTAACATCCTATTGAACCACACGCAGTTCCAAATTTGGAAGCCACACGGCGTCTCATGGGCCAAAAGCGTTGGAGTATGCTTTCGCATTCTTTGGTTCAAGGCTATTTCCTCGGCAACGTGGGGGTTGATATTCTTATTGATTTTTTTTTTTTTTCCAACTCGGGAGGAACAAACAACAAGCATCGCCGGTGTGTTGTTTTTTTCGTTTACGTTCTCCGATGCTCATTATTCTCACGTCGCATAGCCCTCCACCTGCACGACACCGGACTGTGAATTGCTCTTCAGGGCTCCAGAGCCCAAGTGTTCATTAATCACTCTCTTTATAAAATTAAGCCCTGTCCGTCTGAAGCCTTTATCCCCATAAGGTTATATTACGAGCTTCAAGCTCCATCTTCGGCACGCTGCGGCCAACACCAACAATCCAATCAGCGGTTCGGCTCCGGCACATCGCCTTACTCGACCCCAGTACGATGCCCTTACGATCGGAAGTTCATCAATTTTTGGGGTGAGTAGCTAGGTAGGCCGAGGTTTTGTTTTCTCCCTCTTCATAAGATCTGTCCGTCCGTCAGAAGCTTTTTAAGCTCCGCTGAGTCTCCGCTGATTGCCGTACACCGCGGCAGCTGCCCATCGGGGTTCCAGAGTGTGCTTTCTCGCGAGCCCACGGGCAATCAATCATTCGGCATTGTCGGCACGTGATGTCACCCGTGACAGACACTGCGTGGCGCTAACATTGACAGATGACTCCCACCGCATCGAAACAAAGGCGCCGCGCGCGCCTATAAAAATGTACACAATGCCAAACCAATGCCACCACCTAAACGCTCATTTAAGCGCCGGTTTTTTATGAAGAGGGAATATTATTGGCGCCGGTTTGGCGCTTGAATGTCAGCTTCCGAGACGCTTTAACCGGCGCCAATGGCTTACTCACTATTTCATCAATCCTGACCAGGGAGAAAAGTCTGTAGAATACAGATTGCAATACACCGCCAGTGGTTTATCACAAACCTCAATTTTATCATATCTGACAAAAGGCTTCGCAGGCAGGTGTAATTTTATTAGAATTTTGCTATAAAATTTTCATGAATTTCATGAGGTTTTCGACCCTACCTTACTGGCATCGCCCAACACAAAAAATAATCCCACACGATATATGGTGTGCGACACCTAGCTGCTACTAATTACTTTCATCCTGGAAATTTTGTGTCCTCAGTTTTACTATCCCTCTAGCAAAAGTGTGATCTCCTACTTCAGAGGGATTTCAATTTAAATCAAGACTGGGTGAGCTGAAAAGATATTTCTGGGTGGATTTGGCCACATATGGTTGACATGCGGGTGAAAAAAATGAAAAAAGTGGGCATGTCAATTTTTTTTCTCCACCCCTAATTTTGGTGGCTGGTGATGTGCGCATAGCAAAATTTAAAACTATTACGACCATTTTGGCTATCTAAGCTTGCTTACCAGATCTAAGGGGAAAGTACTTTGGAATTTGCTTTGGCCTTGGGATTAGGAGACACCTGCTTGCGCCATAGAATATTTTGCACTGATTCGAGATCTCTTCAAGATGTGTGCCCTGAGAGGATCGTGTTTGCTTTCAAAATATTCTACAGTAGTGTTGAGCGTCGAATCCTGCAAGAAGTCAAGCAAGCTAACAAACACTCAAAATGACGACATCGCACTGCACATATCCCTCAGTCATGTCTCTCCGTTCGTCCTATTATCTGTTTTCTCATGCAAACAGCTGTAAATCCAGGGTTTTTACATTTTTGAATTTCTGTGATCAATCAAGGGGGAGGGGGACCGCGGAGCGGTCCCCCGAGCGCTTGTTCTTCTTTTATTTTAACTCAGTTCAGAGTCGGCGTCAGCGCCTGCGCTCCACGGTACTTCACACAAACTTCACATCACTCCGCCGCAGAAAAAAAAACACTGCCACCGCTACTGTCACCGCTACGTCACGACCGCCACGTCGCGACCGCGTCACTGGCACCGTCACTCGCGCAGCTTTTTTTCATCGACTCATTGCACCTTGCACCACACTTTGACCAACGCCCCCATCCCAGAGAATTTGGTCGCTCAACCTTCACGCCTCTATTACAGACCATTCCCAAACTCGCACCAGATGCGAAAGGCAGAGATGCGCGAGTGGCACTCCGAGTCTGTATTCATTTCGGTGCATGGAAACCAAATAATCGTTACAATTAGGCCAACTGAGGGCAGCGACCCACCTCTGAGCCCCAATCATCTAGCTTCATTCCAAAATAAACCCATTCCTCTGTCTGAAGCACCCACTGCCCGCGCGTGGCTGCAAGAGGCAGAAAAGGATTTGGCTCGCATCAATGAAGAATCACGGATCCTCGAATCACGTCGCAACGCACTAACGCCGCTGATCGACATATATCGTGTGGCTCTGGCGCCGCATAAAGCCCTTCCTGCGGAGATCCTTCGCAAAATAATCATTCTTTCCGCCGATTGTTGGGGCAGACCCAACCTGAACCGCATTGTGGTCCCACGGCGTTCGCCGAGTGTCCAGCTGGACATCCGCCTCATTGTATCCCGGGTCTGCTCCCACTGGCGAACCGTCGCTCTGGCCACGCAGGAGCTTTGGAACGATATTCGGGTCGATTTCAAGGACGGAGACATCACGCGCCTCCTCAACGCCCTGGATATCTGGCTTTCCCGCAGTGGTGAATATCCATTGACACTGGAGATCAAGGCGGCTCGACGTGATTATGGCTTCCTGCGACTGCTCGTCCAATATTCAGGGCGAATTTTCCATCTGTATGTCGATCGTCTCCCCTTCCCAAACGCATTTTTCGCCTTGCCGACCGGGTCGGTCGACCAGTTGGAGGCCCTCGATATGGGGATTACTGACAATTTCGATGAACTCACCCGGCTTCTGAGTCCCATGTCTGTTTTCGTCAAGGCACCCAGGCTGCGTTGCGTCACGTTACACTCCTGGAGAGACTCAATCGGGCTCAGTCTTCTCGGGATTCCATGGCACAGTCTCACCGAGCTGAACATCACATCGATGTTTACTCCCATCTCCGATTACTATTCCGCTCTCCAAGAGTGCCGGTCCCTTGCCACAGCGCTCATTTCTGTAGATTCCGACGACACTGGGATCCTTGAATGCGCAGACTCAGATATTTCCCTTTCCCAGCTTCGGAGGTTGATCGTCAACGCCGACTGTCTTGGTAGCGCGGCCCGATTTCTCCAAAATATTTCGCTGGACTCCCTCATACAGCTGTCCTTGGAAGTGAGGGGGAGTTGCATCGAACAGATTTCCCTCGTTCATTCATTGCTGGGCCTTCAGCGGCTCGCCTTCGAGTTGATGCAGGACTCTGTTCTATCGGATTCAAATCTAGCCACGTGGCTGCGCGCATGTCCCTCGGTCTTCGAAGTGTTTATTGATTATCCATTGGCGAACTCGAGCCTGGACCAAATAGGCGATGGAACCCTGCTTCAGAGTCTTCGAGTCCTCAGTGTCTTAAAGGCTGACCCGGGTGTTCTGCTGACCACACTCCAGAATCGCCGCCGCAGTCCCGTCTATTCAACCATTGCCGCGGTTGGTGCCAGGCCAACCAGGGGATCAACGAGGGAGGAGATTGAAGCGTTTACTGAATTGCTGACCGCTGGGATATTTGTGGCCAGGGAAGGGAGCAGGAGCCGTAAAGAGGTGTGTCGTGACCAGTTTGTTGTCAAATTTGAGAGACGCTGACTGATTCACTGCTGGTAGATCGAGGTCATGGCGCAGGCCGATTTTGTAGGTGGATGGGGTTTCTTTGACCCTCCACTCTCATAACTTCCCATTTGATTTGCTATTGATACCATTGTTGTCGTGCTGCATCGGAGCCTCATATGTATGGAGTTTGGAATAAGTGTGACTGTGACGACGCGAGGAGTCACTGATTGAGTCATCAACACACGTGACAGGCTCGATGGCCCATGGATGTGACGTAGCCGGTCAGAGGATGTGTACATACAGCCTGCACCCTCGCAGATGGATTTACTACCACGCACTCCAGCGTACGCGCACAGCGCGTCTTTCCTGTGAACAAGTAAAGTCAGGAAAACCAAGATGACGGGGAGTAGTGAATACTGTACTTTTTCGTTCAAATCGACAGGGGTGTGACGCGTGACCCATTTTACCTATTCGACATTTCGGCAGCCGCCGAATTTTTGCGTGACACCTCGGAAATTTCGGCATTTGAACCGAAAATTTTGCCTTTTTTGCCCTTTTTTTTTTTTTTTTAGGCAATTTGGGGCCTGTGTGACCACTTGGAGGTTCGACAGAGGCCGGAGTGACGCGTGACCTCGACCAAAGTTCGTGATCGACGGGGGGGGGCGTGACGCGTGACTACCGATTTGAAGGAAAAAGTACAGTACACGCCTCCCACGGATTTGCGCGCGGTTTGCTATGAAGGTGAGAGGTTCTTTGAAGGTCGAGACGAAACTCAGCCTGTAGTTCCTGTCTCGTACGTATCTAGAGTCCTGGAAGTCTGAGAGCATTCCGACGCCCGCATCCGTACCATGTTGGCCACCTGTGCCCGTTATATGTCGTAATATAATTTATATAGACCAGACCGAGGACAGAGTGAGTTCCAGAAGTCGAGTATTTTTACTGTTATAAGGAGAACTTGAAGCATTGAATAATCA
This sequence comes from Mycena olivaceomarginata, assembly GCA_029378375.1. Taxonomy (NCBI): domain Eukaryota; kingdom Fungi; phylum Basidiomycota; class Agaricomycetes; order Agaricales; family Mycenaceae; genus Mycena; species Mycena olivaceomarginata. Next base: position 232,973 of record JARKIC010000178.1, on the reverse strand, counting down.
AAAATTTGCTGACTTGAAGTCTCCCTGTACGAGTTTCAGCGGACAGAAGTATAACGGATGGCTGTGTACCCAGGAATTTTGTTTAAACAAAGCCTGTTGAGACAGGATAACTGGATTAAATCCGGATCTGATCAATCTACTGCTCATACACGACGTGCGTAGAGGTGCAGGTGGAATTGTGGCAGCGGATTAATTGGGATTGAACCCAAGGTTGAAGCTGCTTTAGGCGGGATGAATACGTCATTAATCTGGTTTGAACAGATTAAATACTGTTTCAACAGGCTAAACACGGGTTTAATCAGGTCATGCTTTTCAAAATGCCATCCATTTCAATGCACCTCTATTGTGCCAGGTCATGCTTTTCAAAATACCTGCCCTTTGAATGCACCTCTCTTGCGCCAGTTCACACTTTTCAAAATGCCAGCCATTTGAACGCACCTCTATTGTGCCAGGTCATGCTTTTCAAAATGCCAGCCATTTGAAATTGAATGCATCTCCATTGTGTCAGGTCATGCTTTTCAAGTGCGGACCATTTGAATGCACCCCTATTGTGCCAGGTCACACTTTTCAAAATGCCAGCCCTTTGAATGCACCTCTATTGTGCCAGGTCATGCTTTTCAAAATGCCTGCCATTTGAATGCAGCTCTATTGTGCCAGGTCATGCTTTTCAAAATGCCTGCCATTTGAATGCAGAGTCCTATTGTGTCAGATCATGCTTTTCAAAATGCCTGCCCTTTGAAAGCACATCTATTGCATCAGGTCATACTTTTCAAAATGCCCGCCATTTGGATGCACCCCTATTGCGCCAGGTCATGCTTTTCAAAATGCCCGCCATTTGAATGCAGCTCTATTGTGCCAGGTCATGCTTTTCAAAATGCCTGTTGTTTGAATGCAGAGTCCTATTGCGTCAGATCATGCTTTTCAAAATGCCTGCCCTTTGAAAGCACATCCATTGCATCAGGTCATGCTTTTCAAAATGCCCGCCCTTTGAATGTACCTCTATTGCGCCAGGTCATGCTTTTCAAAATGCCAGCCATTTGAATGTGCCTAGTTACTTGGATTAAATACATATATTTCTAATTCAATTCTTCCAATTATTAGGTCCCTTTGCTGGCCTGCAGAAGACAAAAAGCTAAGTGCGAGTCACGCCATGCACACTGCAGTGGCCTCATCCAACAAGTAGGGGGGGGGGGGAAGAGTTAACTGCCTACATGCAACCAATCCTACGGTTTTTATACAAGTTACAAATAATAAAAGGAGATAATACCCACTGTTCCACACCTCGGCATGCCATAGTCCTCAAGGGCTTCATCACTATATGTGGGAATTGCTTGGCCCAAAGAGCCTATCGTGAATATTCGATCATGTGCAGGAATGGCCCAAAGCCCAGTTGATAATTAGTAAAGGAGAGTTGAGTTCCGAAAAATCAGTCATGTCAGCCTTTGTTTTTTTGCTCCTCGTAGACCGGTTACGAGTCTATACCACAACGTAGTTCGCCGGGGGTTAAAATCTCTGTGTGCGCGTTGGAGGGTGCATTCACCTAGCCGGACTATGATTCAACTGAAAAATGAGCACTTATTCCACTTTTGCACCGGGAAGGGATAAAATATACGCACAGCCCCAAAATTCAAAAAGTATTCCATAATGTAGTTTGCCGGTGGTTAAATTTTCTGTCGTGTGCTGGTGGATGCATTCACTCAGCTGGACTATGAATCAACCAGAAAATGAACACTCATTCCACTTCTGCACTGGGAAGGGATAAAATATCACACAGTCACAAAATTCAAAAAATATTCCATAAGGTGGTTCGCCGGAGGTTAAATTTTCTGTTTGCATGCTGGCAGATGTATTCACCCAGCCAGACTATGAATCAGCCAGAAAACTAACACCCATTCTACTTCTGCACCGGGAAGGGATAAAATATGTGCACAGCCACAATATTCAAAAAATATTCTACAACATGGTTCAAGAGTGTCACGCATTTGAAAATTTAAACAACTGATTGGCCGCTGGAGAGGTCAATAATGACCGCAATGGTCAACCATTGCAGATCAACGCCTCAAAAAAAATGGCTCTGGGACAGCACTGGAATTGAAGGTGTTTGAAAATGCAAAGGATTGTGGCGAGGGAAAGAGGTCAAGTGTTTGAGAATACAAAGGATCGTGTCAGCAAATAGGGTCACGTGTTTGTGAATGCAAAGGATTGTGTCAATATTATAATGGAGTCACGACATGTGGCCTGCATTTTGAAAAGCGTGATCTGGGGCACATTGAAATAGCTTGCATTTTGAAAAGTGTGACCGATTTTAATGGGTGGCATTGTTTGAGCCATAACTTGGGTTGAGGTATTTAAACTTGGATTTTGACCGGGTTTTATAGTAAAAGGGGCACCCAACTGCCAGGCATACTACCGATCATGCTTTCGATGAGAGCGAGCAGCGCCTTGTAAAAAGCCTCGCCGCCGCATCGGCCATTTTGTACCGTCAGCGTAAGTGGAAGAGGTTTGAGCTCATAGCATGGTACGTGCAAAAGATTCTCTTCCCAGCTAAACTTTACCCCGGCAAACAGCGAATTTTGGCGTGACACCTCCAAAAATTCGGCATTCGAGACGGAAAAATTCGCAAAATCTGCCTTTTTTGCACCTCCAAGGGGGATCTGGCCCAGATGTCATGCATTTTACATCCGGCGCCGTGACCCGTGACGGAGGCCAAATTTCGTCGCGGCACAGGGGGTGCGTGATGCGTGACCGCCGAATTGATCGAAATTATACAGTATACTGGATTCTGGCCTATTGATTCCAACACTGTCAGTGACACGGACTGTGAAAACGAGCCAGTTTTTGCTGTGCCTGTTACACTGGCGACAGCATGTTCGCCGCGGCCGCCTTTGTTTCGGTGCGGTGGGAGCCCCTCAATGTTAGCGCCAGGGCAGTGTATGTCAAAGTTTAACAGGCTGATGTCACGTCAGGTGCCTCTTGATCTCATACCACCATCCAGTGATCATGCATGACCCTCGAATTTCCACTTCATCGAGATTTCCTGTCGATTTGGCTTGACATCCTTTCGCCAGAATATGGAGGAAATCGAGATAGGTGATGGTGGATTTGAATTTGTACGGGCCAAGCTCGGTAGTTTGCGGGGGAGAGGCTTCGTGGGGCGATTGCGAACGTTCAACGAAGGAGGGGGTGGTGTCTCGACGTAGAGGTAGAATAACATGTCAAGACCCCACGTATAAAATTTCAATCCCGGTTGCGCCTTGGATACATGAGCTGATCAATCATCTCACAAGCCTGAAAACGATCACGGGCAGAAGCCGTCGCCGTAATTACAGAATGCCATAAAAGCTGAGCACTCCACGACCGTTCATCCTCTCCCTTTTCTCTCTCTTCGTCCATAGTCCTACATACGTACCCCCTCTCGTTCAAAGGCTTGATCGTCCCGAGGCCCGCCACATGTATCATCCGGATTCCTTTGCCCAATATTCCACAAGGCGGAGCTCCCCATCACATTCAAACGGCGTTGTTTGGGGGGATTCCCACCAAATGACGCTGTCTGAATACCCAAATCCATATGATATCCCCTCAGCCATTTCCGGGTTCTCAGACCTCACGACCTTCTCCTCTTCCTACGACCATGTCGATTCTTACAGCACCAGCCCATCCTCGAGTGCACCAATGCCCCACTACCGGACCACGCCTGGGCCATTTTTCTACACCCACCTAGACACGTCCGAAGGCGAACAATATTATCATCATCACGTTTCGTACGCATCCGAGGGACGGGACGAGAACTCGATGCAAACATACACCAAAGTAGCCGAATACAACGATGCCACCGCGCTTTGGGAGATAGCGACAGCCATCCCAGAATTTCAGTGCTTTGACGCAAAATTACGTCTCGCACCTAACGCGACATCCGACCTCGACCACATTACATTGCACCTGCATCCCGAAGTGTGTATTTCGCCCGCGCTCCTTTCCTGTGCGCCTCCGCTTAAGCTGCACCAGCCGCAGCCCAGACGCAGCATTCCCGTCGTCTCCATCTCTGCACTAGCCTCCATGTCATTGGAGAATGTCCAATTGTCTGTCGAGATGGCCAACCATCCAACCTCTCCAACCTCTCCACCCCTGGAATCGACATTGCTGCCCTCGCGATCTTAGACGTTTGCTTGGGTATCCTAAAATCACATCTATTTACCGGCCGGTGATGGAGGAGGAAGAGTGTGAGTGGGTAGGGCGGATTCCGTTATTTTTTAGTCTGTAGTTTACCGTGCCACTGGTGTAAGATTACAAACAAGCGAGGTACGAGCTAAATATTGTTTGTAGTGTCTGTCTACGAGAGAGTAGTTATTTTTGGCTATAGAAGGAAAGGACTTTAGGAACTTCGTCCGTGTATGTGTACGCTCTCCCTGGGCCTCTAAATTTCCAATAATATTCCCCAACCTCAAGACTAGAATACAAAAATGTTCTGTCTACTCAGATCCCAGATGGCCTTTGCTGTTGAAGGGGAAATCACTCATCCACACTTGCTGTGTAAAGGACCCCCCAAATACTATATAAGCTGTCTCCTTAGCCTCCCAATTTTTTATTATTGTTCTCGCCGCCGCCTGAAACCCTTATTAACCCTTAACCGGCAAACACCGGTCCCGATCAAAACTTAAAACCATACAGTGCCGAAGTCGACTCGGTGGCTCACTAGGTATTACTCAAAGTGCTCAACCAGCTCCGGCATATCCCCCGCATCTCCCTCTGCTCCCCTGGAATTTCCTTCGACGTCAGCCGTGTGAGCACTGTCGTGTCCAGCTTCCATAGGCTGGGATCCGATCCACAGCCTCCAACATTGCCTGCTGGGTAGCGGAATCAGCTGTTTCATAACGGCCTATGGTTTGTGCAAGCCGCTTTAATTTATTCGAATTTAGTGGTGGAAGACATGCACAGAAAAGACGAAGATGTTATATCTGTACAAAATATCTAAAATGTACAATGAACGATGGCCAGTATCTGTTGTCTGGGCAGATGTATCTAGCTGTGGTTTCCCCTGTGTGTGTTCAGCTCTGCCAAATTCCGTTGTTTCCTTCATACTGCAAGCAATGCAGCCGGAATATATCTCAAAATATTTATGCGGGTTTCTGAACAGGAATGGAAAATATTTTACAGCGACAATCAAGCATTTCACGCGGCCAATCCTTCGAAGCAGCATCGACCCAAAATTGCTTACATAAAACTATGTTCACAAACTCATCCAATATCACCACTACGGCTCCACCTCTCGCTTAGGTGTGAAGGAAGAATCGATTTATTGGAAGGCATTCTATATGCTCAAATATTTTCAGAATTAATGCACCAGAAGGCGTCAGAAAACGAGGCCAGAAAATAAATGATCGGTTGACCAACAAGATGGTCGTGGAATATTTCTTGCCTTCACAGAGATAGACCAATACATGTTATATCATAGTCCCCATTTGAAAAAATTGAGTTCGTGGTTTCATACAGTGTTCGATGAAGTTCAAGGTCAATCAGAACCAGGAAAAATATGTTGGAGGAGGAACAAGGATGCAGGGAAATGTTATTGATGACTGCCAATAACCCAGCAGTTCAGAAGACACCCAAGGTATGTTGAGAGTGGAGAATTGACAGTCAGGAAGCAGGATTGATAATTTGACGACTTCTAGAAGCCCCGAGCATAAAAGAGACCCAGATCGACCATAGCACAGTGAATTTCAGGTGAGTGAAGGATTCCAGGTTAGAAAGACGGGGTCATTGGCCAATTTATGTTCAGCTCATTCTCGAGGCGCTACGCAGCCGCAGGTCGAATACAATTGCGGCGCAGCCAGGAATTTTCTGCGAGAACTGCGTGTCTCTGCGGAACGACTGCGAAATTATCAGCTGAGGCACAGTTGAAAGATCCGTTGAATGATTATTAACCCAAATTCGGCTTGGAAGCTGGAGAAATCTGTCTGAAAAATCAACTAAAATCCAAAGCTCTGGGCTTCCGCTGTAACGTCTGTGCTGTCCTGTGCCATTCTGCGGCGAAGTTTGCGCAGTGCGTAGTCGTTGCGATGAGTATACAGGCGTGCACAAATGGGGCAAGAACCTAGGACTTTTAGAATGAGAGGAGAGGAAAAAGGAATGGAGATAAAGCTACATGGGGCAATTGCACCGCCGACGAGGCATTTGCTTAAAGAACGGTTAATGGAGATGCATCTGCATGGGGAATGTGCACAGGTTTCGTAGGATTTCGTTAAAGAACGGTTAATTTGTGGTCATGAAAGAGTGCATGTGACGTGACTGGTACAACTCGGGACATGCCAGACGTCGTTCCCGGTAATCGGTCCGAAAGTAAGTTTCTCGAATAAAACCGGCCCTCTCGCGCAGACTCTCTGGGCGCAAAATAACAAATCTGAGGAGACAGAAATATGGCTGCGAGTTTTACACCCCCAACCCTCCTTTGAATCGAAAAGAAATAATCAAATTCGCAGCGACAACAAAGGAAATAGAAAATTTCAAACTCCGCGCTCAGCCCTTTCGACACTCCCGAGTTGTACCAGCCTGCCTACGGCAAATGGCTCGCCCAAAGTTTTGCTTCTCATAGGCAGGCTGGTAACGAGCCTATGTTTCTGCCACGCTGCCTTGCTTTGCACGAGAACAGACACCCATTCGGTCGCCAAACCATTAAGACTAAATAAGGCCTTAACATGTTTTCATCCTGTTGTTAAGGGCTACCCTTAGTCTTAACTTAAGCCCTTAACATGTTAAGGCCTTAACCCTTAAGTGCAACACTGCGCGTCAGGGACACGAGATTTAGGCACATTGACGCGACATTGACGTACACTGACGCTACACTTGCGCGCATTGACGCGGCGGTAACCACTGACGCGACGCTGACGCGGCACTGACGCGGCGCGCACCGGCGCGGCGACTGACGCGGGACTGGCTCGGCACCCACAAGTTAAGATCATGTTTGACGGCTTCCAAACAAATTTAAAATACATAGTTTCATGTTCCCAACATTTTAGACGTCAACAGGACACACAGAAGTATCATATACCAAGAAAGGATTCGACTTATAACCCAGAAAATTTATCTTTGGGTGTAATATTCATTATCCCATGTCACATTCTCGAGCAGGCCCATGAAAGAGTTCACAGGACATGTCTTTGAGGGGTTTTGAAGGCCAGGAGCACTTCTAGTCATGCCGCGTCAACTGAACAGCCACGCCGCGTCAGTGCGCGCCGGTCTGCGTAATTTTCCCCTGACCCCACAGAGAGAGTCCAGAGAGAAGACCCAGAGAACCCAGCCAGAGCCAGTAGAGAAGACAGAGATGTTCCGGGGCAAAAGAGAACGGGCAGAGACAAGCGGAGTAGATGGCGGTACGAGAAAGAGAGAACCACACACGTCGAAGTGCACGCGCCACTGACTCATTCGTTCGATGCGCTCCGGAGCCGACTTGAAGTAAAGTACGAAGTGCGACTATGATGTCATTCGCTAATTCTTAAGACAAGCTTTGAAAACTTTCGAGCAAATCCAAGGCCAGCCGATATTTTTTAGCCCAGCCAATACCCGTCGATACCTCCTAAGACGTAATTTTCACTGAGCATCAAGAACTGGACACAGACCCGCCCAACAGGGCGTTTCTCTATTTTTGGCAATAGTATGGTCCCGAGATCAAATTGGAGAGGATGGATTCTGAATATCTGAATGGCTAGTACATATATTGCGCTCCTGGTACATCTTGTCCCACCCATTCTCCCAAGTAAAGCATGCCTATGTCCAGCCAAGGAAGCAGAAAGGCGAAGGTCAACGGCCTCGGGCGAGTCGTTGTTATTCACGCGTCAGAGTACACTGGATCTCACACTTTCAGCCCCGACTCCCCAGGCAAAACAACTATGGAACTGGCGCTGTGAGTTGTAGAAGACATTCTTTGCCGGGAAGGATGATTTCTGATTTTGCCTGGTGAATTCATGCGGCCGGTCCCCGCGCCCTCGATGTAGCTCGAGTTGAGCTTCGAGTCCCCTTTCCGTCATCTGCTTGAGCTCCTTTCGATGCAAATCTGCTCCGCTTATTCCTCCTTATTATTCTTACTCCCGTTGGCGCTCGGCCACCTTCCCTCTCCTCCGAGTTCCTGGAGCAGCCCGAGTATCTTTGGTCGGAGGCGCATCAATGTCTGCCTCCCCCTTCGACTGCGGATGAACAGTGAGCAATGGACCAATATTCCGGATTAGACTTTGGACTTTTGGCCTCCTCCGTGCTCGCGGGGCGGGCTCCGGCCAGAGAATGCGATCAAAGGGTAAACGAATGGGGCGTCGGCCTTACTCGCTTTATTGAATTTAAATGTGAGCGCGTCAAGGGAGTCGAGTGAATCCAACGAGAGTAGTGTTGTCAAAGTTCGGTTCGGGAAATCGGTTCGAACCCGAACCGGACTGAACTGAACGCGAAGTTCAGGTTCAGGTTCGGGAAATCGGCTTAAAAATCGAAATGACACGCGACACCTGAACTGTCAGGTTTCCATTCATAATGATGAGATGTTGAAAACTTCGTCGGGAACAAATTCTTCCGACATAGGAAGTCAAGTACTAAACAGCAGGCACACTAATCCAATGCGTTGAAAGAGGTGTGAGGTATCTACTGTACAATGTATGAGAAACGACCAAAAGCAACTGCCAGGGTATAAACACATACTTTGAATTTTTTTTCAGATGTGATGATGGCCTTCGGAAGCCTCTCTGGCGTTCATAGTGAGCCACATGAATCTTTAGAGTTCCATGTTATTTTGATCGATTTACTTCGAAATTCAACTTGACTTCCATACATGGCCATGGGGTTCCTCCCAGTTTCAAAAAGAGCTATGGTGTTGAGGGTGAAGTTAAAGCATTCTAATGCAAAATAATGGATGAAAGGGGGGTGGAATGTCCTCTCTGAAGGCTGAAAGCGTGTTTTTGGTGCACAGTGTTGGAATTCGAGTCGGTTGCTCGCTGTCACCGGCCCCGCTGGGGCACGATGGTGTAGTGGTCTATCGTGCGGTGTTTCAACACACCACCTGACTTGCGGGATCTTGGAGCAGGTTCGAACCCCCCCACGCGCTGGAGAGATTAACATTTTGACACTCTTCGGCTTCTCCACTTGCCGATTCCCGGCTTGGCCTTGTTGTGCCCTTCTTTCGGATCATCCCGCGGATCCCGCTGTCCATTCTCCCACGCCATCGGCAACTTCCTTATCTTCGCAACAACAGCCGGAACAACCCGGCGGCCAGCACATTCACACTCCGCAGTACTGCGTTCATACTCAAACGTGCCGGGTGGGTTGAGCCCGGCAGTCGTTTATCCCAGTGAGGTTGCCTGGGATTTTGATGGGGGCCAACAAAGAAACCGGAAAATCACTGCACTGTGCCGAGAATGGGAATTCATCAGCCTGGGTTCGAAATAGGATCAGACGGAACTGGGGTAGGGGCTGCTGGTTGGCTGGGTCTAGGGATGGAAGTCGGGCCGGAGAATGTCAAGACTGACGGGATGATTACAACATTCTCGGGAGTTCCCCGGATGTTAACGTTGTGGCTGCGCCACAGGACTGGGTTCCATCACCATGTCATGTGTTCGAGTAGGAGATTAAAAGACCAGATATGATTACCTGATAGATAGAGGAAGACAAGTTTGTATCTCTACCATATGCCCTCGGCACAAAGGAGAATAAACAAGGATTCAAAAAAAAAAAAAAAACCGGCCCCGCTGGCTTTCAGATGCCAAGTTTCGAGTGCGCGCCCACACTGCCTTTGGACTTGATTTGACTCATCCTTGCTCAATTCCTGTCCAATGCTGTACCACTTTCGGACCCGAACTAGTATCTAGCTGTACTGTTTTCGAATAGATTCCCCTGCGCGTTTTCCAGAATCTTCTGCTATTCCCGAGTAAAGGACGTGGACACTTTTATGTCAACAGCACAGTCCCAAATTGACTGATCAACAAAGTTATAACTCCTTCAATTTTGAAGCTGTTGAAATATCTGTCTTGGAAAAATGATTCTTCACCTTAAAAATAAAATTGCGGTGGAGTTCTTTGGGGTTGTGGAACTTGCCACTCTACAAACTCGTTTTGAGTCTTGACCAAAATCTCCGGCCAAAGTACTTTGGTGGTGTTCAAGTGACGAGCACCATAGAGAAGTGAAAAGACGCGGAAAGGTCATTTTGTCGTTGGAAGTAATCAGACTTTCAGCGAAAAGTTGAATATGGTGACGGAAAATGTGGGAAATTTGGGAGAAAGCCAAACAAGCACAAACTCGGACAAGTTGCTCGGTTGACATATAATTAAGGTTGGCTGGAGCAATTTTAGAAAATTGAATACGGAATGGAGATGGGGCTGAATATGCTGTGACTGCTTTGTCTCAGAGTAGAATACGCTACGGAAAAGACTCCGCTACGGAAAAGACTCCGTTGTTGAAGGCCGATTGTCGAATCGTGTGGAAGTGGGATGATGAAGGCCGGCTGAAGTTGAGGTCAAGGTTGTATCATCTGCCGGGACAAGATGAAGGCCGAGTTTTGTATCTTTTGAGTGAAAGGATCCCAAAAACTAGAAAAAAGTACATAAGTATGAGTTTCTGCCGAGCGGAGCCACGGCCCTCACCCCACGTCAATTTGTCGCGTTTACGTGTGGTTATACAAGTTCAATCGTGCGGCAAGACTTGTTCTCCATTATATTTATTTCTTTGTGCATTCGCCCACTGGGGTTTGAGTCACTCGTGAGGCATTCGTACAGTCGTTGCTTCGCACTCTGACTGAGGTAAAGTGGTCCGCCTGTTCCCTCGATATTTTACTTATACTCAGAGTACAATGCCTAGATCATTCGTGTCTGGGTACATTGATATATATTGAGTCGCTCTGACTGAAATCATTCGTGTCTAGTTTCTAACTCTGGATGCATTCATAAATTTGTCGAGTTTCGTTTCGACAAGTCTGAGTTTGCGGGCGAGTCCCGAGGCCGCCGTGACCGCGAGTTGTGCACCACGTCCCTAGAAACAAAGCGTGAGGGGAACAGGGCCGGACACACCTAAGGTCAGTATACAATATCGATCTGGAGACTTCCGTTTTGCTTCCTTCCCGCCCTTCGTGTGCGCCGGGTGTCTGTCCGAAGCCTTTTAAACTCCGCTTTTGGACTTTCATGCCCAGAACTTTGGAAGCACCCGTCAAGCACTCTGTTGGTGCGAAAACTCGATTTGCCGCGTGGCCGGCACCTTCGGCATTGCACTGCATTCTTACGTTCTTTGCCTCGCACCTGGACAGGGTTCTTCTATTTGCGGCCAAGTTGCGGCTCCTTCTCCAACAAACTCATACCACTCAATCCAGTTGTGTACCAAACCGCTGTCGATTCTTATCACCCTCTTTATCTCTCTCTTTATAAAATTAGAGGTCTCTGTCTCAGACTCTCTGTCTGAAGCCTTTAAACTCCGCCAACTCCGCGCTTCGATTTGGCTCGGATCGACTTGCCGAGACCTACCCTAAAGTCAGCTTATTTATTCGGATGCTGAATCTCAGCAAGTGTACCACCCTCAAGTTCAACTTCTTGATATCACCCTCTTTAAGGGTTTTCTTCCTCTTCATAAAAGTCCGGGAAATACGACGATGATGGACTTTCAGACTTTCGGCTCAGTGGACCTCAACGTCGGCTCCCATTCGGCGGAACTCGCCGCTTCCGCACAAACTCCTTCCATCACTTCTCCTTCAAATAGACTCGAGTCATGGGTTCCCGAGGATTCTCCTAGCGCCCAATTAAAGCCCCGCTTTTGGTCCACCAGAAAGCTCCCGACACAAGAGGTGAGCGATCTTCGGATCTTGGCAAACATTCCCACGACCCTACCTACCCCCCGAAAAAGGAAAGTGTTTGGCAGGACAAACAACGGCGATCGCTTCCACCATTTTTCTTTATCCGCGTCGACGCGTCGCGGCGCGTCCCAAACGCAAGTCCTTCGCGCAAACCCACACAGTGCGAACTCTGGAAACAACATGAGCTCTTTCCTGTAAATAATGCACATACCTCTTTGACCACAAACAAACAAATGCTTCCATCAAGTGATGGACGTGGCCACATCAAATCCCAAGATCCGAAGATTGCTCACCTCTTGTCCCGACACATAGCGTCCGAACTGCCACGTGACCGTCGCGTCGCGTCTTTTTTTTTCTGATGTGAAGTCGAAGCCATAACGCACCACCACAGTTCCCACAGAAAAAAAAATTGTGTTCCTCCATATGTGTCTTTCCTACTTCAAGATTCAGATGCTGTTCATGCCATACCTCGGTGCATTTCTCTCTCTTTATAAAACTACCCTGCTTTCAGGCATCAATCCCAACACTTATGAATTTACTTACATTTTTATTTCATGAATTCCGCCCCGATCCAATCGGCCAACTTAGCTCCACTCCGGAACCGCTTGTTAAGACCTACCATTATTTATTTGACTTTCACTTACACGCACCATGCTTGATTATCAATTGACACATTCAGACAAAGCGCTGAGTGAAACGACCCAAGCTCTTAACTGGGAGACAATACATGCAGCAGACGGAAACGTGCCGAAAATCGTAAAAGAATGAGGCAGGAAGAATAAAAGCAGCGAACGAATAGGGGCATATGTAAGCAATATGATCCCTTGAACTTGAATCCATAGTTCCTACACTTTTCAATTTCTATGATTAATAAAGGGGGAGGGGGACCGCGGAGCGGTCCACCGAGCGCTTGCAATTATATACAAAAGAAGGCGGAACTAGCAAGTATACACTACGCTATTTATCTGGTTACGCTGAATTTCGGATCGATGCACTTCTCCCACTCAGTGCCATGAACAAAGTATGTAAGATCCAGCATTACCACGCCGGCGGGACCAAGCACAAGTGAGTTCCAAGGAAGACAGAAGTTATCACGAAGCCAAGGTGGAACCCAGACAATGCGATGAGCCAAAGAATCAATCACCCAACCGTCCTCGAGATGGGAATGATGTCCGGAGTGCATCCCGGAGCTAGATCCTGGGGAAAATGAGACGAGCGCAGGGTAATTGGAGGAGGCCCTCATCATACCTTTCCTGGGAATCCAATTGTATTCAGGACCTCCCGAATGGCCACGGTGCTGTTGTGCGAGCCGGACACGATCCGCTTCCCATCGGGAGAGGAGTCCGTATGCCTCAATGGCTGTCCGAGCGCGGCGCCGGTTTCTGAGTCCCAGATGCGCACGGTGCTGTCGCCCGAGCCGGACGCGATCCGCTTCCCATCGGGAGAGAAGGCGACCGACAAGACGGAGGACGTGTGCCCTGTCAATGGCTGTCCGAGCGCGGCGCCGGTTTCCGAGTCCCAGATGCGCACGGTGCTGTCGTCCGAGCCGGACGCGATCCGCTTCCCATCGGGAGAGAAGGCGACCGACAAGACGGAGTCCGTGTGCCCCGTCAATGGCTGTCCGAGCGCGGCGCCGGTTTCCGAGTCCCAGATGCGCACGGTGCTGTCGCCCGAGCCGGACGCGATCCGCTTCCCATCGGGAGAGAAGGCGACCGACAAGACGGAGGACGTGTGCCCCGTCAATGGCTGTCCGAGCGCGGCGCCGGTTTCCGAGTCCCAGATGCGCACGGTGCTGTCGTCCGAGCCGGACGCGATCCGTTTCCCATCGGGAGAGAAGGCGACCGACCTGACGGAGGACGTGTGCCCCCGAATCAGTTTTTGTAAACTTAGCCAGTTTGCATCCAAAGGTCCGGCATAACGTAAAGTTCTAGGGAATTTCGAGGAGAAACTCTCTCGGACTTTTGATCGCTGTGGTGCAAGAGGTAGAGCGGAGATGTAGATGTGGGGGACACTTTGAGCAATCACGGGTGCAAATCCGTTCAGGAATCTTTGTGCGTCATACAGCTGGAGTTCCAAGTCCTGGTCCTTTGGCTGAATGAAAACCACAAGAGATTAAATTTAGGCCATAATCGTGATCGCTCGCTCACCTTTGCGTATTCCCGCGCAAGTTCCAAAATTTCGCTCCCAATACTGAGGGGAACAATCCTGTGGTGGCAAATTTCAATTATTTAGTGTCAATAAATCGTTTTTAACAGATTTTTTGAAAAGTGCTGGAAACATCTTTCTATTTCGGTGACACGGCTTTGTGTTTTTTACTTCAAAATTTCGCGTTTCCATATAAGGAAACCCTAACCATATACACGTCACGTGTACGCGTCTTCAAATAACTCTCATACCGCAAACCTTTCGTTCCCCAAAAATCGCAAATGCAGCAAATGCGGTGGTTTCGGTCATATTGGTGTGTTTTCATGTCACTGTTGGGGACCCTATCTTTTAATAATTCGCATTTTAGCCTCTAATCGCAAATGCCCCAAATAACGGGATGGGAGGCCGCGAAGCGGCCGACCAGTCCCTTGTATTATATTATGATTAGAATTATGGTTGGAGGGTGTATCTACGTGATCCATTTCATCCAAATAATACACCAGATTTCTGAGCTCGTAAGGTTTTGCAGTCAATCAGCAACGGGGTGGAACCTGTAGGCCAGTCGGGTACGCCTTTCTCCCCCAACCATCCACGGTTCCATCGCCTCTGTCCAGGGCATCAACATAGGCAGTTTGATGGCGTTTCCGGGTGCTTCTTCTTCTTCCTGCTGAGTCACTGTGACTTAGTGCCTATTCAATTATAATGAATACATACCTTCTGGGGAGTTACTCATACTGGTCCATCCGATATCTGATCAGCTTACTGCTGCGATTTGCGAACATTTTAAACTCACTCTGTATGCAAATCGGTCCCAGATGGAGAGGCTGCGGATGATGCAGTCGTAGCCGCTGATCCAGAACTCGTAGTCGGCGGCTGGCAGCGTCTCATAATTTCGTGTTTCAAAGTAAGTTTGATTTTGCTCACCACTGAATCCTCAACAATTATTTCCAAACGAGAATCAGAAGGGACTGTGAACTGGGGTGAAGAGGTAGATTCTTCTTCGAGGATCTCGGAGCCCAATATTTTGACGAAGTATCGCTTCCATCCAGGCTGCATAAGGTCGTTGAAGGCCAGTTTCTGTGCGCCTGCAAACAGGTGAGTATGACCGGCTACAATGCATAGATGCACCAACCATCTAACGAGGACGGAGAGTTTTGTATGGCGTAGATGAGCTCATTGCCGTTGACCAGCCACTCGCCGTTGTCCAAATCACCAGCGGACGGAACAACTATGGACTGCATAAATTGATTCGGGGGTTGGACGCGCATGTCTTGGATGAATAGCTCGAGACTGCGATACTTCAGTGGCCTATGAGTCTCGGGGAGGTCAGAATCGTCTCTCGGGCCTGCAAGTGTCAGAATACATCAGGTCCTTCATGACTTTGAATGTGAATGGACGTACTTTGCAACGGGAGCGGGGCGAATACACCGGTAAATCCATTTTCAAGAATACTGGCCTTCAAAATGTCCTTCTTGATCTTGGAAGGATTGAAGGTGGACTCGGGCCAGCGATAAATTTGCCCTCGGATAATGGCAATCAAGTCATCTTTTGTCTTGCCGTCCCTGAAAGTATAATCATAATCACCACATCCGCAATACAGTGCAAGACCAGGAATACAGATACGTACAGATCGTCTCGAGAATATGGACGTTCAGTTGAAGAAGATGAGTCATCAGCTGTTACACACTCGACACGGTTTGGCTGAAAACGTCTTTTAGCACAAGAAAGCATACTGGTATCGGCAGGACTGACGTACCTCGAGCAACATAGTACCTTCCTGAGAGCACGAGACGGTTCGGAGATCTCCGTGTAGGGATGCAGTTTGTTCTGTGCCACCCGAATATTGTGGCTAGGAATGCAAGGATCAGATTCGAGGAATTAATATCATTGGAAAACCCACGCACCTCGAGTTTCATGGCGCTTTCCTTCGAATCACGAGATAGATCGTCGGTGGTTACACTGTCGACACCCAGTGGCTAAAACCGTATTCAAGTACGACAAAGGATTGGTATTGGCGATAGCAACGTACCTGGGTAACCTGAGTGTTTTCCAGAGAGCACGAGATGGCCTCCAGATCTCCGCGTCGGGCCTGAGTTTTCTTTGTGACCCGGGGAAATTGTGACTGCGAATTTCAACGCTGCGACTCAGTTTCGAGCCGGCCCTCGAGCAGGCTGGGAGTGGCGCACCGTGCAGGAGAATAGGCTTCCCATGGAAGAGTTTTCAATTTGAGAAGTGAGGGAGTACCGACAGAAGCCTGACCGCTAATAAGGGATGTGGACGCGTGCGAGGTGCGTGTTGGTCGCGTGGTGGCCGCATGGTGGCTGCATGGCACAGTCCACTGGTCGCGCAAAGATTATCTTACCTCCCAGATTTGTGAGTAGATATTCAGAAATAGAACGTTAGTCCTTTTGTGCTTGAGTACCAAAAATGTCCAAAAAAGAACGTGACTTTTTATTTGGCCCCACAATGACATTGCCTTAAAAGGCAATCTAATCTAATCTGGTCACGTGTTGGGTGCGGTCGGGTCTACATAGTTGCTTGACAGCACGATCTTTTTCAGTGTCTTCGCCACGGGCGGTCAGACACGGCTTGGTCCCAGTTCCATACAGACACGCCAGAGTCCGAGCCCTCCGGTGCCGCACTGCCGCTCGCTAACGCTCGCAGCGCGCGGCGCCTCGGGGTTCCGAGAGCACGTGAAAATCATGTGACTTCACGTGATTTTCCGCGTGACATTGTGTTTTCAAGTATACTGTAGCGTTTCGACCGAATGTTCAGGTGACGGGTGACGGAGGGCCGTGAACTGGACATTTTTGGTATGGGTGACGTGACTTTTCGATTTTGTCGCTCAAATAGGCCGAAAAATGCCAAAATTTTTGGTTCGGCACCCGCCGGAATACCATATAGGCACCGTAATTTTCTGCTCAGGCAAGGACAAGCTGTGCATTTAAAAAGTTCAATTTTGTGTTCATTTAAACGGTCCTATCTCACACTGTTTACCTGATTGCTTGGCAACGGTTACACCAATTGCCATGCTCCTGTAGGCATTTCGACTCAGAATTGCTGTGGCTATCCAATGCATTCAATTGATGGCACAATCCCAATTTAGACATTTTGTTCATTTGAATGGTCCCGTCTCGCACTGTTTGCCCAATAGCTTGACAACGGCTGCACCAATTGCCATGATCCTATAGGCATTTCGACTCAGAATTGCTGTGGCTATCCAATGCACCAGGCACCGTAATTTTCTGTTGAGGCACGGGCAAGCTGTGCATTTAAAAAGTTCAATTTTGTGTTCATTTAAACGGTCCCATCTCACACTGTTTACCTGATCACTTGGCAACGGTTACACCAATTGCCATGCTCCTATAGGCATTTCGACTCAGAATTGCTGTGGCTATCCAATGCACCAGGCACCGTAATTTTCTGCTCAGGCAAGGGCAAGCTGTGCATTTAAAAAGTTCAATTTTGTGTTCATTTAAACAGTCCCATCTCACACTGTTTACCTGATCGCTTGGCAACGGTTACACCAATTGCCATGCTCCTATAGGCATTTCGACTCAGAATTGCTGTGGCTATCCAATGCACCCGGCACCATAATTTTCTGCTCAGGCAAGAGCAAGCTGTGCATTTAAAAAGTTCAATTTTGTGTTCATTTAAATGGTCCCATCTCACACTGTATCCACCGGGAGTGACAGGCCAAATCTACACAACCGCTCTGCCTCCCTCTCTGGAATGGGATGGTCTACAGCTTGAGTATTCACCGGAAGTCTCTCATCCTAGAGATCAGATTGAGAAAACGAGCTTGAATCCTGCTCCGCCTCCAGCCCCCGCACACACCGGCAGTGCGGGGCCATGCAGGGGTAGGTTCGAGCGCCCATTCACAGCTGGTCCCACTGCATCATGATATCGAGGAGGTTCAGGCTTTTCCCACCCCCCTTCCATACATTGGTCAGACTCCGGAGAACAACTGGACCGAGGCGGAAACCGCCGTCTTTGTTAGAGTAGATCCTGCAGACGACGAGTGGACGGATGAAGAGAGCAACCAGACTGGTGTAGGTTCCCATTCAAAGCACAAGAGTGGTAATCATATGAAATAGCATCCCCGAGGTACAGTGGTGTCTCTCTCTTCAGATTGGGGCCGTTCAATAACTGTGACATGCTAGCGCGACGCTGGATATACACGGACAGATCACCATCCCCCGGAGCGGTCGAGAAAATCCCAGAGTTCCCCAAGGGAAAGACTCGGAGTGGGAGGCACTTTTCATTCACGGAGCTCAGTGAAGGCGATTGTAGAATTAATCTGGCCCCCGCAAACTAAACCTCACGTCGAGTAATATATTTCCATCTTGGAGCGCGATGACAATCGATTTTCGGCCACAAATGACTCAATTCAACCAGCATTTACCTTTTTGAGAAAATATCAACAGTGAAGGAAAATTTCCCCAGAAAACGGAGTTGAACTTTTTCCAGCAGTTTGACACTTTTGCCGTCGATATCCAAGCATACATCGCAGCCAGACGTTAAGTAAGGGTCCACGCGCGCCATGTAGAGAGTTCTAGCATCTCACGCCGGCAGATGCCCGACGAAACGAACAAGTCCCAAGATAACGTTCACACTGGTTGCTTTTTTACCTTAACTTTGTAATGCTCCTTCCAGATGAATTTTGCACCGGTTTCGAAACAGACACCCAAATAGCACGCCTTCATCACCTGTTTGATTGGTTTACCGCCGAGATTAAAGGAGGGATACTCTTTTTGTCGCGGCCCGAATATCTGATACAGGCACTTTGCGATAGAGGTTTCGCAGCTATTGTTGTCACACTAAGACTAGAGTAAAGGTCAACCATTGGTCCAGCTGTACCCGCATCTGTTCTCAAAAATTAAACATGGTCAAGATCCAGACAAGGAAAAAATCCAGCACATTTTCCTCATCCAACGTGTTTTGAAGGTGGCCCAGCAGAAAGAGTCCATCATCCCGCCTAGCACGGCTAGCTCGACCAGCCAGACATTCTTGGAAAGCAATCTGAAACAATTTGGCTTCAAAGACCCTAGCATCATCCTGATATTCCCGTAGCTGCGGCGTCCACAACCAAACTGGACAACTGCGAGGGACGGGCATGGGATCGATAGTGACAAAGCGACAGAGAAGAAAGTGATGTTGTGGCTGTCCAGACATAATCACATGAAGCATTCCAAAACAAGTTAATCAATTATATTTGCATGCTATCTAAAATACAGGATGTGGGTCCTCCTACTTTCCTACTTGCACTTTCTACGCACGCTGGCTTCCTCACAGGGGACGCCGTGCTCACCACACCTGCCGCTACCGACCTGAAAGCAGTGGGAGATCAGCTGGCGACGAACGCGCAGGTAAGACCCCCATGAGGAAGATCTGCTTGGGATCTGCTTGGGATCGAAGTAGACTACGGTACCTCCGCGTTGTCCAGTGTGCACATCTCCGCATGCATGCACCCCCATATCCACACCCGGACGCCTGTACCCGGGACGCCTGTTTGTTGCGGCCCAACTTGCCCGCAGCATCAAACCCGCCCATGGGCTCGTCCAATGTACTTGCCGAGGATCCACAGCACGCCGGGGAAGACCTTGCCGGACAATAGAGATGCATTCAATTTCAAGTGGCTGCCATTTTGAAAAGCCTGACCTGGTGCAATAGAGCTGGCTTCAAATGGCAGGCATTTTGAAAAGCATGACCTGGTGCAATGGAGGTGAATTCAAATGGCTGGAATTTTGAACAGCATGACCTGGCGCAATAAAGGTGCATCCAAATGGCGGGCATTTTGAAAAGCATGACCTGACACAATAGAGGTGGTTGAACTAACCTTGAAAATTGAAAAAAGAGAAATAGATATATGGGTGCACCAATGAATATCTAAAGTGCATGATACAAAATGCTTATGCAGAGCGTTTGAAGAGAGCACAACATCCATCTGGCACCTCCCACCATCCTTTGCAAATTATTGATGGTGTAAAAAGCGGGAAAAACGGGTCTGTGTCCATCTTTAGGGGTGCTCAATAATTAGTTCGACCCAGGTCAGTTCAAGTTTTTATTAAATATTACAAATGATCTGAGCTCGGCTAATACTTTCTGGCAACGGTTGCCAGGCGAACGTCACCTAACTGCCGCCGCCAAGGCTAATGTAAAGGGTGAGGAGGCGCTAATCCAAGGGGCCTCCGATCTCGTTATCACGCCCACGCATCGACACACGTGACCCAATTGATGGCGACCTCAGGCAAGTGCAAGGAGGGCAAATAAATCCATTTGAGAGCGTCTATGAACATTTTGGACATGTATGAGGTTAGTTGGAGGATACAAAAAAAAAAAAAAAAAACCTGAGGAGTCTCTCTCTTTATAAAATTATCCGTGTCTGAAGCCTTCTCACGCCCTCTTTTGGTTCATCACGCCCAAATCTTTGGCACATCAACGTTAAACTTCGCCTGTGTGTCTGAAGCTTTTTAAACTCCACTCTTAATCAATCATTCTGGCAGCTCGGATTAACCGTTCTTTAACGAAATCCTACGAAACCTGTGCTATTTCCCCATATATTCACACCCGTTTAAGGTTCGTCTGTTGTTCTTACACTTTTTACCCCGTAGGTCCACGGCATTTTTCCACACTTCCTGCCCCATGACAAACTACGCACTGGGAGCGTGCTTTCCAGGTCCCCGAGGATGAACAGCGGCAGCGGATGGTGCGCGGCAAATTTGGTCTCGACCTTGTCTGCCCATTTTTGGAATTCTTCTCCCAACAAACGGGTATGGATGAGGCTGGTACCCGCCAGGTTCCGGTTGCGAGCACATCCAAACTTGTCGCGCGGCGTCAGACCATGGCAAATTTTATTCAGGTGGGTGTGATGCCTGGCCATCAATTTGAATGAGTGGCTGTCCACGCAATGTTGAACCCCATGCCTCACAATTAAATGGCCCAACATCCATTTCAAAGCATTTTTGTCGGATTTGGCAGGGATAAGGGTGCACTTGACATATTTACAGCTAATTGCAGAACCGAAGGTGCGAATGAAAAAATTGCCATTTTGGGCAATTTTTGATCCTCGCCTCCGAATTACGGATATCTCGGTGAGTTCTGCACCAATTGAGATGAAATATAGCTAGTTCTTCTATAATAATTCGTGCATAATCAGTCATAGAAACCAATCTTGAAAAATGTTATATTCTGCACCGCCGGCATTTGAGGCACCTTGGGCCATGAACTCCGACTTGGTCGCCCAAGTCAGGGATTAGCGCCGACGATAATTGTCGTCCGCGTTAGACTGGGGCAAAGTGTCGAGAGTGTGGGCAGCTTTATCGCGACAAGAGAACCGCGGGCCCAGAGTCGCCTCGAGGCCCAGAGTCGCCTCGAGTTTCAAGCAAGGGCTACAGATCAATCAATTGAGCATCGTGTCATATACCTTGGGCCGGAGACGGAGGGAAGACGGAGACTGTTTGATTATCATATTATGATAGCCTCAGCATGGAAGTCACTCTTTTGTATCTGGTTCCGCCAAGGAGGTGAACTCGTGCATGCTGGAAGCTCATCAAGCACATAGCTCTACCCAGAAAATCAATGAACGGATTTCATCCACGTGAACGTCGAGGAGATCCAGGTGGGCTTTGTGGGCTTGGTGCGCAGCGCATTGTTTCCCCTCCAGTGCATAGAAGGATCCAGCAGCGGCAATAGAAGATGAGGTTTTTTTTTCATCGAATAAGATATTTGACCATGGAGCTTAAGAATCCCCGGATCCAAATCAGGAAGCGAACGCCACTAGCTTTGGACATGCTCGGAATGTAAATCAGCATCATACTGAGCCGGGTCACCTAGCTCCAGTTGAGACGCGGTTCGATTGAAAATGCCTTGTTCGATGTGTCAATTCTGCCGGATTCTGCCACAATTCTGCCCGCCGATCTGCCGATCTGCCCGGCCTGTTTGCCTAAAACAGTCCTACTAGTCTCTCCTGGACAGGGGCTATGACAGAAATGCTTGTACCCCGAATTCTACCCCCCTACACTATCTGGGTGGGCTGAATTCGACTTGCGCGTGTGTTGGCGAGGTGACTCTGGACTTCTCAGAGTAGCCAGGTGAAGAAACAGTACGGCATCGACATCGGCACAGGCATTCGATAGCGCCAAGCGGCATCAGAATAGCGGCAAGATCTGAACTGATTGAAGGGCTGTAAGATCTTGCAGCCAGACCGAGCGATGGATAGAGGCAGAGGCAGATATTCGACCTATCACTGCGTTCAGACCCCCCGTAGACAGAGGGTCTCCATTTAATGTACTTTCCTTGCGATAAACATCTGGGTTCAAGTAATTTTTTTGACCAAGGGTCTGATTTCAATGTCCGTTACAGTAATGTATCCATAGAGATGTCGGATGCCGCACCTCGCAAAGCAGGGAGTGTGGCGACGGTGGGCGACGGTGGAAGACAAAGAGTGTCTGGTGGAGGACTCGCTCTGCTGATGCGTGATTGTCGGCCGCCTGCGGCTAATTGTTAAAAGCCGGTTTAGCGGAAGTCCGGGGCCGGGTGGCAGTGCAGCAACCATATATATAGGATGCCATTGCAGGTCAATAGGTGCCCACAGCAATTACCCTTGGGGACCCAGAACCACACCTTATTTCCAGGACACATTTTAGTGGACCTCCCTTCTCATCCTGGAGCCCAGTTATTGCCCTCAGTGTCCCAGAACCACTTCACCTTGCTGACCACCACCGGCTTTCTCGGGTCTGCGCAAGCCCCATGTCTCACAGCTTTAATCCCAGGACACGGCTCTTGATGTGACGTCAATCCGCAGTTATGGTTGGCGTGGTTCCGTGGGCTGCATTATTTTGGTGGGTTCATTCACCTTCCCTTCCTATCCTGGACACCAGGGCTAGCTGTTGGCGTGCAGTCAAGTATTGCCATGGAGTGTGCTCTTTAACTTCCACAGCGCGGGCCTGAAGTTTTGTGAATGCAGCTGTGTGAGGAAGACGTTGGCGTGGTATGCATGGTACTCTACTTCTCCCTGTTTCCGGCCCTCTGCACGGAAATATATGGAGTTATCTGCTGAATCAAAACGGATAGGTTCCCAGCCAACATTGCGAGCATCATAAGGGCCATACTGTTGGAATACGCCCGTAGCAGCTCGGCTTCCCACGGACTTTCTAGTACTTTCATTTCCTTATTTGAACTCATCCCATAGATAGCCTTAGAATCACCCTCTTTATAAAATTACGTGTGTCTGTCCGTCCGTGGTCCGAAGCCCTTGTAAAGCCCGCAATCTCCGCGCGTCCGGCATGAATTTACCGAAATCTCAGATCAGCTCAAATGAACTCTAGCTTCCATTCGGACAGAACACTTCCAGTTTACAGAAAGCGGTGGCCGACCTGGCCGTTGACGTCGGCTCGGATGCCGCATTCGGCGCTGCCGCACAATCACCCACTCTTCGGTCATGGGTTCATCCTTTCCATTTCCAATAAAGCCATTGAATGGCGAATCTTGAAAGAAAATGGAGGGTGAATTCACACTCCACCGAAGAGGATACTGGGCCGCGAATTAGCCGCTTGTATTCTAGATAATATTGTAGGTATATAAGCGGTGAATGAACTGCTCGTAGGGCATCCATTTGCCCTAACGCGAGCCTTCTCACACAACAGCACGATTGGAAACCTTCCTCTAATTCATCTTATCTCCGCTTCCTTCCGTAATCCCAACGCATACAACATGCGAGGCACGAACTTCCTGTTGTAGTGTCTGTCTATGAGAGACTATAAGGGCCATAGGGATAACTTCCCCACATAAATCCGGCAGTTCAAGGAATCATCCCTCCAGGACAAGGGCTAGGAGCTTCAGAATCTCGGTCTAGGCTAGGTAACAAACTCGGAAGAACTGGAGGATCTGCATTTGTGCTTAGGCCAGCCATGTTGTCAGTAAGCTGCACCAAAGAGGCATTTCACCCATGAGTGCAACGAGGAGGAGGTGCTCTTGCAGTGCTTGAAATTGTAGGCGTAGTTGGTGTAGTTGATCTCGTTGACCCGGTAGGTGTCGCATCTCCAGAGTGACTCTGCGGAATTGGGGCGGATAATGCTGGCCGGCTCCCAGAGGCAAATTCTGGAGTTTGATGAGAAGATATGCTAGAGTATGTGATGACGGATGACGATGGGAAAGTATCGGCCATCGAGCAGCGGGTGAAGTGTAGCCGGAAGTACCCGTCGACCTTTTCGTGCAAGACCACTGGTCCTCCCAGATTCTAAGTATGCCAATTGATAGCGGCTGGTCCAAATCCCCCCCCCCCGAAGATGTATATAAACAGCACAATTTATCCTGGGCTTTACGACGCATTTCATAGGGGTCTTTTTTTTCTCTTTGGCGGGCACTTTTTGCTCTGAATATTGTGGTGTTGTCGGCAACTTCACAACGCGAAACAATGCCAACAATGCGACAATCAAAATGTCAAAAGGCTGATGAAGTGCCGACAGGTGATCCACAGCTGCCCATCTCTGGCTGAACCTGGATCCAGGTGGTACACCGCCATTCATGACTAAGGTTCTGTCAACCTTAATGATTATTTACGTTTTGAAAATAAAATTAATTATATCCCATAACCATTTTAAATGCCGTGTGTGACAAGCCTCATCACAAGGTTGCTAAAACAACTGGCCGACGTCCGGGAGAGGTTTTTGAAGTCAAAGGTTCACGTAACGTTGTAGCAACCTTCGTGAAATGTTGATTGGATGTTGAGAGAATGTCACCCGATAATGTCTCACTACTTAGCATCCGTCACAAACGGGGGTGTAGTCGGCTGGCCACCAGCATTATGGGTTCAGGTGAGCGCACAGCTTGCCTCCACCTGACTGTCTATGTAGGCCCTGGCATGTTTATGTTGAGCAAGCCAGTGATCAATCCCCAGTTGTCTATGGAGTGAGCTAAAACTTTGAAATGCATTTATCACATACTGACATACATTGTAGGTTGGTCTGGGCCTTGTTGCTATTTGTGCAGAAGGGACATTACGTCAATCCGGCTCACATTGATCAAACTATTCGAGAGGGATATGATCAAACCGGCGATTAAACCGGTGATCATTGATTTCGGATGTACCCGAAGTCCTTCGTACGCAGGCACTGCACTGCCACTCTTCTGCTTTTTTCCCATCACAATCTCATATCACGCTGTTTCATGGCTCATCAAAACCTCCCAGAGCAGTGTACACAATCTCAACTTCTGTGAGTAAGGTATAGGTGCTCGCTTAGGTGGCTGACGGTCCTTGAGTCAAAGAATGCCCCCAAAGTCGTTCAATTCAAGAGATATTGGGATGTGGTGAGCACCAAACGATTCTGCTTCCTCTGGCGGCTCGAACAGTGTCGGACACTTAGCCTGCAAAACGAAAAATGAAAGTGTCCCAAAAGGGAAAGGGTCTAGACAATGCTGTGCAAAGGCTTTGTCTGCTGCGCGAGCTCTCCCGCGGCTTCAGCGGATCCCTAGTACAATAAGATGTTGGAAACTCAAATTTTGGCGCCTGTTAGGGTCTATCCCCCCTTTTCTGAAAGAGTATGGAGAACACAAAGACCGAGGCGGCAGCTCTGACTGTCGCTCACAACTCTGCTGTCACTCATGAAGCGGCTGGCACGGGAATTCCTCCAGTCACTGGTGGCATGACCGCGCCTCCGGGTTGGCCAACAAATTCCCCAGTAGTATGGAGAAGACAAAAACCGAGGCGGCAGCTCTGACTGTCGTTCACGACTATGCTGTCGCCCATGAAGCGGCTGGCACAGGAAGCCCAGGGACAGCCCCGGTCACCGGTGGCATGGCCGCGCCACCCATCCCGCGCGCCTCCGGGTTGGTCAACAAATTTCCCATCACCATCCACGAATTCTACATGGAAGGCGAGGTGTACATTAACACAGAACCCGACGCCAGTGCTATCCCCGAGTGCTCCAGCGTGGGCGGAACCCGTGGATTTTACTATGACAGAGAGGTGTATGTGGACACAGTGTCTCAATATTCACCTGCACAAGCGAACAGGTCAACACCAAATATTGAAAACAATTGCTAACCAATAGCTCACATCATCTCCCTAGACATTCACATAGGACACTGCGTCCACATTGTCTAGGGAGATGAGCTATTGGTTAGTAATTGTGTTCAATATTTGGTGTTGACCTGTTCGCTTGTGCAGGTGAATATTGAGACACTGTGTCCACATACACCTCTCCGTCATAGTAAAATCCACGGGTTCCGCCCACGCTGGAGCACTCGGGGATAGCACTGGCGTCGGGTTCTGTGTTAATGTACACCTCGCCTTCCATGTAGAATCCGTGGATGGTGATGGGAAATTTGTTGACCAACCCGGAGGCGCGCGGGATGGGTGGCGCGGCCATGCCACCGGTGACTGGGGCTGTCCCTGGGCTTCCCGTGCCAGCCGCTTCATGGGCGACAGCATAGTCGTGAACGACAGTCAGAGCTGCCGCCTTGGTTTTTGTCTTCTCCATACTACTGGGGAATTTGTTGGCCAACCCGGAGGCGCGGCCATGCCACCAGTGACTGGAGGAATTCCCGTGCCAGCCGCTTCATGAGTGACAGCAGAGTCGTGAGCGACAGTCAGAGCTGCCGCCTCGGTCTTTGGGATCCCGGATGGGCCAGAGCGCCTCTCTCTGCCCCCTAACAACCTACCTGTGGCCAGCCTCATCAAGTTCAGCTGCCACCCCAGCACAAATCCACTGTCTACATGGATCCCAGTGATTATTTCTCTGACCTTCCTCCTACCATAACCACCTTCAATGTGGAGGAGATCCCGACTCCACTCTCGATCGTTGTGAAGGCCCTCGGGCGCTCATACCTGTGCAACCCCAAGATCAAGTCTATTGTGCTGGTGCACTCGCCAGCACACCGAGCAAAAGCCGACCGCTACCCAGTATGGCTGGCTACAATCTGGTCGTCAATGGAGAGCGTACGCGAGGCAAGGACGTTGTGGCGCGCGGTCGACCAAGTAAATGGGAGGCTGAAGAACTCAGCAATTGACGATGCCGCCACGGAGCGTGCCAGAGCTGCGATACAGGCCCTTGATTTGTTGCCGTGGGATGGTGCGATTAAGGGCTTCAAGGGAGGGACTATCAGTGATCTCGCGGACTGGTTTACCACGGATTAGTTATGGACGGACCATGAGGAACAGATGCTGGAGCTCCTCGCTTCTGATCTTGGGCTCAGCGACGGAAGTACAAGTTGTATCCAGAACACGTACTTTGTGAAGGCACTCGCGGAAGCGTGCTCCGACCCCGAGAAATATCGCACTGCGCATAAATTTGGATGGCTTCGGCGGTTGGGGGCCTCTTTCGCTACGAAGGATCGCACTCGTTTGGGCACAATTGCCAACAAGAACGAGAACCACTAGGTTACTCTCACCATCGACTGTGACAAGAAAGCCGTGGGGTACGGCGATGGGTTTCGCGCAAAGCCGTCATCAACTTTGCGGGAACATGTCAACTGGTGCGAAAACAAGCCTCCCAGGATCATTTTCGCAGACCCGTCTCGCACCCCTGTACCCGCGGAACGGGTCCACGGTATGTTGCGGGTCTGTAAGAACACGCACGGGTCTGTAAGAACACGCACCGTACCCGTATCCCACATACCCCCCACCAGACCCACGACCCGTGCACATCCTTACTCGTTATCCTATCGCAATTCCGTTCTGGATGGCCTGGGACGTCGTGGTGAGTCTCGAATTTATCATGGCATCGCCCTAGCTTCACAGACACGCAACAAGGGATAATCCGTGCTCCCCTCGATGAGTGGGCCCCCTCTCCGCCTGCCCAATGTATGTCCCTAGGTGTCGAAGACGGTGCGTGTTAGCGAATGGGGTTTTGGATGTGCGGGGATACGCGCGGCGAGGCGCGGGTGGGGATCAGAACAGCCCGGAATGGGGCTGCTATATAGTTGACAGGTGGCGGGGAAGATTTTTCTTCACCCGTTTGACGCTCGTTTATACTGGACTTTGTACTACGGCGACAAACGACATTCCTTGTGTTCGGGATTCGGTCTGGCGGCATCTGGGCTGGACGGCAAATTTTAACAGTGCGCACCACATTTCCCGTCTTCCTTACCTCTTCCTTACCTTTTCATTTTTTATTCTATTTCCGCCAGTGCACGGTCGACGCGCTCGTTGTGCCATGGTCGACGTACATGGTCTGCACGCTGTCTGGTTCTGCAGCGCGCTCTCCGCCTCGTCTCCTCCTCTTCCCCGACCCGTTCGCATACCTCGAAGGTCGAGGACAGGGAGGGGAGGAAAGCAAGCCCCTTACGACGACTCGACCCCCCCATGGGCTTGCACCGAGCTGGCAGTACAAGCTGCAGCAGCTCAAGATCGCATACGTCCGCTTGGAGGAGGAAATTGCGGGGCTGGAGAGGGCGGAAGAGGCGCGGATGGCGTCGGCGGGGGAGAGGGAGAAGGGAACGGGAACGGGTGGGCGCAGCGGCGAGGGAGCGGCGAGGGTGACGGCGTACCAGCAGCTCCAGCCGCAGAGTCAGATGTACGGGTACGAGCAGCATCACAAGTGGGATACGCGCTGACCATTTCTTTGACGTAGAGGACGGGTGGTGCTGGTGGAGGAGGATGTCCGCTGCATGCGTGCTGAGGACAGCGACGGAGGTGGCAGCTGCGAGGTGAGTGAGTGTGGTGCCGCCTGCGACTGGGTATGGTTCACTGCAGGAAGTAAAAGAACTTCATCTCAGTACCCTGAAAGTGCTCAGATGTAGTGCTGTTGCGCACTCACGCCGAGTACCAAAAGGCACTCAGGATAAGTACGGTTTGGCAAAATCCGAACTTGGATGGAGTGCTCAAAGCACTCAGCGGTAGTACCTCGAGGTACTCAGCCTGAGTGCTTCCAGGCACTCATCCTGAGCGCCGAATAATCGATCTGAGTGCTTCGGGGTGCTCAATATCAGTTCGGCCCGGTAGGCAGTCGCTGATAAAGGATTTGTGTTTGTTAACATGAGTAAAACTGCCAAATTCCGGGGGTGTAGATTTGCGAGTAAGACGGACATTCATTTTGTACACTTATTGGCAGTCTTTTCTCAAATAGACCGCATTTCTCGACTGTAGTCTCTGAGCTGTCCCTATAATCACCTGCCGCCAGCAATTTGGTTCAAAATTGAGCAAGAAAACTTGATTTGAAATATAATGATCAAAAATCACTCCTGATGCAATAGCAGACTTCTAGGCATGAAAATTATGATTCTGGCTCTATTACCCTCTTCCAAATAGCTGAAAATCCACCCTCTCAAAAATCCAGCCAGATTCAAGACAAACCTGGCATGCTAGAACGTGCTGACCTCAAACTGGGACCCCATGTCAGATGGCCGAAATAAATTGGTATTTGAAAAATCTGGCTCTATCACTAATTGCGCCGGAAGTATTCTGAGAGAATGCGCCATAAACTATGGTAATCTGACCAGAAATGAATGAGATAAACGGGAATGGGTGGCAGAATCCAGAATCTGTCCAAATCAAGAAATTTTCTGTCGCGCCCTTCGGTTCTGACATTGGCTGTAATGACTAGATAATACTCAGATGGATTTATTTTGCCCTCACCCACGGGCGTCGTCGTGAGCTGCGCATACAGCGCCTGCTCCGTGGCATGGGTGCTGCCGCAGGCTCGCCAGCAGCTTGATTGAGTCGCCCGTCGGCGCCACCGTCGACACTGTCGGCGTGTTCGTGGGATCCGACGACGCACGCGAACGGGGGCGGGGACGCGAGGGGCGGGGACGGGAAGAGCTCCTGCGCCGTGCGCTGGATCTGCGGCGTCGTGGGTGCGCTAGGCGGGAGGCCCGCGACGAGGTGGGGGTAGCGCTTGGGCATCGTCGGCGTTTTCGCGTCGCTCTCGTCGCCGCCGTCGTCCTTCGGCGGGTGGGAGGGAGGTGTGGCGAGTGGAGGTTGGGGAAGAGAACCAGGATGCCCGAACAACCAAACATTGTTTGGGCTTCGGCTTGAGCTCGTTGCCGAGATTCGACGTGCCGTCGGCAGAGAGCATTAGGAGGTGGTGCTCATCCCAAAAAGGAAGTGGAGCGGAGGCGGAAAGTATCGAGTGATATATATATCTCCTCTCTGGTAATCCCACATGACCCTAAGCGAAGGGACACATGTAGGAACCGGACAAAACCGATCTGTCAGATCAGACACGGGTGCAATTTTTCTCCTTTTTGACTTGGTTCTCCACACCAATGTTCTTCCGTTAACCACATATCCCTCGATGATGTAAATGCGTACGCGGGCACCCCACTACCAGACATCTTCTCTGCGGCAGATGTCCAAAAGTAAGTCGCATATGCCAATCACTTGAATCGACCGATAAAACTTTCTGCAGACGGGAAATAGTCAACATGTTAAACTGCGAGGCAAGGGCGAATAGACGTAAAGGAACGATTCTAGAGGAAATTAACCAAAACGCACCAAGATGTGTCATGGCGCACAGCCTATCAAAGGTCTGGAATTGCGGAGCTAGTGAAAAAGGTAATGCCTCGAGGTGAAGACCCGGCTCATCTTGCTGGGAGGTCGGAAATCCGAAATTTAGTGAAAGAAAAAAATCTGCTTCGAACAATCCCGATATTTATCCATTTACAGCTACTTGCGGAACATAGGGCGTGGCCTATTTTTCTTTTTTTTTGTAAGTTTTCACAAGATCTGCGATTGTGAGCTCGATTCAACCGTTTTCTTGGAATGTAGGCCCATTCTACTCGGACAGTGAATCCGCTGGATAATCATATCTTTGACTAATGTACTGTAACTACTGTAACTAGTTATCGTTTATACCCTTATTTTCACCTTCTCCTGCATTCAATGCATCAAGATCATATCCATAATCCTCCTCCTGCACCGTAAAATCTACTCATTCAGCATCTGCACCTTCTTGTAATTCGCGGTTGGCTCGAAACATTTTCATGGTTGCTTCGTCGCCCTCGATATCGTGTCGAGTCCGGAAGCGAAGTGTATGGCGCGCCAGGTGCTTTGAATGGCCGCCTTTGGGACCTGCAAGTGAACGAAGGCCATGTCTGTATAAATCAACCACATTCAACTCGGATGCCGAATCATTCCCGAAGTCAAATATCTTCGAATGACGAGCAAGGAGCAGCACATCCTTGTGCTAGCGAACTTTAGCATGGTGTTGATTCAGGGCTTCGACACCGAGATCCTTGTACATCTGGGCCGTGAGAGTCTATACCACCTCTGAGATGTTGTATGTGTCCCAAAGCTGGTACAATCTTCTCCAATAATGCCGGTGTTGCATTGGAGCTGTGCACTTGCTCCTTTATAACATCGTTAAAATGTTCAACACCCATATCACCCTCAAGAGAGTCATCTGGCCCTCCCTTTGTATTGAAAATCATGCTGGCTTCCAATATTTCTGCCGTTGGTTTTGGCCAGTCATGGATAATGTTGTGAAGGAGTTCCATGGTCTCGTGCGCATAGTTGTAGCTCCCACCGGCATAATACATCGGTGCCCAATACTTCAGCATTCGCCGAATACGACTCGGATGTCCGTGCTTGATCGCATGGCGCATCTCCCGTAGTGTCATGAGATCGTGACATAGAAGTACGGCGTTCCCAGATGCAGCGTTTCCGCGCTTGGTCTTGACGCCTTCTGCCTCAAGAAGGTCAACCGGAGGGAGGAGGTATGTATCCGCAATTGATGTGCAGAGTTTCTCGAAGGCACCTCCTTGCGAAACGCAGAAATTTCGGAGACATTGTGAAGCGACTGGGCTCTGTTGAACGGGGGTTTTAGCCGACCTCGCCCAAAGATTGGAGGCAGGCGACCATGTCTTTCCCCAAACTGAGGCGGAAAAGGCTTGTTTGGATATTCTGAAGGACTTGGATCAGGAGAAATACATTTTGAAGCACAGGATTGGCTTTTCAATTGCGAGGCATGTGACACAAAATCGCGATTCAAAAGAAACCCATTTTGAAGCACGGGATTCCAGCCTCACCAAGATACCCCTGTCGAAATTCTTCATGTCGTCCTTCTGGGATTTGTTAATTACCTGTACTATCCTTCCCTAGAACCCGGACACCCAAGGAAAAACCTTCAATATCTTTTGATCCGCTTCAGCTGGTACCAAGTTGAGTAGCTAGATCGTCAGCACTTTGTCTTTTACCCAGATCTAAGTCTTTATTTCGAGGAAAACGGATGAGAATTGAGCAAACAACGCCATTCTTTCGGACAAGGCCGCGTGTCCGACGCGTAAAGAGAAGTCTGATGCTGTGGCAGCCCTAATTTGGGCCCGGATGAAGTACCGTTTCACGTATGCAATCATTCTTTATGCAATACCATATGTTAATCACTTTGATGAAGGTACCACAGCAGTTACCCTCACCGGCGGGTAGAGTCCACGCGATTTATGTATCACTCAATAATCGATACTTTTTGGGGAGTAAAAACCTATACTTTTGATGTATTTTCAGAGCATTTCATCTGGAATGCTTAGCTGTTTGGGGATGGATTATTTTTAAACCGATGTTAGAGCCCATGGTGAATAGTTCGAGGCCTAATAAATGTAACTTCGGCCGGAATTCCCTCATCAGTCGATCTTCCGAAATGGTCTCTGTGTCGAGAAACACATCCAACACAGGAACATACTCATGGAAGTATCATTATTTCAAGCTTATTAGGGGAATTTCATGGGGGGGGGGGTTATATTATATTTGCATGGTCCCAGAACAACGAGTTTACGTCATGGATTATCATGGTTCTCGCGAATCATCGGCTTTTGCCGAGAGTTTTCCCACGGCTGTTGGAAGCAATAACCCATAATTTAGCCCGTGACCGAGGGATATGGGTTAACACAGCTTCGACTATAACAGGTGCGCTAGTGGCAGCTATTTAATGTTATAAATCGATAAACAACATAAGTACTAGATATGTTAGCAATGCTAAAATTCAGTCCCACGATGTCCCAATCCTCATCCAAAAACTTCTTCTGGTAGAAGGGAAACGGCGACATTCCGTCCACCACGACTGTTCGAGTTCAAAATCGAGTTCTATGTTCAATTGAGACAAAGAGTCACTAACCCAGGACCCGCGGTCTAATGTCCGAATAGATAGCAATAATAGCAGGCCCTTTCGGAGGGGCCCAGATACCAGGGGTGGGGTCTGTCATGCTAGTAGCTGTTCAGCTGCTGGCAGGGGGCCAAAATTTGGCAGGCAGCAGCGTGGGAAACTTGCTGTTCTTGATGGTTCCCGACAAGACGCAGGCCGCTGTGCGCAATACATGCAAACATCAGAGCTTCGGGCGCTAGCTCAGGGTTGAGTTGAAACGTGATCTGGAAGCCAAATTTGGCCTTGAATCGATTCAAACCAGATTCTCACGCCAGTGCTCACGAGGCAATAGCCAGAACGATTCTGAGCAAAACTGTCTAACGAGAGCACCATGGTGATGTTAGGGGCCGATGTACGGATTCATTACTGCTGCAAACGAGGTACGAGTTGAATGTGTTGAAGCGTTTAACCCTTAAGTAATTGCCAACACTGGCGGGAGTCACGAGGCACTTCCGGAAGTTCCCGAATCCATGATGGGGATGGGTCCCAAAGGGAAAGAAACGATAACCCACGTTCCGGCGATCATCGGTCCGATCGGTCCGCTGTATCCGTGCGCTCTGTATTCGCACACCCAGTTGAAAGACGGCACCTAAAAGCCACCGCTAATCCAATGTTTCCTCTGATTACTCCTATATTAATCGGAGGAAACATGACCACGTGCCTTTCAAACATAGCGTCCGCGTCGATATCTCGCACGTTTTCGTATTTATAAATCTCTCTAAATTGACCACGCCTCGCCGTTGACACGCCTCACGCCTCACCTATCCCACAACGCCAATGTCAGACCCGAAGCTCTCCTCCTTTCTATCTTCTGCTTGGGCCAGTTTCGCCCGCGGATTGACCGCCATGGAAGATGCGCTCGAGGAATACAGAATCAACGGCCCGCGCATGGGAAGCTGAAGATGAGCTCGATATTTCTAAAAAATACCGGGCGTACGCACATTTCAGCATCTCAAATTCAATATTTTAACACTCTCACCAGCAATGTGGCCGAGCGGGGCGCACTTGTCGGCAGCTTGAAATCCCATACAGTATAGTAGGGTTCAATGGATAATTCTTTTTTTACACAGCTCGCATCCATTTTCTACCCAATCCTGTTGGTATTTGAATGCATACATGCTATTTACACCTCCTAAAAAGTTTTAGGCCCATAACCCTACTGGGGGCTGAATGGGATGTGTTTCCAGGTCCATCAGTCTTTGATGACCACTTTGATCAACTTTCCTTTTCGTCCATATGCACCTATTTAGATGGACTTCTGTCCAAATCATTATTCGGCAGCATAGATTACCATTCAAGGTACAATACTGTCCCAAAGAGTGAGACAATCGGACTAAAAATGACGGCTACAAAAATCATGTATGCCTTCATATGCCAAAAGCGTGACATAATGTGTTACTATCTGCACATACTTTCGCTGCTCTTTCAGCTTACATTGAGTGCTGGGACAAGGTAAATGACCTCCATGGTACTTATCAAGCATATTCTGACCCTTGAAATGCTGAATAGCAAGAGAGGGACCACCGGGGGAGCGGAAATGTGGATTATCCATCGAACCCTCCATGTGACATTTCCCATCAAAAAGACATTCCTTTTCTTCTACCTACATCCAATGTGTATATTCGCCATATGACCCTCCAGAGAAGCTTATTATATACTCTAGTATGTACCTGATTAATTTCAAATTTTATTCTCAACAATTGCGAGCTCTACAAGCCAAAATCAAAGTTGTTATCCATTGAACCCTACTATACTGTACTATCTTGAGACTCGAGCTCAAAACCCGATCCGAGGTTTTTCGTGAAAAATCTGGACTTATCCTAGAACACGCAATGGTCCGTGATTTAATTTGCGTGATAATCTAGTGCCAACAATACGACCCAGAGATCATCCATGGACGAGAAAATAAGAGAACAGCAAGATCCCCTCTCGACGTTCTGCGTGTTAAAAGTACGTTTTTTTTGCTTTCTTTCTTTCTTTCTTTTCTCCCCCCTACCGTGTTCTCCAATGTTGACCGTGTCTCAGGGGTGCCTCTGATTAGGTTGATTAGGTTTGCTGTTGCCTTTCTTTATGTGCGTCCCTCCCGTGCTCATGAGAAAACAGAACTATCGAAAAGTATACTGTGGTCGGCCGACGGTATTAAAAATCAAAATCTCTGATTGTGATTGCGATCCCGTTCATTTAATTTTCATTCAGCCGCCGATTGGACGGTCTCGTGAGTTACAATATTGAGCATCTGCCCTGAATTCTAACGTCGCAGTGTGTTTATAGAGGGGCAGCGAGCTCGAAGGAGGTTTATTGGTTCCGACAGACCCCATTCTGATGACCGGTACCAACGAGCCGGAGGAGGACCAGGTAAATTCCTAATTGCTCCCTATTAACTCCCCAGTAAAATTGCATCAGATCGTCATGGCGTCCAGGAACCAGAAGATCGGGGATCTTCGAGCACTTAACGACGTTTGCCCAACCAATGTATACCACCCAAGATTATTATTGACAGTGCAACACTCAGGAAACCCTCGTCGTGGAGGGAAACGCAGATCCGGTTCGTCGTCAGTTAGCAGTCCCCGTTGCCTCCCAGCGTCTACGAAATGTTAATAACGAACAGTTCATTAGTTGGTCGCTGACAGTACTTGCATCAGGTCAACACGGTATCCATACCCCTATATAACAGGGGCGGCAAACTTCGAGTCGTCCCACCTAGAGGCATCCATTGCAGCTCTCCCGGAGAAACAATGTGCTGAGGTTTTGCACCAAAACAGTATTTTGGCCACTGTGCAATCATTTCACGCCGGATTTTGACGGGGTCTTGCTGGGAGGATAGCCAGTGAAATTCCGGTTCAGACTGTCTCTTCAGATTTATTTTGACGGCCCTGGTGCTTTTGAAAAGGAGCTCAGGGCTCTCCATGCCAATCCAAACGAATGCAGGCCATCACCAAACAATGTGCCGAGGTTTTGCATCAAAGCAGTATTTTGGCCACTGTGCAATCATTTCAAGCCGGATTTTGACGGGGTCTTGCTGGGAGGATAGCCAGCAAAATTCCGGTTCAGACTGTCTCTTCAGATTTATTTTGATGGCCCTTTAGAGCATTGTTTAAATTGTATCATTGTCCAAATTCCTACACTTTGAATACTGTGAGACCAATATTGTTTTCTAACCTATAAGTAGTGTTGCCGCGACTTGTTAAGTCGGAAGTCGACTTGGTTAAGTCGACTTGTGGTAATTTCCGACTTGACTTGACTTGACTTGGTGGGCTCAAGTCACTTGAAGTCACTTGAAGTCACTTAAGTCGACTCAAGTCGGTTGAGTTACACCAATATTAACTCACGAGGTTGGATGGCACTTGATTTTTACAATACTAGCTGTAAGTAGCAGTCAAACTGTGGCAAGATACAAATTCAACTACTTGTCGTTCTCCTCTGGCATTTCCGTAAATATGATCCCATCTGCTGAGTTGCAACTGTCAACAATCTCGCGCCAAATAACATCCCTATCTTTCTTCTATGTCAGCAAGAGGTCGAAGCCAGTCTTCATCATTGTCCGCAACAGGGACAGTCTGCCACTCAGACATGAAGTTGAGCCTTGATTTCTTGTAATTGAACTTGAGCATTTGCAGAGCCTCCATCAGCATGGCACTGGTGCGGTTTCGACGTTTAGTATCTGTCTCAGTCGAGGATGAGATTACTCGTTCTAAAGGCACTGAGGTGGCTTGGATAGGGGCATAATCAGCAAAGAGACGAAATATCCTTGGCCAGGTTGCTTTGGGTCAATTGAATAGAACTCCTGGAGCAGTTTCTTGCTAATTTAACAGTAAAAAACACATTATGGTATGTTTCTTAAGCCTTCAACGGAGCCAAAAGCACGAAAATAGGTATTATTCCATGAAGCCCCTATTCAGCTATTGGCCTCATATTTGGAAGCAAAAGATCCTATCAAGTATTTTGGAGTTGTAAACACATGCTATACTATGCAATAGTTGAGCGCCCCTCATGGACAAAAATACTTGTCAGCAGCATGGGAGCGGCGGAGACGCAGGGCGACTTACATTCTGTTGGGCAAGGGTGAAAAAGCAGTTGTCAGCAGCATGGGAGCGGCGGAGATGCAGGGCAACTTACGAGCTGTTGCGCAAGGGTGAAAAAGCGGTTTGTCAGCAGCGTGGGAGTGGTGGAGACCCAGGGCGACTTACCTCCTGTTGCGCAAGGGTGAAAAAGCGGTTGTCAGCAGCATGGGAGCAGTGGAGACGCAGGGCGACTTACCTCCTGTTGCACAAGGGTGAAAAGCGGTTGTCAGCAGCGTGGGAGCGGTGGAGACGCAGGGCGGCTTACCCGCTATTTCAGACAGGTAGACTACACATACATAACTACATTTCATGGACTTGGACCTAGTGTTGCCGCGACTCCCGACTCCAACTCCCCAAGTCGACTTAATAGAGAGCTTGCGGTAGCCACCAGATCGGACTGGTGGCTGATTTTCCTAGACCGTGGGTGATTCCGTCGGACCAAGGCAGCCACTATTTGTAGCTCTGAGGGAGAGCATAAAATAGTGGCTAGGTGAGAAGAAGCTGCCCCCCTATTCATCTGTGGTGAAAGCCACCAGTTTCATCCGGTGGCTACTGCAACCTCTCTAATGAAGTCGACTTGAGTCGAGTCGAGTCGAGTCGCTTGGCGTGACTGCGTTCGACTTCGGAGTCGAATGAAGTCGACTTGCTCGACTTGGAGTCGACTTGGAGTCGCTTGAGTTGGCCTCTGTAGACAAGTGGCTAATTTGCATTATAAATACCGCGGAACAGACATTTACTGATCCCAAGAGGGAAGAGAAACTCAAAAAATATACAAGGTTGGATTTCTGAGCTGAGGGGATATAATTTCGGACCTGTTTCAAAAGTAAGTTCTTGTCCATTAGGAAACAGAAGAAATCTGACCTCTCAGAGTTTCTCAAATGGGGCTCTGATACGTTTTGACAAAGACTAATATTCTACCAGTCCGCCACCCCGAGGTAAACCCAACCTAAATTAACCCCCTCTCCATCGTTCGTAGCCCGGGAATAGAGATCTGAAAAATCTGCGACTCCATCGACTCGAGTTGACTTGGGTCGACTTCGAGTGACTTCAATATGACCAAGTCGAGTCGAGTCGAGTCGAACACTGCTTGAAGTCGACTTCTTGAGTCGTGACTCGACTTTTGGAGTCGCGGCAACACTACTTGGACCAAAGTGAACGTGACTGATGCGTTACAGTAACGTTGGAAAGCGCGAAATTTCAGATTTTGCAAAAATAAATCATGTTTTTCAAGATTCTTGGGCCTGGGGGTCAGAGCAACCAAGAAAAAGTTTTTAATTGGAATCTCAGAAGCTCAGGAGATACCATCAATAGACTCTAAGCAGCACATGTACAGCATGGCCTTGAACTTTCAGTGAACTCCAATTCTTGAGGAAGTAGAGTGCAGCTCATTCAATCATCTTCCAAATCTTTGCAATGCAGCTTTTATCAATTAAACTGGCTTTGTTCCCAGCCCATTGGCTGCAGTAATGCTTTGTGCAACAACAGTCAACTTTATATTGAAGTTCTGAATCACAGTTGCGGTAATTATACCCAGTTTTTGAGATGATATTGGTTGAGTTTGTGGAATAATCATTAGATACTCCCTTCGGATGAGTTTTGTTTCAGTATGAATGACCATTCAAAGCTTGTGGATCTGATGGGAGCTATTTCTGCCGGAGGAATCGGACAATGAACTGTATATGTTGAAACGGGCTTGCAAATATGTCAGCTACATGTATTGGCTTTTCTAGGTATATTTATGAATGGAACTATTATAATGCATACCCTGAGTATTTAGTCACGTTACTATTCAACCACAAAGACATGAGAACTCCTCCATTTCCGTTTATGGGTTTCGGCATCCCGGTGCTATCAGGACATGCCCCGTATTACCCGATCACAAACCTTTCCTGGTTGTCCAATTCGACGGCCAATTCCTACTCGACCACTGTTACCCATTCGGCGCCCATCCAGCGAGCAGCAACGCAGGGCAAATATGCTGCGCGGTCGTCGATATCTGGAATGCAGAGACGGCGGACGACGCGGATATCAAAAGCTACGAGGACGACCTCTCCTCACTCCGGTTCCCCCACGCCGACGGCCCGTTCCACGAAAGCGCGCATCGATACCGATTCGACTGTGATTCCCTACTCGCCCTTATTATCGCGCTCAACGTCCCATGGCACCCTACCAAGAGCGGCAAGATATTTTCAGCGCTGATGGTCTTCCTGGGTTTCCTCTGGGACTTGGAACGCCGCCGAGTTGCATTGACAGAGCCTAAGCGTCTCAAATACGAAGCACGGATGACGGCTTACCTCGAGGATGGGGAGTACAAGAAAGGGCTCACTCTCGATGACCTGCAGGTGCCGCGATCGTCTGGGATCCCTGAGCGAGGGACAGTCGACTCGTCGCGTCGCTGCCATCCGTGTCTGCGCAATATGCAGCCTGTGCGGCAATAGTTAGCGGTAGAGTGATCGGTGTAACCAGATTTACAGTGCATGG
The DNA here is from genome assembly GCA_029378375.1 of Mycena olivaceomarginata. Lineage (NCBI taxonomy): Eukaryota > Fungi > Basidiomycota > Agaricomycetes > Agaricales > Mycenaceae > Mycena > Mycena olivaceomarginata. The sequence continues at coordinate 193,404 of JARKIC010000178.1, read as the reverse complement.
CTAGCCGCGCCAGAAGTCCGTGGGAGTCGCCGGAGGGGCGTAGGGAGTATTGCGGTTTGAAATTGGGTTGTCTCCCTACGGTCCACCTCGAAGATAAATCAATGAGATGTGTCTGAATCTTTTGCTCTATGCATTTGTGAAGACTCTTCTGTTCATATGGTTCAATCATGAGGTTGGCATTTACGAGGTTCCAAGTCTTAGCATATCGGGTCCTCTCTCTCTGAATGTGGCTAATGTGTTGAGCGGCACGATAGCCGCGCGAGTTGGGCCACATGCCATGCCGGGAGGCGGGAGTTTTGCGGAATAGTAGTGGGGGTTTGGGTTGTGCTTGTTTATTAAGGGATGCGCAGGGCGGAGTGTCTGCAGATGGGGATGGTGAATCTTTCAGGCACTGAAGTGAGTGAGATGAATGTAGAAAGCCATTCCTGAGAAGAGGTACGCACACCATATACGTAATGGTCGAATTTATGATCTCTTTGTTTGTACTTTGTTTGAATCTTGTTCGGGTCTCGGCATCTCGGGGATAAAAGTGCGCTGCCCAGAAGAAACCACGGGTCTACCAGTGGTTCGCATCCAAATGACAAAGGGTTGATAATGTCACAATTTGTTCAAATGCTCAATAGGACACAAACTTGAAGTGTTCAAGCCCACATTACAGATGACTTGAATGTCTGCCACCAATCTCAATATTCACGGCCCATTGTGGTCTATCGCCTCTGGTGGCGACACCGTTTGGCGACCCAGCCCAAAACAGGACAACCATTCCTGTCATATGTGCCTCGCAGATGAAAATCAGGCAAAGCAGCCGGTAAGCGTCTCATTGTAATATGTTTCAAACTGAATTCAGCCACCCAGTGGCCTCATTTTCATTCTCATTTTTGTTTTTTGTCTGAGGTTTTGAAAATGGTCATTTTTGCTTCCTGCTCGCATGGGTTTCAAAGTTGCTCATTTTCAGCTCCTTTTCAGTTTCATTTTTGTTCTCCTTTTCTGCCGTTTTTGGTAATTTTGGCTGCAAAATGGCAAAAAGGAGCGCAAAAATGAGCGCGAAAATGAGAATGAAAATGGTCACCTTTGAACGACACTATTGTTTCAACGAGCGAGATTTTAAGTTGGCACTTCAAAAGGGGAACCTTACTCAGATCAACCTAGTTTTTGGAAATGTTATACCTATACATGTACCCTAGTCAACCATAACAATTCTACATGTGGTCATACCCAAATCTGCTTTGAGTGCTCTATTTTCTAAAGGAGGGGGATGACCGTTTCAACAAGGTGCACAATGAATTACACGCACGAAGGGATCCTAGTACACAGGAGCACATACCGGCACTAGGCCCGACAGCGGCTTAGAAGCCTGCCCACCCTTCCCTGTCCTGCTGGCAGCCTTCTCGGCCTATGCCAGCACAAGATCATTAGACTAATCTACTATCAACTCATTCTGTGGCATGGGGTTCAAAATGTGAATTAAATCATTCAATAGTGAGGCATAGTGTTCAAAATCCCATTACGAAGCATGTGACTCAAAATGCCATTCAAACCTTAAATATGTTAACTGCTCCCTTATCGGGGGTCAGCTTTCTTGGCTCGTTTTTACTGTTTGCCGATCCCCGACGTGAACAAGGAGAATCGCGCGGATAATATGTACTATTTCTTCTGTTGCAGCGGCTGGACCCGGTCTATAGTGCTTCTACCGGCAATTTCAGTGAGTCGCGGTCAGTTGTGGTGCACTTGAAGATTATTGATGATGTTTCGCTATAAACTCTAGAGCATTGTGTAAACTCTTCGACAGATATGGGATATTTCGGTACGGCGGAGACTTGAAGCAGGGTGGATCGACTCGTTCTCACAGACTCAAAGCAGTTAATTGTCTCTAACCCAGACAAAGGTTTTCCATTTCTTTGTGATATACCAGATTGCCATTCTGTGGCATGGGATTCAAAATGTGAATTAAATCGTTAAATAGTGAAGCATAGGGTTCAAAATGGCATTGTGATGCATGTGACTCAAAATGCCATTCAAACCTTAAATATGTTAACTGCTCCCTTATCCCCCCAGCTCTCGGCTGAATTAAATCATTCAATAGTGAAGCACAGCATTTGAAATGGCATTACGAAGCATGTGATTCAAAATGCCATTCTGTGGTGTGGGGTCTTGAGACGGGAAAGTTCCCGTGACCGTTAGGTAAGGGTTTCTACAGGGCGCCCTTTTTTCGAGCTTTTGGCAGTAAACTCTCGTTTTCGTCAGCAGTTTTTGCGTAAGCAGTTTTCTGAGCCTCCGATTGGTCGCCGAGTGTCCGGAAAGTTCCGCTCATGTCAGCCATGTCTTGTCATCCCCCAACGTTGTCCAGCGCGACGTCCAGTCTGGTCCACGAAGGGCTCTACTTTTCAAACAAACTAGTAGTAGGCTGTGAGAGACTACTACTAACCTCTCACAGCCAGACTCAATTGTTTGAAAAGGTTCTTTCACCTTACGGCCCGTGCGCTAGTGGCAATTCTGCAAAATCATTCTCATCCTGGCACACCGCGACACCTCCGAGAAGATATTTAGACTGGATTCACCATGATGCGTCATCTCAGATCTGACCGGCAAATTCCCCTCGATGGAAATCTGAATACCAGTTGTTATTATATTTCACTGAGCACTCCATGTTTTTTGGTGCAATCTTCCAACTCGTGGCTGCTTCTTCCGCCTAGCACTATTCATCCTTCTGGATATCAATTGATTCAACCAGTTGTCTTTTGCCTCGCATTTCAACCTGCTTTGCATGAGGGCAAGAATTACGGCTTTCTTCTCGCCCATAGGGCTTTCGGTCTATTGTTGTATGAGTTCGCCGGATTTGACTGCAACCATAATCTGTCTGTCCATTGCACCTCTTCCTCTGGCTTTGTTTTACAATTCTTGTCATATAAATTATCCTGCCCACATTCCACCTTTTTCTTCAGTGTCGCTCCGCTGCTGAAATATGTGTACAAAATCACATCTCGTTTGAGCCGCGCTGTCAGACAGTCCGTTGCGCCGTTAGAACCGATCACATTTTTTGGGTCACTCCATTTCTCTTGAACATCCCACCGACCTTTCACTCATTCTTCAAGTTGGGTCGACTTCACACCGTGATTGATTGGGATGTCGCTGGAGCCGAGACTAGGTGGACTTGAGGTAGCTCCGGTGCATACACGGCATGAGTTTTTCCTCAATCGCTATTTCACTGTTCTGATTACTGATCTGCGATCTTTGAGGGTGTCTCTTCGTCCATTCAGTTCAATTTTTTTTCCGTCACTGTTGCCCTGAGGCACTTGCAATTCTTTCCTCCGCTGGATTCAATTTTGTCAATTCTTGTTCAGGTTGTATCCAATCATACACCTTTGACTGGTGTGTGAGTGAACAAATGAAAGAGGAGCGCTCATGGGGAAGTACCCGTTGGGATTTTTACGCAGGAAAGGATATTAACAACGCATCGTGAGATTGGAAGATTCTCCAGCTGTCCAAGACACTCGAGTCTCGAAGTGACCATGGTTCACAAACGGGATTTATCCTGTATGTGCCTATTTGGGGGGGAGTGTGAAGGGGGGAGGACCGAGAATGTCGCCTTTTCGTCACATGACTTGCATTTATTACCATTTTGGGAACACATCTGATGGCGTCTATTTAGTCTTCCGGCGCTAAGTTACACAACCCTCAATGTGAGCTGATCGGTGCTTGCACGCCGACCGAGCGAACATTGAGCTCTCGGAAGGTCTGAAATCCGGACGTCTCCCAGTTTTCCTGTTTGTGACCCGCCGCTCGCCGGCCTCTTGCCATCATTGAGATTCAATATCTACTTAGATTCGAATTCAAACTGGTCACGGGCCTTGCCGCTTGCCGGCCTTGCCTGCTTTATTCAAAAAAGAAATCGAAAAGGGAAGGAAAGAGAGGGAGATTCAAGGGGGCTCAGGGAGGCATACATTAACAAATGGCCCGGTCGTGTCGCCTCGCGAGAAGTTTGATGCTGCGACTACAAAAGGACATGAACATGCATGTGGTGCTACAGAGTTCGACGCCAAAGCCTATCCCAGTACGAGGAAAGGCTTCAACAAGGTGTAGAAAGTCCGCACAAATTTTCATAACTATGGGAAAAACAAAGTACAGACCCTTCAGAGGACAATTGAACAGAGAAAACACACGATTCATTTACAGTAGTCTCTTCTGTGAGTCCTTGAGCACTGATAACTCAGCTTCGAAGGAGCCTAGATTTTTTATATAATAGATTTCTGAGTATTCCAGAGGGCATGAAACACCGGGATTTTGAATGTGACCCTTACTTCAAATCTATTGGACAGTATGATCAATCAAACTTTCCTTGCCAATTGCCCCAAGCGGCAAATTTCAATTTGGGGCTGCATCCAAAATACCGGTGTTTCATGCCCTCCGGAATACTCCCAAGTGCATCGTCTCAAAAATCTAGGCCATTCAGAACATTACCTGACATGTGGGACACGTTCTGCACTCCAACACTCAAAAACGCCCCAACCTGACCCAACAAATCGTTTTGAGGCGGCTATCAAAAGTCTTAAGCTGTCATGCCCTGCAGGATTTCCGTCCAAATCGAATGAGCCTATTCCCAAGGCAATCGGTTGAGAATTGCGCCCACAATCGCTGTTCTGGCGGAAACTTGTCAAAATGAGAAAAAACGGGCCGCACCCTAAGTTCCGCAAAGAGCTGTGGTCCTTAGTGCGCAACGTGCCCAGCAGGCTGCGCGATCTGTCAAAGAATTGACAGATCCAAATGTTCGTGCCTCAAGTTCCTAGAGCGGAGTTTAAAGGCTTCGGACATGCTTAATTTTATAAAGAGAGAGAAGAGACAAGCGGCTGCTCGGCCGCTTTGCGGCCTCGCATCCACTTCCTCACAGTTCATGGCAAGAAATTAGTACCTTTGAGCGCTAAGATACCGGTCAGTTAGTAGGCCACCGAGTGCGCTAATTGACGGGCACCTCCGGAGTTTCGGGCCCATATGTCCCAGAGCGGAGTTTAAAGGCTTCAGACAGGCTCAATTTTATAAAGAGAGAGAAGTAGGGAGAACAGAGAGTAAAGTTTATTTTCACAACACGACCTACAGAAGATGAAGTAAAGGCCGGTCAGGCTGAGCTCATTTTAAAAAAAAAATAGACACTCAGCTCCAACCCAACTAGCAAGGCTGAGGCAAGCAGCAAGTGGGAGCCGGCGCCGGCGAGCGCTTGTAAAATTTCGTCTTTACAGTATGGGGATCTGAGCCCCCGTTCGCGAGATATGAGGCTCGCAAGTCGGGGTGTCCAGATGTGGCATTTTGTGATCAAAACACGTGACCACCAACTATTTTGCAGGTAGCAATAAAATGAATGGAAAACGCAATAATGGCTTATATGCAAGGTCATTGAAGCACACGTTCCAAAATTAATACCCTGCAGAGAACGCAACAATGGCTCTTCCGATGGGCGGGGCGCGCCTCAGAAAGTGACTCCGGGACCGCTGTGGAATTGAAACAGTCGTATTTTTAACTGCAAGGTCATTGGAGCACGTGTTTAAAGATGAATGCCGCAATAATGGCTTAAATATAAGGCTATTGGGTGACTTTCCATAAGCATATTTTATTCCTGGAGCTTGTTCGAGAGTGCCAGTGATGGCATCAAAGCATGAAAAAATCAAGTCGGGCATGTTGCACAAGTTCCCATAAGAGAATATTCGGTCAGGCGGCGTCGTGTTTTTGGCCAGAGGAAGGTCGGGAGGGACTCTGGTGGTGGACAGTATTAGTATGCTTTTTTTGGAGGCCAATTGGGAGCTCCGACCTCTGGATATGAGTTTTGGAGGTTAGCGCGCGATGGCGGTAGCGTGAGAACGCCGAGGCAGGACAAAGAGCATTGAGTAGAATAAGGCGAGGTCTTTTGGCAGAAGAAATAGGAAAGGTCGTCATGTAGGGGGGAAAAAATAATAATTTGCAAGAGGCAAGGGACTCTAGGAGTTTTGAACAACGAACGGCGACCCAATTCATCGTTGAACTGCTGGGTAGGAATCGGGTAAGGAGAATGAGTAAGAGAGGTCTATGAGCCTTATCCAGGGAACATTGTGGGCGTGAGTCATGGGCTCGGCCAGAGTCGAGAAAGGGATGGCCATTGGCCACTCGGGCGTTCTGGTGACGGGAGGAGAACCACAGCCCGGTGCCGAGCATACAGGTAAGAGCAACAGCAAGGGAGGAAACACCGGAGCATTCGGGTAAGGGAAGAACAAAGTAGCACTTGAAGAGAGTGTATGTCTTTTCGGGTTGGAAGGAAAAGCACAATCCATGAGGTAAAAGGTGCAGCGCACAGAGCGCTGTGAGTGAGCGCTTCAGCAGCAGATTAGCTGTGACGCGGGTCCGTGAAAAACAGCGACACTTCAGGAAGATTACTGAGAAACTTGACAAGAACACGATCGGCAATGTTGGGCACCGGCGCCCGCGTGGTGATCAGTAGACGTTCCCGGCTGATTGCAAGATGGTGCTCGCCATTAGACAAGCCGGTGTTTGGAATAGTGAGTAGAAATAACTGGGAAGGTGCCCTCAGTGCCTCAGGGAATGAATACAAAGTGTTGCTGGAGATAGAACCTCCCGAGGATCGGGCAAACGAGGTACCGGGTACAGGTAAGAGATCAGGGACAAGCAAGGATATGTGTCTCAGCCTCGGGAGGCGAGCCCATAATGTAATGGAAGAAGTGGTAGCCTCATCAGGTGGGCGGAAAGGTAAGGCAAGGAGTAAGCACGTCATCGGCTGTGCTGGGGATATCAAGCGGGATGCACCGGCTGACGACGAGGGAGAGGTATCTAGCACAACCAAGCACAAAACGAAATTGTCTGGTACATGAGGGGAGTATAGCCTCGGAAGTGGCTTCTCCATGTCAGGCATCCATGTAGACCGTCACTTCCGGGGCAAGGTCGAACACGAATCTTGTGTTCGGGGGGGTGTGCGCCGCGTTCGCGTACCCCTCTGTGAAAATCCGGAACGTGTCGGCTAGTGTACCGCTAGTGGACCAGTGGTGACCCTCGAGTCAAACTCCGCCCTGTCTTGGTCGCCTGGGTCCGAGGCATCTGGTTTTCCTCGTAGTGTTCGGATTGCATCACTCTAGGGTCCCCAGTATTTTCCAGTGAGTATAGCAGCTCCTGTGCCCTAACATAACATTGGCTTGGATGTCGGAAACCGGTTATCTCCCTTGACACACGGCACGATGAACAGCGGCAGTCCACCCGGTTTGTATGGGGGGGGTGTTCCTACTTTGCGTGCCAGCATTCTAGCACCTTTCACCGTCCCGATGCGATGTTTCTCTTCCAGGCATCGGACAATGTGCGGCTTCGCGTTAAAGACCTCTCGTCGCCGCCGGAGAAGCGGTGGTACCAGATGGTCATGTCGTATATTTTCATGAATAACATACACTAACTCATCAAAAAGTTTGTCTCAGAGCATTTCTGAGAATGAAACTGCGTTTCCGGGCGTTAGAAGGACTTTGACATATAGTCTTCGCATTACGGAATGTCGCATGGATGCCCAGGAGTGAACATAAATATTTTCAAATTTTGATGGCATCATTCCATCTTTATATGGCATCAACTTTGCGGAGCCATCTGAAACCCCTGATTGTCCAATTTTTGCAACACAAGTTCTAATTTTTTTCACAATAATCTGAACAAGCCAAATTGTGGTCTGAGGTCTGAGGAGTCACTATGTGAGTTGAAATGTGGAAAAATATGCAGGCAATCGGACGCTATGACACCCGCAAAATGGCCAAAAACAGCTTTTTTCACTGAAAACAGCACCAAAACAACAAAAATAGCCATTTTGCGAGCTGTGTAGCGTCCGATTGCCTGTATATTTTTCTACATTTCAACTCACATAATGACTCCTCAGACCTCAGACTACAATTTGGCTTGTTCAGATTATTGAGAAAAAAAAATTAGAACTTGTGTTGCAAAAATTGGACAATCAGGGGTTCGTCGCATCAACGCATTTGTGATGTAGGACAATTATGCTCCATTCGCCTGGTGAAATTCGAAGGGATGGCCGCCTGTTAAACTTTATTGAGTATCTTGCTGGGAACATTTTGTTTCATCATACTATTTAACGATCGAAGCCACAAATTTACAATTTTTGCATGTATTCAATTTTCTGTGCTCGCAGACAAATTGGATGGGACCTTATTGTTAATACTTCACATATAAGTAATACAAAGAATAATTGCCTCAAATTCGTCAAAACATGGTCCATAAACCGATATTTTTCGCATCCAGGTCTTCGGATCCGGGTTTCAACTCTGTATGATTCATCCCAGTACATGCGTCGACAGCCTGGGACCAATCATGATAGATGCGCCGAATCTTACGCCATTCGAAGGCATTGCCAGAAGGCATTGTGAACAAGGACGGACAAGGCGATCGTAACGGCAGAGCGTGAGTGGGAACGTCGCGCATAGCTGGGCGATGCGCATGAGAATTACCTCGAGGTGGAGATCGAGAGACACGACAGAAGAGCGATAGAAGAGGCGGCCGTAGGGGGGAAAGGGACGTAAGAGTGGCGTGGGGCATTGCGAGCGGGCTCGACGGCGACCGTGACAACGCAGTGGCGTGGGAATGGGCGTGGGAGACGGAGAATAGGCACAGCGGGGTAGCATAGCTGCCGTGTGAGGGCGTGGCGTACAAACGAGGGAGAGAGCTAGTGCAAGGGTGGGAGATGAGTGTGGGCGGACAGCGAGAGGAGAGTTGATCTCGATCATAGTGGTTAGATGACTGCCCCTTTTGTAAAGAGATCGGTCTGCCGCTCACGGGGAAGCTTGCTTCCCCATTTACTGATATATGCGACAGTTTTGCAGATGTTGACAGTTTTCACGTGTTGCATAAGCACGTAGATTTGTAAGCAACGTATGTGCAAACGTTTGGAAATGTCGGATTCGGATGACATCGGGTCGGATCGGAAAGTGTCGGAACCGTGAATGGAATTGTTTTGCCTTGACTTGAAAAAGCAAGAACATCAGCAAAATCATGCGTTTCTTCTCAATTAACGGAATTGGAGTTCAAAGAGACATTGATTCCAATGTTATAAAATCACTGTTGAGCGACAGTCAATGGCTGCAGTCCAGAAATTGCTCCCGTTGAAGTATTCCTGGCCGCCTGGCTGTCGGCGTAACCTAGCCGTTTGAAGTTGGAAACTGATGGCTGTGTCCTATTCTCGCTGAGTGCGCATTTCCGAAACCTCCAGGTTCAATAGATGCTGTAACCAATTCAGTGTATTTAAATGGCAAGGATTGAACTTGGCCCGGGGGCGGGCTGACGGTGCATGAAGACGTCGACATCGCTGAGCCCTTGATGATGTCGGGGCGAGGATGGCGCTCGCCTCAGATTCGAAGACGGGGTACTCGAGTCCTTTCGACAGAGGGATGCGCTTAGCCCGGCGGCGGAGGAGGCACAACGATCGTCTCGAACCCTTGGCGGAAGCTGGGGGATGCGGGGTGAATGGAGGAGCGGCGAAAGCGGGGGACGAGGCAAGCGGTTGGTCGAGTGCCCAGTCTAGGGCTGGGTAATATTCAAAATCCGGCTGTAAATTTCAGTCAGCCGGGAGGGGGGGTCTGGTAATGTATGAAATGCCTGTGACTTACGGTAATTTTTAGCGCCGCAGGCCCGAAAATTTACTGTAAATTACGGTAAAATATGGCTGTAATTTTTGTAAGAAAGGTAAAAAATGTGTAAAATTTACCAGGTAGCATCGTCGCTGGGAAAAATAGTCCCCTAGAATCCATTGCGACATCCGGCAAAAGACTCAGCACCTTTTATAGAAAAACCACCACTTCCTGGCTTCTTTTACTTCCTCGGTCGCCGCATGATGCCGGTAGCTATGGGACATGGCTAAGATGCCCAGATTTAGGCGAATACCATCACTTCGAATAAAATTAACTGAACAGACTGAACTTAACTGAACTCCAGAACTTCATCGGCGGGGCAGGGGTACCACTTCCGACTGGCCTGCCACCCACCTTAAGGGTTTCCCGTATGTCATGAATGGAGGCATTGGTATTCTCTGCATCTTGAGGTCCTGAAATGTAGTCCCGGATGTTGTGAGTGGATCGTGACCGGTCTCGACCAATTTGATGATGTATTGATGGATCGGCGAATATTTTGCTGCGGCAAGTCCAAAAACGGCCGAAACGCCGAAGCCGGCCAGGCGTGGGAATACCTTGAACAATTGCGATTTACTGTCCGTTGGGCTTTCGCCAGGCAAGCGCAAATGCAATCCAAAGTTTTGGGGATACTACAAGCCTTCAATACACCAGAAATTGTTTATTCATGTTCAGCCTATCATTAATGCCAAATTAAGGCACAATTTGTATTAAACGTGAGTGAGTACTCGAGATCGGGACACGCGAGCTATCTGAGCCGTCCGACGCCACATACAGGATTCAAAAGCACAAGAAAGATATTCAGTGGGGTAATGTTGATATTCTTGAGGCACCACAAGCGCTCGGGGGACCGCGGAGCGGTCCCCCTCCCCCTTACAGAAATTCCAAAAGGTAAAAACCCCGGATTTACAGCTGTTTGCATGAGAAAACAGATAAGAAAATCAGTCAGATGGACAGATAGACACAATTTGCTATGTACAGTGGTATCAATGACTGAGGGAAATGTCTCTCCGGGCACACATCATGCAGAGATCTCTCACTGCAAAATATTCAATGGCGCAAGCAGGTGTCATCCCAACGACAAAGTAAATTCAAAAGTACTTTTTGAGATCTTCCCTTAGATCTGGCAAGCAAGGTCATTGCTGATGCAGTTGGCATTTCCTAGTACTTAGATACTGTACAATTTCGTTCAAATTGACAGTCACGCGTCACGCTCAACTTTTTTCATTGCAGCAATGATGTTTTCTCGATTTAAGGGATTTTCTGGCGAAAGTTGAAAATCACGTAACTGTTGAATTGAGTGAAATTATACGGTACGCCAAAATGGTCTTAATAGTTTTAAATTTTGCTATGTGCACATCACCAGCTGCCACCAAAAATCAGGGGCCCAATTGGCTGGAGAAAAAATTTTGGCGTGCCTGCTTTTTTCATGTTTTCACCCGCATATGGCCAAATCCACGCAGGAATATTTTTTCAGCTCACTCAGTCTTGATTTAAATTGAAAATTTTCTAGGAGATCACACTTGTTAGAGGGATAGTAAAACTGAGGCCACAAAATTTCAAATGAAATAGCAAGTAAATTTAAGTCATTGGCGCCAGTTAAAACGTCTCGGAAAGTTTAACACTGACATTCAAGTGCCAGACCGGCGCCAATAATTTAGAAGTCACCACGCCTATAAAAGTGTAATGCTCATGTTTGTGCATGCCTATAACAATGTACATAATATGCCAATCACCAGCCCCAGCAAACCGGCACTTGAATGAGTGTTTAAGTGGAGTTTGGCATTGTGTACACTTTTATAGGCGCGCGCGGCGCCTTTGTTTCGTTGCGTGGAAGTCATCTGTCAATGGAGTTTGGCATTGTGTACACTTTTATAGGCGCGCACGGCGCCTTTGTTTCGTTGCGTGGGAGCCATCTGTCAATGCTAGCGCTGAGGGTAGTGATTGCTGGAAGGATGACGTCAAGGTGACGTGTTGCCGCGTGCCGGATGCTGATTGCCTGTGAGCCGGTGGGAAGAGAGTGCTCGGGAATCACCAGCTGACGTGTAATACTCGTCATCACAACACCGGAGTTTGGCCCAAATAAATCGCGACCACTATTTGGCCAATACACGCTGTATTAGGGGAGTATTGGGCAAGGTAGGTGTGTCTTCAAAGCCGCGTAGAGGATGAGAAGAGGGGAGGGAGCAGCACTGAGTGCTGCGTGTCCGCTATGCGGACCTGATGAGCGTGAGAGGGAAGAGTGTGTGTGTGGTTTGCGGGGGGATCGGCCGTTCCGGCCGAGGGGCTTTGCAACGCAGAGGGAGCTCTGCGGGAAAGCGCGTCGGAGGGAAACGGAACGCGGAACAGGCCGAACCCGTACGCAAAGGCAACCCCGGGTCTGATGAAGGAGACCCGAAGCCACCCAGCGTCAGCGAAAAGAAGAAAGAGGGCAGAGGAGGGCGGGGCTCGAAAAACGCGTCTAGGTGGACGGGAACGAGTAGAAAGAACTTTTGCAGGACTTGATGTCGAGTTCGCGGATGAGAGACTTGGGGCTGTGCCCAGAGCATCTAGATTAGATTGTACTACAATCTAATCACGAGGTTCGATGTACGCTAACTCATCCACACTTCCTTGCCTTCCACTCAGGCGGCTCGCAAGCTCGCTGCCTGAGCTCGCAGCAAGGTAGGTGTGTCTTCAAAGCCGCGTAGAGGATGAGAAGAGGGGAGGGAGCAGCACTGAGTGCTGCGTGTCCGCTATGCGGACCTGATGAGCGTGAGAGGGAAGAGTGTGTGTGTGGTTTGCGGGGGGATCGGCCGTTCCGGCCGAGGGGCTTTGCAACGCAGAGGGAGCTCTGCGGGAAAGCGCGTCGGAGGGAAACGGAACGCGGAACAGGCCGAACCCGTACGCAAAGGCAACCCCGGGTCTGATGAAGGAGACCCGAAGCCACCCAAACGGAGCGCAGCAACCAAGCGCCAAAGGCGCGTGCGAGGGCAACAGAAGGAGGGCCCGAGGGCCCCACACCACGGCAAAGCGAAGGAGGAGAAAACGAGATTGTAGAACTTACAGATCACACCGAAATTATCAAGAAATAATTGATCGAGGAGGAAGACAAATGTTACAAATGTAAACGAGGAGAGAACAGTTAATCGAAATTTAGAGACGCAGCGTCAGAAGCGAGACCATGAGCTTGAGCAAATTCCGAGATAGGCTTATCCCAAGCACGAGCGATAGCAAGAGGAATGACGCGCTCGAGGCGACGCCAATATATCAAGAAACACAAGGACGTCCATCCACCCAATTTCATGATGATCTCGGGCGCGACGCCGGCGAGAAGGAGGTCGAGGGAGCCGCCTATGCGATAGCTATGTCCGAAAACAAGCTCGAGACCAGCTGCTTTGAACACTTGGGTCGAAGATTTAATGAATGCATCTTTGGTGATCATGCGCCAGCCAGATGGTGTGCGATGCGCGAAAAGGGGAGTGTCCGGAGGGGGAGAATGGTTGACTCGACAGTGATTCCTCCACGCCCAGATTGGGCAGAGGTCAGCGTCATCTCCCAACACTTCCGTTAGAATACACTCTCCCCCAAGGGAGAGAGTGGTCTTCGTCCAGACGAGGTGTATGCTGAGGACGCGGCGTCCCGCCGTGAGCGTCTCTGATATACGTGTGGACCGGCATGTGTCCCGCAGAGTGGAGAACTTGGCGACACTACGAATTGTCACCTCCCCGAGTCGCCGGCAGCCGTGGTATGGCGTGAGAGCATTGGACCAGGCAGCGGCACCGAACGGCGAGTTGAGGTCGAGCGAGCTGCGGTAGGCGCGGAGGTGTGCGCGCGTGATGGGACCGCGTGGAGGACGCTTGAAGACGATGCCTGCCTTGTCGGCCGACTTTTTCAGGAGCGGGAGAAGTCCGTCGTCGCCGTACCATGGCGCGTCGTTGTAGGTGTGCCAGAGGTGGAGGCCGTTGAGCCAATTACGGATGCACTTGCCCGTGCATGTGCCACGGGCCTCGGCGACGAAGAGGGCGAGGAGGTGGCGACTTGCCGGCATGCGCGCTTCTTCAGACGTTCCCAGTCTGTCACAGAACTGGGTGAAGCGCATGAGACCCGACGCGTACGATTCCAGCGTCTCGGGGACATGCGCGTCAAGCATGCCTTCGAGAACGCGCGATTGCATTGCCGCGGATGCACCTTCTCGGTCCATCGCTTCGAAGGCACGTGCGGAATGCGGTGTCGTCCAGAGGAGGATACGATGGGCGGCCGGAACGTGTGGGCGATAGATGTTCACCGGAACACGGTCCTTTGCCCTGGCGCGACGAGCGACCTTGGGAGGAAGAACAGCCGAGGCGATTTTCCGAGTCTCTCGCGCCGCCACTGCCGAGGACGATTGAGGATCCTCTGTCGGTGCCGGAAGTTCGGTCCGATGTGCGTGGGGAGGACGAGAGTACGACGAAGCGACCGATGAAGAGTGTGGGAGAGGGAGATTGAAGCTGAGACAGAGGGTTGATGTGTCAGAGGGGCGAGTCACAGATCATTCAAAACGTACCTCTGCGAGGACAATGCGAGCGAAGAAACAGAAGGTCTGGCGCGAATGAACGAAGCTTTAGAGATGCTGGACCCCCGTTTTAATAGCGATCTGGCAGATAAATTGCGACATACGGCGATGACAGAGGCTTGAAGAGATCATGATGAGGGCTGATCGCCCGACGACGAGAAGAACAAGAGTGTGGATCTGATGATCTCGAGGGGAGTTAGGTGATGGAGCGAGTAGTAGAACGCGCTGGCGCGTACCTGCGATGCAAAAACGAGGTCGACTGAAGTGGCCTATTTGATCCAGCCGACGAAGCGGAGAATGGGCTGAGGCACGATTGAGTCACACAAAAGAGGGATGCGAGGCTGGAGGCTTACGCTGATGTAAAACGAGCAAGAGGGTCAAGCGAGGCGAAGGAGAGAGAGTGCGATGTCGTGATGACGTCACAATGTGCTGTGCGACCGGATGTCGGGGCGATGCGCCGCGGCGAGGGAGGATCCGGGAAGGCGGCAATTCCGCGAACGATTGCAAGAAAGTTGTCCGACAAGCGCGGGGCGCGCTCAGTCGGTTCGAGGCGGTCCATCCACGTCGATGAAGACGCTTCTAAGATCAAAAGGAAGGTGAAAACCCCGTTTTAGACGGTTCTTGTCGACGAGGTGGGAGGGAAGTCCACGCGAGGGCGCGTCTGCGATGTTGTCCGCCGTCGGGACGTAAACGATCTTGGTTGTGATCCCGCAACCCGCTTTGACCGCGAAGGAACGACGAGCACAAAGGTTGATGTCGAGGTTAGGGGATCGCCCCTTGGTGAGAGCGCCGATCGCGCCTTTGTTGTCCGATCGAACTAGAACGTAGATGTCCTTGAATGCGAGCTGTTCGAGGAATAGGAAGCATAGCTCGAGGGCAACCGCCTCGAGCCAGCAGATATCGATGCCTTCCCGCTTCCAATCCTCGCGCAGCTGCAGCGCGTACCAGCGCTCGCCGATGACGATTCCGATGCCCCAAGATGTGCTGGCATCGACGTAGATGTCGAAGTCACGGAGCTTCCCAAGAGGTTTCAATTTACGAACGAAGGAGGGTTGGAGCAACATCCTCTCCCACCAGACGAGGGTGTCTAGCATTGAGGACGAGAGGTGGCGCGTCATGAACTGGTTCCCTTGGAAACCTTTCATCGCGTTCGAGATGACTGAGAGGTGTGATGATCCTTCACAGTAGACGAAGCAGATGTAACAGAGAGCTCCGTGGAGCTCTTGTAGATCGAGGAGGAGGAAGGATTGGTGAGTTTCGATGCCCGCCTTCATGTTTTGAACGCGTGCGAGATGCTTCAAGCGCTTGTCGGTGGGAAGGGAGACACAGCTCTCGGGGAAGTTCCAGTCTAGTCCGATGAAGACGATCCAGTCATCAAATCTTGTCCCAGTCTTTGTCCCATGCCACGGTGTATTGATTGGGTCAATAGGCGCCGCTATGGAGAGCCTGTCGAAGCGGTAGATGTAGCCGTTTTCACCCAGATGACCGATCAAGCCGGGGAAACGAATGATGGGAAGATCGTCTTCGTACTTCTTGACGTCGCCGTCTTCGCCGATTTCCGCCTTCCAGATGTCGACCAGGGCGTTGCATGTCTGGCCTGCGTTGCTGCCGGCCGATGATGTTCCGAAGGGGTGGCAATGATCCAGATAAAACATGCCATCGAAATGGACGACGAGGAAGGGTTTGTGGTCCGGGAGGACCGGACATGTACGATGGAAGGCCTTGATGTCGAATGCGCAGGCCTGCGTTCCTGGCGGCGCGTTCGCAACCTGAGTTGAGGTGAAGAGTGAGCGATGACGAGGATGAGACAATGAGGACGAGTGTAAGAGGAGCGAAACGAGGTCCCGGACCGGGGCCTGAATCTGCCGACGGATGGGAATCCGAAGCGCACTGAGTGGCCGAAAGAAGAATATAACAAGATTGTGAAGAATCTTCCACATGAAAGATCATCACGGGGAGCAAAATATTGAAGACGCCCAGCGGCGCCTTGCCCGACGAGGAGAGGAGACGTCGTCCATGGGACAATCAACATCAGGAGAATGCTGCGACGCCTTAAAGACGCCTGACCAGCAAAGAAGTCGATGAGGCTGATTTGCGTGAAACAAACGAGTAGCCGGTTATGCCGCAGCAAGGAGAAAGGTTGCATCGCCTGACGGCAATGTCCAACCAACGAAGAGCGACTGCTCCCTGTAAGCAGAGAGCAGACCGTGCGAGGGTAAAGAGAGAGGCACGCTGAGCGGCCGAAGGAGGGTGTAACGAAGTTGTGAAGATCATTCACATGAGGATCATCACGCGAGCAAAGAAACGAAGACGCCAAGCGGCGCCTTAGCAGACGAGGAGAGGAGTCGTCATCCATGGGACGACTGACATTAGCCGAAGACTGCGACGTCGTGAAGACATCTGACCAGCGACGAAGTCGATGAAACTGCGTCGCGTGAAGCAGACGAGCAGCCGGCTACGCCGTGACGAAAAGAAAAGGTTGCATCGCCGAACGGCGAAGTCAGACCAACGAAGAGCGACTGCTCCACGTAGGCAGGGAGCAGACCGCGCGAGGGCGAGGAGAGAGGCACGAAACGAGGAGGGAGTGCCATCTAAGGCGGGGAGGGATAGGACGATCCGAATGACGACTCACCAGTTCTGCCATGGCCGGTGCCATGTCAAATCTCGTAGGGAAATCTTCTTTTGATATGAAGTCGTTCACCGCGGGTGTACCCGATCGCGCGTCGGCTTTCGATAGGTTGCGACAGACCCGTTTCTTTGGTGGGATGCCGGGTCCTTGATCGTTTGTGGCGACGATGAGAGGTGAGGCGTAGAACGGTCCGCGACATATACGTTCCATTTCTTCTCGGGTGAAGGGGCCGGACATCCGGCCCGCGTCGATTTCTGTCTTCAAGTACTCGAGCGTGGTGTCGCGTTCAACGTCGGCCGTCCAGTGATTTGGCAGAATTATCGTGTGGGTGAGTACCGGCATGCGCCCGATCGGGAAACCTTCGCGGAGGTTCAAGATGAGGTGAGGGTAAGACGAGGAGAGATTATGCTTCTCAAGAAGAGATTCTAGCGCTTCCACATTGTATGGATGAACCACGCGATCAAGAAGAGAATCGAGGATGTTGTCAGAGTCTCGGCGCGCTGGGCGCGACGTTACGAATGGTCTAAGATCGGGGTATATCAGTGTAGTTGGTTGTGGCAGTAACATCCCAAGAAAATCGACGTCCCCTGAGACGCGCTCAGGGAACAATCTCTCCGTTCTTGACTCGGGGGCAGGCGGGGTCCCGGTCAAGTGCTCCATGTCCTGGATTTCCGCAGAGGGAGCAGGCATGAATTCGTTCGTCATCGTGGCTGCAGGGCTTCTTGCCGCCGCCAAGGTTGAAGGTGATGCAGATCGATTTCTGGGAGGGCCCCTTGAAATTTCGCGCCGTTTTGACGTCCCGGCCGTCGGTCGTGCAGAATAGCTGCGATCCGTCCTCGAACGTCTTGACGGAGTTGTCGTGTTTTGCCGGGAGATGTGGTCCCGCGCATACGATGCAGCAGGGGGGCCGAAAGGACCCGCCGGGCGTGGACGAGCGGTCGCGCTGTTGGCGTTTCGAGGCGGCGTCGTTGCCGTCATCCGTCGAGAGGCGTTTCTTCGAAGGGCCAGGGGCGGATGTCGTGAAAGGGGAGGAGGATCTGGAGGACGTCATAACATCAGCAAGTAAACTGTGGGCGGCGTTCATAACGCCAATCTTGCTTTCCCAGGTGCTCTCCACGAAAGCCCCTCCTTTCAGTACCCTGTCCCGCAGATCCTTCTCCACCTTGAACCAAATCGGGAAGGTGTCGTCGAAGTCGTCGACCTGCGCGAAAAAAACGGACGTGCTGCTCGTATTCGATGGCGGCGTTCGACCATCCTGGCGGTGCGTCAGCAGGAACCTCCTGGCTCACGATCCGTAGGGCGCGCGCGAAGTTAACTGAGGCCTCGCGCCACTTGCCCGGCGACAAGTTCTTGAATTCATCCTCCACATCGCCTAAGATCTTCTCCCCCTTCGCTGTCTCGAGGATCAGTATCTTTTTGCCCTCTATCGTCAGCTCCCTCCACGGCAGCCAGTGCGGATTGTTGTTGGCCTTCCTCAAGTTGCTATTGGTCCACCAGTGCAGGGGAACTGGTATCTTCTGCACTAGACAGCCCAGGAAAGGTTTCGGGATCTCGATCTCCGACGTCGCCAGAGAGGAGATGCGGTGAGTGGGTCCCGCGGGCACGGCGCCTTTCAGCGTCTGCCCGGCTGGGTTAGCCTTAATCTCATCCCGCTTTTTCTTCTCCTCCGCCTCTCCCTTCGCCGCCAGGACGCGCTGCCCCGCAACCCACATCGTCATGAAGAGGGGCAGCGGCCCAGACGCTTCCACCACGTCTTTGGAAGCGACGAGCAGCGCTTTCTCCTCCTCCGTGTAGGAGAAGAAAGGCTGGAGGCGGGCGCCGACGTCCAGGTCGCCTACACCAGCAGAGGACCCGGCGGCCGCCTCGTACGCTCTGGTGAGACGAAGACTTGCATCGTTGGCACGTTCCACAAGACAGTTGTCGGCATTTTTCTCGCGCAGAGACATGTCGTCCGGCGCGACGAGCTCAGTTGGCGTCTTGCGGTAACCACGAAAGTCAAAATCAGCAGGGAGGGGGAGAGGGAGTCCACAGGCTGAGGTTCGATGTGTCTGGTTGGTCGCCGGCATCTCGTCTGGGTCGAAAGAAGACGGGGAGTAGGCGGGTGAAGACGTGGTGAAAGAAAGACGTCGGGTGATGCTGGAGAGCTGGGGACTTGGGAAACAGGGATATTCAGCAAGGGGAAGACTTTAGAGCTCGAAAAACGCGTCTAGGTGGACGGGAACGAGTAGAAAGAACTTTTGCAGGACTTGATGTCGAGTTCGCGGATGAGAGACTTGGGGCTGTGCCCAGAGCATCTAGATTAGATTGTACTACAATCTAATCACGAGGTTCGATGTACGCTAACTCATCCACACTTCCTTGCCTTCCACTCAGGCGGCTCGCAAGCTCGCTGCCTGAGCTCGCACCAAATAAGGGTCAAATAGTAGTCGGCCGATATTTCGCCATTAGACGTTGTATTGGCCAAATATTGGCCAGATATTGGATCGAATATTGGCCAGATATTGGCTGACCGTTTTTTTGCCTAGGGCTGCCGCCATTTAATATATATTAATTTTCCTTGCTCACATCATACAGATTTAGTACAGACAAAGATGCATTGACTATCTACTACATGTGGGCTATGGATAGCATGCTTACCAGCGCCCCGAGATGCTCACCACGCTCTCCTAGCTCAAACTCGGGGTTCCCACGCCGCCCCATGCACGCTCGAGCCCCTCCGCGCTCAGCACCTCGCTTCAATGTCCAGGACATCGACCCCCACCCTCGGCCCGCACGTAGTCGCGCCGTCAACTCCATCGCCGTGTGCTGAGAACACATGCACAGGAAGCTTGATTGTCACAGACAACACTCTGGAGGGAAAGGTTGGTAAGCAGTCAGCCCTGAGATTCGAGCACACACTTTTGAGACGATCGTGCACGCAGTCCACGAGAATGAGCTGCGATAGAGATCAGTAGAGCTCGAGATTGAGAAATGAAAGAAATACATACCCACACCTTTGCTGTGTACGCGCCGCCGACGCCCCCGCGCGTACAGTGTATGCGAGAGCACGGACGAGAGTGGTATGGAGCGTCACAACGCTCGGGTCTGGTGCTCGCGTCCATAGTCGCGCCGTAGTTGTCGTGTGTGTGCGATGGCTGGTGGTCGCTGTCAGGCATCGGTCAGCACGCTTTCACCGGCGGGGAGCGGTGCCCGCACGACCTCGCGTCGAGGGAAGAACATCGTGCGGTCCGCGACGAGCTGGTCGAGCGCGGTGATCGAGGCGAGGTCGGGGTGGCGCGTGGGCCCGCCGATAACGTCGAACACGTCGTCAGGCATTTTCTGGCCGACCTCAAACACCTCGGCGTTGTCGTATACCAGGCGCAGCATAGCGAGCGTCTCATCAGTCTCATTTTTTCAGAAAAAAATATATGGAATAAGACGCGGCGCACCATCATCCAATACCGCGCCGGACTCGGGTACACGGGCGTGCTCTCAAAGATGAGCGTCGAGACGCCGTTGAAGAGCGGGCCGTACATGATGTAGCTGCGAAAGACCACGTCACCATACAAAAAAAAAACGGAAAAAAATGAGGAAAGGAGAGACGCAGGCGCGAGGCCCGGTAAAATCACGCTCGCAGCGTCGTGACCCATAATCCACACTCGTCGCGAGGCGGATCCCCCTCCGCATCTTATCTCGCCCACCCCATTCCTCTCACTCATCTCAAAAATGCAAAAAAACTCACGTATGTCCCGTAGTCCACCCCACATCCGCCACAAATGCGAATCGGTCCCCGTTCGTGTACGTTGAAGACATATTTGACGGTGAGGGCGGCGCAAGGGGGCGTCATGTGTACGACACCTTTGCATCTGCCGGTGGAGTCGGAGGTCTGTGGGAGAGGGGACGAGTAAGGGAGCAAGGACGGGGGAAGAACACGAGGGGCAGCAGGGCACGTACGTAGAGGTTATAGCGGGTCCTCAGTGGCCTTGATCCTCGGCAGGCAGTAGCTCGGGACCTGTATCGTGCAGCCCGCATCACGTCCCCAACTCTCGCTTGCGCCGTGTACGTGTCCATCGCCGTTATGTTGCACCGCAGCTGTGTCCCATCGGGCCTGACCCAGTTGAACATTGTGTGCGAGAAGTTGTTCCAGGGATGTGCTTCAGCTTACGGGGTGTTTCAGATGCATATTCGTGCCGTCGAAGCGTGTTTGAGCGATGTTCTGCGTCCGGATTGAAATTGCTCATGGGAGGTGCTACTGGGTCAATTTCGGGCCAAAACGCGGGGTGCAGAGACAGGAATAGGACATGAATAAGTGTGTAAAGTTTCTAAGCGATTGGGTGAAAGGTGGGTTCGGAAGAGCAACCACGTCGCGGCGGGATGAGGGTAGGAGAAGAGCCACTCGAATGACGTAACACCCGCGTCGCCCTTGAAAATCTTTAAGTCCAAACGTGCACAAAAGTCGTGTATTATGCGTCCAATATTCGGCCAATACTGGATGTACTGGCCAAATATCGGTCGACCAATACTGGAGCCCAATATTCGACCAATATTTGGCCAATACATCAAGTATTGGCCAAATAGTGGTCGTGATTTATTTGGCCCAAACTCCGGTGAAAAGTAACCGTTAATTCGCTTACTACAGCAGGAATTCATGCAATATTCTGGGTCTGACTACCTAGAAATGTTCATCTGGATATATTCTCGCCCTTCATATCTAATTCAGCATCAAAAATCATGTGTATACCCTCTGTGAATCAATTCTTTTGAGTCCACTTGATTTTTGCTACATGTGTCCAAAATTGAGGTGTATGGCTCGGTCTGTGGGCATAGATAGAGTTATCTGTTGTCAGGGCTATTCGTTAAGATACGTTGAGCATATCCCATGACTTGGAACTCGGGGAAAGTAAATGGATATTCATGTACAAGGCATTTTCTGCGGCGAGTCATGCCTGCATGAATCATGCACAAGCCGCTCTCCAGTTAAGCTGACAAAAGTAAACCTTGACAGCTCAGCTTTGCTTGAAATTTGACCGAAGCACTTCTCAGTCATTGTTTCATCCATCCACGGTGCTCTACATGACAATTTACCATCTAAATCACTTGTTCAACAACTGATCTTGAAATCCTGCAGACAATGCTGCAACACAATTTGCAGCAAGAATCTGTTACATAATCAGGAACTTCACTGTTACAAAATCCACTGAAGATGTCTGTTTATCTATTCCAAAATACCCCACTCTGAATTCAGGCTCTGAGTATTTTTTTTGTGAAGTTTCTTCTGACTGTTGGATAAAATGTCATAATATAAACATGGGTCGCAGATCTTTTCTGGTCTCTGGAGAGCAATACTGGGTCAATTCCTCCAAAACAAGTTACGTGGTCTTCAGCAAATATCAGTAGGTATTCGGTGGTAAGGTATGGATGAGCTCAGTGCACATGATCTGGTGCAGTGAATCAATTTGCGGTTACTTTTTGTGATGACGAGTATATCAGCGGAGTTTAAAAAGGCTTCAGACGGACAGAATGGATAATTTTATAAAGAGAGTGAAGTGATGTCTCACCCAAGGTACACATGATGAATCAACCTTCTATCTTCATGAACACAGCAAATCTGGATGGATACACCCATCTTTCAAAGCAGCACCAGAACCAAAAGGGGAGGGGGAATCACTCATGGTCTCAGAGATTCTGGTTCCTGAGTGGGGACGTCTAGTACATGGTGACCAAGAAGCCCGGTTATTTTTTGAGGCAGGCAAAAATCGAGATGGATATTTTACCAGTGCTGAGCTGCTTGACCAAGTGGAAAAATCTATTGATATATTTGAAGCAAGGGTGGGAGGAACTGCTACCTTATTGCTTGCCTTTGACAATGCTCCTGGTCATCAAAAAGGGCATCAGATGCACTCTCTGCTCGTAAAATGCCTAAAGGTCCAAGCGCAACATAGGGACAAACTGTTTGGATGCACAAAGGCTCTCCACCCAATTTGCCACCTCAAGATTTTTATTGGCCTGAGGACCACCCTACAATGCCAGGCTGGTTTAAGGGAATGGAACAAATCTTAAAAGAACGCAACCTTTGGAGAGATGGGCTCTTGGCCCAATGCCCTGGTTTCAAATGTCGAAAGGGGGTAACTGACTGTTGCTGTCGGTGGATTCTCTTTCACCAACCAGATTTTGCAAACCAGAAATCTGCACTTCAGGAACTTATTGAGAGCTGGGGACATATTTGTGATTTTTATCCCAAATACCACTGTGAACTCAACTTCATTGAGATGTACTGGGGTGCAGTCAAGTTCAAATATCGCAAAAGTCCCAGGACCAGTAACATGGGAGAGATGAGAGTGAATGTCAAAAGGTGCCTTGATGATGTGCCAAACTTGTCCATTCTTCGTTATGCAAATAGAGCGGCACAGTTCATTTCAGCATATGCACATGGCCTGGATGGATCACATATTTCCCATGTTGACAAGAAGTATAAAAGCTATGGAAAGACCACCGGATTCACCCAGTCAGAACTTCAGTCTCTTAAAAGGGAATACAAAAGCCATAGGATGTTGCCACCAGATGTAGTTAGAGAAATTAAGACTGAACTCAATATATAAATTTTTCCTCTGTCATTTTGGCTTGATTTTAATTGAATTTTTTTTTCAAACATCCGAAATTTGAAACCGTGACACGTGACATCACGCGTTACAGTAACGGCTGACTAAAGGTGCTGGGTTCCCACGTCCTCCACCTTATGCCAAAGTTGTCGTCCAATTGGTAAGAGTCAAGGAATCCTGCACAATCCGCGCAGCAGAATGATCCCAGGAACAAGGGGAATTTGACACTAGGAGGCTCAATAGATGTATTGAGGCCATCAAAACCGAGTTTGAGAGCAGTTGACATGCATAACACGCAGCAGAGCGTGAGGAAAACGTGCCCGGAAAGTGACACCACAGATGACAGTACGAGGCCGCTGGGTGCGAATTTCAACATGTACAGTTAATGGCCTTTTCTCTTTTTTTTTTTTCTTTGCCGATTTCAGTCTCCTCTCCCAGTTTACGCGACTTCGAATTTCATCTACTATTATTTACCTATACCTACATGTGCAAAATTTGGATGTTGTGAGCGTAATTCGGGTCTACGGCAGCTTCACTTCGTGCTGACTGGCTCTGGCGGGCAATATAAAAATATTCTCCCTCGAGCACCGGGTATCTGCACCCATGAGCCTAAAATCTCAGTCAGATGCCACGAATACGGCACTCACAACGAAAGTATGCAATGGTATGCAGTCCCCTGCTGGAATTAAGTTCATAGGTCCGTCCGGCCATATATCCTGAATGTCCGAATTAGCATCCAAATTCATTGCTTGACTCAACTGCCCCCCAGATTGCCGGATATTGGGCCGAATATGAAGCTTCATATGGGAAACAATAGCTGTTGAAGTACCTCCTGTGATATATTCCGCTCCACTCACCTTCGATGGCAGACTCAGGAAGATTTTCGAATTAAATAGGGAGTATTAGGCCCTATACACCGCCAAAGTGCCATCAGGCCGTCTCCACGTGGGATCGCCAGCTGAATTCCAGAAAACGCATCAGCTGTAACCAGCCGTAAGGGGGGTGGAACCCAGCTGGAGGGTTCAGACCGACTTTCCAGCTGACGAGAGCATGGAAAGTCAGATGGAAGTTGGGTTTTTCTCTCAGCCGTGAGGTGGCCGGCGCAGTGAAAGTAAATATATTAAGCTACCGCCTGATACCTCAATTTTAGTCTAGAAAATCGTCACCAGAATTAAACTCTTCCCCATCAGAATCTCCGTCCCCAGGCTCGATTTTATAAAGAGGGTGAGGTGGCAAGGAACCCCGGCCATCTGTCACGCCCCCACGGCGCGACCCATGGCGTGTTCCGAGATTCATAGATGGAGGTGCAACTGACTGCTTGGATTATGCGCGACAAAGAATAAGAAGGAACGGCCCACCGTCGCCTTCCTGATGCCGCACAGCCTTGGAACGCGTAATACCTCGGAGCTGCACAGAGAGTTTCCGGTGCATCGAAGTTGGGGTGCGTGCGCGGCGGGTTGATCCCGGGAAAAAATCGACGCGACACCGTCCGCAGTGCGATGTTCAAAAGCTGCGCAGCTGCGGAGATTCGATGATACAAATGCGCCGGTTGACAAGTTGCCGTTTCTCTACACGATGTTGATGGGCAGTGCGAAAATAATAATAATCCCGTACGCTATTCTGAACCCTGTGCCTCACAATGACATTTTGAACCCCATGGCCCACAATGGCATAATGAATCCCATGCCCCACAATGGCATTTCCAACCCCGTGCCTCACAATGTCATTTTAAACCCCGTGTCTCACTATGGAACCGACGATCCGGTGTATTATACAGTGGCGGCAAACAGAATGGCCGCGGCCATTTGGGCTCGTTTGAGCTCATTTCTGGGTGGAATTGTTTCAAATTGTCAGCACGAGCTTTTGTCGATTTTATGAGTCTCGCCACAGTGTAACCCATATCTTATGCACATGGTTGTTGCGTAATAAAATAATTTGTGGTTTTCCGAAAAATTGGGTTTGTGGTTTCATACAGGATTGAAAAATGGTGAACACAACCTAAAAGTACTTGAAAACTAGACCCTGTCCGTACCTTAGTTTACCCAAATTGAATAGGTTTTGGACTTGCAATGCTTGCCAGCAGAAAAAGTTGAGATCTGAGAATGGACACGATTTGCAGATTGAAGATTTGGTGGGATCCCGCCAACCATACATGATGTGGAAGGACAGAAAAGAGAAGGGAATATATAATAAAATAAAAATTGCTGCCTTTGTCCCATCACTCATAAACCACACCCAAAAAACGTGCGAGCTGGCGACGACGGTCTTGGAAGGATGGCTCTGACGGATTAAAAATACTGTAGTGTTTAATGTATCCGGACAAAGGTGGTGGGCAGTGCACAGCCACCACCGGCGCGTAGTTGAAGGCCAGATGAAAGACGCAAAAAACTTACATTGTTCGATATCGGTACTGTATGGAATCTACATAATGATAAACCCATTTCGACGCTTAAGTGGGAAGTGGTGTCCTTGCTCGTGGAATGTTCCGGTCAATAATGTGAAGCAACTCGGTGTATTTTTTTGCCCAACAAACATACATTCGGATATATACATTTTTACGAGTACTCCTGCGAAAGAGCGGCTGAGAAAATCAGAATCATTCCGGAAAATATGGACTCACAACGCAGACGCGGCCGGCGACAGTAATGATTCTCTGGAAAACCAGAAATGAAATGTGTGGCATGCTCGTAACGAGGTATCCGAAGAGAGCTCGTGGATGTCATCGGAGGTGGCGATAAGCCCGTGGATGTTGGGAGATACCATTCTTCCCAGCGTCGTCAAAGGGGTTTCCATGTCGATATCGCCGGAACACCAGTAGATGCATATGGTCTGGATGGATTTAGTATCGCAAATAAGACTCGGGACAAGTGAGCCGGGTGCGGAAAATTTGATGAGGTTTGGGAGGTGGTAGGGGTGCGGCTTGAACTCGAGGCCCTCGCTCTTCCTTGACATTTTGAAAGTTTAACAATTCACCATTCAATCTCCCCCCCATGTCTTACGTGTATATCCATAATGCTAGTAATCATCACCCCCGTTTCCAGTTTCGCTGTTTATTTGTACATAGTGAGAAAAGGGGGAAAAAATAACAAGTACGAGTCATGCCACGCGCACCGCGATGGCCTCACCAACCAAGTTGGCAATGAGCCTAGGTCTGCCCGCTTTTGGTGTGGATCCGAGCACGTCGTCTCTGGCTCGCGTGGCCGAGATCCTCGGCACCCTCCAGGATGCACTCCAGACATGGATTCATTATACTCACGGATGGATGCCGCTTTTTCAGAAATTTCGCGATTGGAAACATATATTGAGCATGACGATCCTTGGAAGTTGTGTTTGGACCCTGATTCCTTGTCATGTTGCACGCGGCAAGTTTGGTAGACTCGAAGGCCCACTCCAGGGACCTCATTCAGCTGGTTGGAATGAAGCTCTCCAAACCCATGATTGGTGTTTTATTTTCACGTTCATTAAATTTGATGCATTGCTAAATCACGGCAGAATATGTTGTGGAATGCGTTGAAGCAACCGTGGAACATGCGATGCAGCGATCACTGTCGTTGAAGACTAAATGCGCAGCCGATTTTATGGACCTGGTGTCCAGGGTCTTGGCACGGGCGGAAGTGGGGATGCTGACGCTTTTGGTGGCGGTTGTGTACGTGGGCAGAGCAAAATGCCACCTGCAAATTGCATTCGAACAGTGGGCCTTGGAGCGAGTCTTCCTGGGGGCGGACTCTGCTTCTGGAGCACGCACGAGGTGTGGTGCATAGTAGGCGGAGAACTCTCGAAAATTTTAGGTGCTCATGAGCAATTCAACTTCAAATGTGTCAAAAATGACAAGGCGAAAGTCTGAACCTGTTTCCGGTCCGCAAGCGGACATTCTCGGAGAGAGGCTTGGTCCAAACACGGAAAAACAAGGCATGTCTTTCAACATGAATTTCTCCGTCATTTCAAGTCGGATTCCTTCCATATAAGCTGAGACGGTGTTCACAATATGTGCTCCGTGAAATCTCTATACTGAGTTCTGCCAGAATGTCACTTGCTCCGGCCTTATATCCAGAGTTTCACAGACAACTCTCCAGATCAACTCCTGGCAAACCAAAGATATAGTTGTCGAAATCAGCTGTTTTTATGAGCTCAATAGATGCAGTGAATCATTTGGAAACTATCTACCAGCAAATATTAACTCATATCCTTGCCGCTTGTACTCAAAATGGGCTCCTAGTGTCATAGCCACATCGGGAAGCCTGTTTTGATGGACCATCAGGACATTGATGCCAAATTTCTCTCTTGACCCTTTACAAACTCGGCCCTGAGAATATCACCACAGAAGAAACTTTTGTTAGCTTCTCAAATGTACCCGCTAGGATTCTGCCTCCTCAGAATTGTGTTATAACAGACAAAATAATATTGGACTCGAGTCTATGCAATTGACCCAGCACATTTTCACAGTCACGTGACATTCGGACTCCCTGCAGCTCCTCATGTCACTTTGCAACAGCCTGCTATGCGCTGCCTAGCACAGCGGTTATCATGTTTTTACGGCGTCCTGTGTGTTGGACTGCCAGGGAGCGCACAGGTAGTGATGCCGCTAATTCGGCGCTGCTGCTGCCGCATTGATCCCTGTTTCAGGTGACGGGTGACGGACGGCTGTGAACTGTGCCGTCTTTGCCACCTATATTGCGCAATTAAATGAGTTGTTCAACTTATTTCTGTGGCTGAGCATGTGTGTACCTTTTGTCATCTCTCAGAAATATTCCTCAATTGCGCGAAGAAGCACGACTCTGAATACAAAAGTTTATTGGAAGAAATCCCCGAGCAAGGCAAACATGCCAGGGTGATTTGATAGGTGAAGTCCTCCAGAAACAGCAAAGTTCGAAATGAAACCATGATTCCCTCTGCAATCATGAGCGGTTTTCAACCTATTTCATGTCCCTCTACTCCTGAACCTCCAGGACCCCAGTTCTTTCGCTATACTATTGTTCTTCCATGTCAAACCACTTATTCCCGGACACTCCTCCCTGGCATCTTGTGGATCTCGTTATATCTCAAACACTCGAAAAAATGTTGAAATTTCGGAGTCCTCCTGGACCTGTCTGCGCTGCTGTTATGGACATTCCTCATTTGGAAGGGACACCAGAATTCCGTGGAATCATGTGCGCACAGAATAACTAGAATGTGAAAATGCAGACAATGGCAAAACTCGAGCTATGGAGTGCCCTATGGTGCGCGTCGGCTAAACACCACCAAACAGGAACAAAATTTATTGCACCTGCATACAACCCCCCATATTTCTGATCCTCTAGCCAAAACACTCCGATTAGATGCTAGCACCGGAGATTGGCCCAAAAATTCCGCAGCGGATATCTTGCAGATACAGGATGTTTTCGCAGAATATTTGCTAAATATCATATCAAATATTCGTGTATGATTATTTTTCCAGAACAGCGTGTATCAACCGGATAATATTAATGGCCGCATTTCATACAACTGGACTTTACAGTTTTTCGAGGGCTTGCTGCAAGTTCGAAATGTGGCACTTGCGATCACGTGTGCCTATCTAGGTTGTCGCTCTCTATCATCCGATGACGGGGCGTGCAGTACACGCGCAACTCTTATTCCCGGTTCTCGAAACTCGGGACACACTTGAATAGCGCTACCACGCATCCATACTCCAATTTTCAGCCCGAAACCGTCAAAATTCGTCCATTCTGTGCCATATTTGTATTTGCAGCAAAGGCAGCATTATCTGGCTCAAACTGTGGTCCTTGGTGCTCAAACTCAATCTTCAAGAAACCTCGAGATAAACTGTCCAAACGCAATCACAAAGTCGCCACGCCTAAGAGTAGTGATAAGTTTGCTTTTCACAAGCTATGGCTGGCCGACCTAGGAAGTCAAAACGACAGATATCTTCCAGCATTTTATTACTTCCCTTTCCAGTGCCTCCGACCATCCGTCACGGCCCGCCTCTTTCTCCACGCTTTTTTGCCACCTCTCCTCGAGTTCATCATCACTATATTTGTACTCGTATACATCTTGAGCCTCTTGCAGGTAACCCTCCCAGCGTACGACCAAGTCAAGGGGAGGCTCCGCGAATGCCTGCGAGTAATGAGCGAGTGCGTTATAAGGGCCATGTACTGACCTTGAGCCATTGCAGAACGTCATGGAAGTCAATCGGACAGAGATGAAGCTCATATGAATCCCAAACAGAGAACCAATCCAAGGGGGGATCGAATTCACGGACAGCATATAGTAGTTCAGAGCTTGAGTGAGGAGAACATCGGATGTGACGACCCCATTCAGGAAATTGGCCGATATCAATCCACGTAAATGATTCCCTATGGTAATGATTGATTGCTTCAAATCGGGCTGTTCCAACAAATCCACTTACCAAATTTTGAGGGGTAATTCATGGTCCCCGATTTGCCGAATTAGACGGAGGAATCCAAGACCGAGATCTCTGGATGTGTGTTCAGGGAGTTCCCGGCAGAGTGTAGGTAGGACCATAAGCATTGTTGCAATTTTCCGAGGGTCTTCTTCCACGATTGAGCGTAATGAACGGATCGCATCCGTCATATCGTTCCATGGGATGTCCAGTAGAATGCAGATGTTAAATAATCCCATCCCGAATGGTTCTGACACGTAGCTTCTATTATTACTGAGCAGTCGTCTCGCTTGGAAAATGCGAACGAGTTGAGGAAACTGAGCAAAAAGCTCACGCAAGGCGTATGTTGACACCTGCAACGAATCGTCCATTTCGGCCTGAAACGTGCGCGATACTTGAAGAGATGGGGACAGAACCACATGGTCGGGGCATCCTTGCGCTATCGCATCGCGTACGTGGAGTAGAGAAGTGTGTGTGTTATGATTTGAGTATTCATAGAACTCCAAGAACCGGTAGGCTTCCCAATCCCGAATTAAATCCTCAGGCAGAGGCCGAACCGTCTGGGCATGAAAGTTGCAGCATGAATGTCAAAATAGCTGGATAACTCACTTTTAACCAGTTCAAAACTGGATTTGCGCGTTGGCCAAACAGCTCAGGGAGTGAGCGCTCCCAGATAAAATCGGGACTGACAGATCCAATAAGCGGCAGAAGCTCTGTGGAAGGTGAAACGGATTGGACAAATGTCGCCCAGTGGAGCCGTAGATTTCCTGCTTTCCAAGCAAATTCGATATCGACATCGTAACCCACACCGGGGAGTGCCTCGAGAACGGAGCGTGCTAGGTTTATGCGGTGTTCTGAACCGACATGGAAAATCGATGAGCGCTGTGGATCATGCAAAAAATCGAGGAATGACGCATGGTGCGCGTGGATGACATAGGCGTCGGGAGGCATATTGAGGAGAGAGTGCAGCCTGCGGAGGATTAACAACACGTCGCCGGGCTGGAGATGGAGAAGGCGTTCGATCTCCTCTGCACAGAACTCGAAGTTGGCAATGACACACAAGACATCACAAAGTTTGGAGCGATAGCGGTAGGGAACTCCCAATAGAATTTGCATGTATAGCTGATCGAGAGCATCGAAGGGGGGATCATATTCACTGGCCGCGAAGTTTTGAATGACTTCTAGCCGCTCTGCCGGCCTAGAGTCCTCGTCGTCAATGAACTTGACGAGTGTGGATGCGTAAATGAAGTAACCGGACGATTTTTCGACCACCTTGTCCAGGGTCTCGGGTGATGGCCACGGAGTTGGAATATTATTCATGGTTTGTCTGTGCTCGTGATGAATGCGGTCAAATTCATCACGGAGGTATCTCCGAACATCTTCGAATGACTGTCTAATGTTGACGGAATCGTAAAGCCCTCGGAAAGTGGGGTGCTCGAACTTGTCTCGAATATGCGGTTCTGGTCGGCTGGCGATAAGAATTCGGAGACGAAGGAGATGGTCTTGGGCAACGTTTCCCAAGACACGTAATATTTCCTGCTGAACATCGCGCCCTTCGCACTCGTCCAAGCCGTCAATCAGGAGAATTGGGGATGCATTGTCATTGAGTGACTGGCATGGCTCAACAACCAGCTTGTGCAGTTGCACATGCATATGCCTCGCCATAACAGATGGATCGTCTTCTACAACCCTCGAAATCAGGGGTTTCAGATGGCGATTATTGAGTGTGAGTTGGTAGGCAAGTGTCGCGAAGAGGACCTTCGCGTTGCCGCGAGTTGTGTGGTGGCGCTTAAAAAAGAAGCTTCCTCCGAGACGACCGGCGTCCTGCAATCGCTGGCATAAGCTCTGCATGATGGCAGATTTCCCAGCGCCGGCGGGTCCATGCAACCAACGAATTGAGCGGCCGGAATTATCGGTAATGGCCCAATTATATAGGTCCTCGAGCATCTCTGTACGTGTATCGGGATGGCATCTGGGTTGCGGGAAGCTCTCAGCGGAGTCGTACAGTGCCTCCAAGGCGACTGCACGATGCAAAATGTGAATTCCTTCTTCCCCGCGGCGGTGGTTTACGTTCTCTGCAGAGATGAATGTTCCTCCATGGATCATCCGCGGCGGCTCGGCTCGCAGGCAATCCATGGGACCTCCGTGGCGAGACTCTTCGCCCCACGAATCCGCGTGGTGATTGAGAATTTGGCGTCCATGCTCAGACTCGGGCGTAGACCCGTCCCTGGTGCAGACTGGAAGGGTCGGAGGGACATGCTGACGCTGCCCGAGGAATGATAGATTATTGGGGTGCTCGTAGTTGAGATGATGTCGGGATTGGGGAGGGAAAGACATTCTGGGCGAAGTAGATGAAGGGAAAGTAACGAGCTCAATGCCGGGCCACTCCGAGGAAGAGGCAATTCACCTAGCTGCCATTCCGACTGTGTGTTTTTCAAGATTGGAGGAGTGGTGCGGTGAATTTGGTGAGCGCGACGGGATATCTTTTACCAGAGGATTGTAAGCATGATGAAATAGTATATAATTCACTTGTAACGCACCGTACGGCGCCTGCCTTGCTACCATCCCGTGGCGCGGGTTTCTCGTAACACCTGACAACTCGCGGCCGCCTTCAAATATGGGCGAAGAGGGAGGACATTCTCGAAGGCAAATTAATGGAATGCCATAGCTAACTCTGATGGGGCTCACCGCCAAAGTGAGGCGCAGATTCTGCGACAAATGGAACATCTGTGCAATTGAATTAGATTTGAGCGGACGAACCGAGGGCCGCGGCCGAACCAGTGAACAGATTATTCACGATGAGGTGTGTCGTGCTGATATCATAATGGAGAGTAGGACCCTCCCCAGCACCCCCACTACCACCCTGTCTACCTCCTTCACCGCCATTGCCTCCTCGACCGCCTGGGTAATATCAATTATTATTTGGACATCTCAACAACCTTTACTCGCACCATAGATGTGGTTATTAACTGTTTGGGAATCGTTATCGCGAAGCATCGTGGCGGGAGCGACCAAGGGTGCGACAGGCCGCCACGTCATCAATCACATGATCGCCGGATAGATCCGTATCGCGAGCTCATTGACTCTTGACTCAGACCAAGGGGTACCCGCCGGAGAATGCCGAGACACCGGCTAACAGTGTGGGTGGGTCGGCCGACCTCTTAACTCACTTTTTGGAAAAAGTTTCCAGACACCTCAAAAACGTGTTTGCGAGGTTGGAAAAAAAAAAACTTGTTTTTTACGGGTAAAAATTGCGCAAAAATAATGAATTCCGGTGGATCCCGAAGGGTGTTTGCCAGCGATCATTCAGCAAATAACGCGTAGCACGAGACGCCACGTCAGAGCAAGCCTCGCGCATCACCTTCTGTGTCAAAATGTCAGAGGCTGAGAAGGTAGCTGTCCGACGAGAGTATGTAACTGCTTTGACTGACATTGCTCCAGGAAATAAGCCGATACTGCGATCTCTGCAAAAAACGGGTCGGATTTGGAGATGGGGGCGAGAAAAATTGGGGGCGGCATCTCAAGAGCAAGAACCACAAGAAAATAGAGGACGCCCTGAACTCAAAGTCTGCCTCCAGCTTTGCCAATTTCTTCAAAAGCAAGCCCCAGACACCGGCTTCTAGTCCTACTCCCCCGGTGCCTGGTTCCTCCGCTCCGCTCATTCAACCCGGCTTTAACACCACTCCGTCTGGATCCCAGCCAGCAAATCGTCGATTCACAGAGGGATCGGACGAGATGATGGTGGTTCCGGATCAAGGAGCCCCCGTGCCTACCTCTGACTCTCAATTCATCCTCTTCACAGTTCCATCTTTGTTGCGTCGGTCTCAAGAAGCACCCAGAACCCTCTTGGTTTTGTGACGATGACTGTCGCAAAAATGCAGGCGGTAGGGTTCGCAAAAAGCCGCGGCCTGAACGGAAGTAGCTGTAGTAACGTAGGGTTTTTTTTTTTTCGGCGGCGTACCGTTTCCAAGCCGATCAAATATCGAAGAACCAGTTGTCCAAAACATTTAATGTTTGCAGTATAGAGACACAGAAGGCAACGAACGCGTCGAAACGCCAAAACGCCTCGACACCAGGCCGTACCACCCCGGGAGCGAAGCGCTCGAAGAAGGCGCAGGCCCCGACGATTACTCCACTGTGTACACTTTTATAGGCGCGCGTGGCGCCTTTGTTTCGTTGCGTGGGAGCCATCTGTCAATGTTAGCGCCGAGGCAGTGTCCTGCCAAAGTTTGTTGGATTGGTGACGTGGTGCCGGCCAGGGAATGTTGATTGGCTGTAGGCCGGCAGACTCGGAAGCCCGACAATCACCGACGGTAAGCTGCCGGGCAGGGCGGCATCAGCGGAGATTGAGCGGAGCTTAAAAAGCTTCAGACGGACGGACAGGCTTAATTTTATAAAGAGGGAGATGTTGGACTCGCCCCATATGTATGCTCGTATTAGGGTGAAGTTGAAGACCTCCTTTGGCAATTAGGTCTAGACCGGTAACCCATCTCTCGTATGAAGACAATCGTTCATAGAGAGACCGGTCGATCTGAGTTTTAATTTACATAATGGGGACGGGCATCAGCCGATCCGAGAGTGGCAGCTTTGGCCGTGTTTGGTCCGCAGGAGCGGGCCGGTTCCAATCTTACAAAAGTTATAACTCTGTCCCACTTCAAATATAAGAAAATCTGAATCGACAGAGAGTGAGCATATTAGTCCAAGAATAAAGGTACGTAGCAAAATTCTGTGATAGTTTGAAATATGCCAGATGCTCCGTGATATTCCCGCGGACGTGCAAGTATTTCAAGATATAAGTAGGATTTTTAAAGTTTCGGCTACGTACATTTCTTGGGAGTCAGGTTAGCTATTACTTTCCCCGCAGAAGTGTATCGATTGGTTGAGGCATTATCACGGTATAAACTTTTACGGGCGACAGGTTAAACGCGTTCAGTCACTTCGTGACTATCGTGTCACATCTCAATCGCGTCGCTTCTGGGCTTGCTTTTTGTGCTGTATACTCTGTTTTCCGGCTCTGTGTTGTATCACCCTCATCTCTGGCCTGTATGGACGTGAATATCGGATACTCTTACCACCATGACGCGCCCCAAAAAGAAACCCAGGCAGCTCGGCACGCGATTCAGAGCCGACATGATCCCGGCAGCAGCGACAAGGACACACCCGTAGAAGATCCGATTCCCATCCCACACCTTCCCATTGGGCGGCCGAGGTCCCTCCGTACGCAGATTGCCGACAAAGATGACCGAATCACGGCATTAGAAACAATCAATGCTGGGCTCGAAACGGATGTATCTCGGCTACAGACTGACCTCGAGCGCCTTCACGGCCAACACGGTGCCCTTCTGGACAGGACTAATACCATATCCCTCGAGAATAAATCCCTGAAGAATCTCAAACGGAAGGCAGAATCAACTTTGGGTGAGGAGTTGGCGAAGCGGTACAAGCGCATCGGGCGTTTGGAACGGGACCGCGATGTGAAGGCTGGCCAAAAATCCGAGACTATTGCTGCTTTTCAGAGCACTCTGGAGGATAATTCACACCAAATAGCTGCGCTGCAGTCTCAGCTCGCTTCTGCCCGTGCTCAACTTCACACACGCGACACCCTAATTCTGAAGCTGAAATCTGATGTCTGCGAGAGACAATCGACATTAACGACGACTAGGCACCAACTACTTGCGGCTCGAAAGCGGGCACACCGCGCACAGACGTCGCTTCGAAATCTCAAAGAGAAATACAATAATTTGCGGACATGGCGGCCTACAGAACACGGAGAATATACTGCGAAAGCGCGGGAGCTTGCACGCTGTCTCATACATGCAGGATGCGCAGCTGGAAAGGTTGAATTGGCTGTCAAGTCCTGTGCCCAAGCCTTTGGCATCGTTATCCGGCAGAACCGATTCATGTCACGGCGCACTGTGAGCCGGGCAATCGACGAAGGTGGAAAATATGGAGAGATTCAACTAGGTATGGAGATTATGAATGGAGAAGGTATTTTCCGTTTTCGTTCATATTAAACGGCCCTTAATTTCATCAGGCTTTGTCGAAAGTTCTGATGGTACTTCGCACCGCGCAACAACAGTCGAATCACGGCATATCACGCTTCGTGTTCCCTCGTACGCTCCCAATGTCGACGACACTGATAAATCAACATGGACGACCCGGACCCGTTTCCTGAACCTCGAGCAAGCTCTTGACCATACCGCCCAACGACAATTTGACGGTGCCAAGGAGGCGGCTAGTCGGATTGCGGATACATACACACGCAGCCCCATTGCAGCTCAAAAGCAGCAAACAATGCATGTTGACGACTACTATCGGAAAAAGCTGGGGGAGATGAAGGATCACGCCGCCGATGGCAAGAAAGGATTCGGTCTGTCTGCAAGCGCACAAGGAAGACATTGTGATACGGGATCTGGGGCGGGACGCAATTGATGACGCGGATATGGAAACGAGCCAGATTCTCCTGGGCATGCTCGATATTACTGACGAAGACTTGCAACTCGCCACTGGCCTCTCACCTTCGGAGCTAACTGCGTTGTAAGTCAGTTGGTTCATGTTTCAATATTTCTCTGATCTCGGTCCTTAGACCCGCCATCGAACGGCTCAAGCTTAGCCAACAGGTTCTAGAGCGCAAACTAGGACAAGAAAAATTCGACTTACTCACCCCTGCGGAGCAACAGAACCTTTGCACCCACGTCTTCGGCGGCTGTTGCTGCCATAAAGATTTGAATGTTGTGAAATATGGCTATCGTGCTCTTCAACTCATCTACTCGAAACATGGGCTTACTCCTCCAGTTCTCCTAGCGAATAAGGCGAACAGCGCGACAATAGCCCTTGGTGCAGAAGATCCGGACAATCCCGCAACACAGCATGCTATCGAATCGAGTACAGCCGGTGCCATCAAACTCCTCCAGTTGCTTGGCGCTCTTCTGCGCAACAAGGACGGGGAACGCGGATACCAGGATCGCGCAGTCGTCTTCATGCAGCTCCAGAAACACGACCTCTACGGCATCGAACAACCGCGGAAATTCCCAGACGTATCGAACACACGGTACGGTTGTTACACCTACGCCGCTGCCGAGGTTGTCTGCTTTCACGGCATAATCAAGGAACTGGTCCTCGAGGTTGTTAACGGGAAAACGAAGTCAGGACAACAGAACCACGTCGAAATGAATATTCTGAAGGGCCTGGATTGCGCTGCTACGATGGTAGAGAACATTGCGCTGGCACTTTACGGTGTCTGTGTTTCATGGCCTTACATGGCAATGGTACGCGGCACGAAACAAAATCCCATTAATTTGCTTTCACTCACCGACTTGCACCGGAAAATCCCCGAGTTCTGCTCCCACATTGCCGCCAACCCCAAAATCCTTCTTGATCCGATGACGCCTATCGAGGAACTGACAATCGACGGGAAGCCTTTCCTCGACGACTTTCTTATCGACACTATTCGGCAACTTGCGCTGAAAATGTCAAATCTTCTCCTCGCCATTTCAGCTATGTTCTCGGGTGCAGCGGACGGATGGGTGCATTTCACTCCAGAGTTCCACGTCGACGGTACCTTTGATCGCCTCACCCCGGAACAACGCGCCATCCTTTTCATTCCGTCAACAAATGACTGCAACGAGGGCTTGCTCGGGTCCTATCGTGTCCACATGCGCTACCACTCCAACTCCACGCCCCAGTCGTTCTCGAATCAGACAAGAGCCGAGCGAAACAACACCGAGGCATTTATCAAGAAAGTATGCAACGCTGCCGTGCAGAAATTCGTCATGCGTGAGGTTCGGAAAGATGGAAAGAGCGGGGCACGGGCGAAGTTTAGGAAGGCGTGGGCCGCATTGCAGCGAGAGAAGGCGGAGAAGGGATTGGAGCGACGGGAGAAGGCGGCGGCGAAGAAGAAGAAACATCAACTCCGGCTCGCTACCACGCCGTTGGAGCTTGAGATCTCTGCCATCAACGCAATGACTTCAGCACGGCTCAAAGACCAACTCCAGGTGTATCGGGACGTTCTAAAGGATCCGGTTCTCAGTAAGATGCTGTGGAAGGACATGACAACTGTCGCTGTACGGAGGCAATTGGTCTTGGAGGCGCGGGAGCGCGAACTAGCATGTCGGTGGGTGGCCAGCATATGAATTTATAACTTGTTCTCATTTATTTCAGCCCTCGAGATTCTGGTTCCACACGCCTCAGCTTAGACCCACCAAGCACGGACGATTCACACGAGATGGTTGTGGAAGAATACGGGTTTTCCCTTGAAGATGATGCGGACTGGGTGGATGTATCAGACTAACTTATTTATCGTTGTGGATAATACATGGATATTGGCGGGGCTATAAAGATACGAGTCATATAAGTGATTTGTCTCACCAAATACAAGTCACAAAATGCCTGTACAAGGCAGAACAAGCAGGAACATGTAATTTTTGCGTTTGGCGGGACACAAACATGGATAAACTTGCCGGATCAATCATGGGCGATGCCCGTCCCCATACATAAGGGCAGAGTGATCACGTTTATGGCACGTGAGCATCTTCTCACGGCCTTCCTCTTGAGACGCGCCTCGACGCGCCGTGCGCGCAGCACAATTCTCTGCGTTCCCACCTCTTTTCTTGCTCTTTTGTCCTGCTGGCAGGCACCCTGAACCAGTTCCAGATGGTATGAAACTACATAGACGACTTCGAGGGAAGCAATGAAATTCTGCTAAGTCCATGACAGCCCCCATGCACTCTTGCGTCAAAGTCTGCCGAGTGCACACGTAAGTGGAAAAACTGGTTAATTTTGATCACTTCACAACAAACACAAACCTCTCTTTCTTCCTTCCCCTCATCTTCTCCCCTTTGT
This sequence comes from Mycena olivaceomarginata, assembly GCA_029378375.1. Classification (NCBI taxonomy): domain Eukaryota; kingdom Fungi; phylum Basidiomycota; class Agaricomycetes; order Agaricales; family Mycenaceae; genus Mycena; species Mycena olivaceomarginata. The sequence goes on along the minus strand of JARKIC010000178.1, from coordinate 154,802 downwards.
GCTTGCCTCCTTTTTGTCCTTCCCTCTCTCCCTCCCGACAAATCCCTCACCCGGGTCGTGGTGATGGACCACACGGACTGGTTTGCCCCGGTCTGAGGACGTACTGGGGTTTTTCATTCAAATCGACAGTCACGCGTCACGCACCCCCCTGTCGAGGACGAATTTTGGTCGTGGTCACGCGTCACGGAGGGGTTTGTCGAACCCTTTGAGGCATGTCACCTCCTCCCCCCCCCCCGTCCGACTCCGCCGCCGACACTTTCCGCTGGTGGCGCTACCGTTCGCAGGACTCGTCGGCATATCGCTAACTATGCCGCCTCGGCTCGTTGCGGGACAATCGCATCTACGTAGACGCCTCCACCTCCTGGAGTCTGGGCATCATTATCGGCCGTCACTGGTATTCCTTCAAACTGCGCCACGACTGGAAGCAGCCTGGGTTGTCATTTGCGGCGAGTTTAGATAAATAAACGGCAGAGTGAATAAATACATAGGGGATAGAGAACAACTTAAAGCCTTGTTGGTCGGACTTCTCGCCTTCCAGGTATAAATCCACGGCTTGGTCCAACCCAAAGAACACTGTCGTAAGACAACAACTCGTGGCCGGGGGGGCTGGATAGGAGGTGCCCCAAGGACTGACGGTGCGAGTTCGGCATGAGTAGCTCTGTTCCGCGCGCAGTACGTCCGGGGTACATAGAACGCGTGGCAGAGGGGAACTCTCCGAGCTGAGCCTCCCCGTCTACACCTTGCTCCTCGTCCATTTCCATTGCGCGCACGTTGCGACGCGAGACGCGGCGAACAGGCGCAGAGTACGTAGTGGTGCCATCGTCCCGCGTGAAGCGGCGTGGATGGAGAGTCCTCCCGTCGCGGATGCGCGGTGTCGGCGTCGGCGGGTGGCGTGCGCGCCTAGTTCTGGGTGAGGATTCGGCTGGCATTGGCGGCGACACGGCCGACGGCAGGAAGTCGTACACACTCGGCTGCCCTTCGACGTTTGTGTGGACGGTGCAGTGAACGGTGAGCACGCCCAACGGGTTCCCACTGTAAGAAAGTCAAGTGAAAAGGACGCCAAAGAGCAGAGGGATACTGACCACACTGCGCAGCCCGTAGGATTCCTCATACATCCACACCCTTCGCGGCGCCTCTCCATCACGGTCTTGAGCTCCAGAGGGACATACTTGTCGTCCAGAGGGTGAACCACGCCGGTCGTGCTGCCGCCTGAGCAGTGCCACATGGCGTTGTTGGGATCGCATCATGATGCACCCTCGTCCCACAGCCATTCTATTTAAGTCCATCGAATCTTTGGCGCTTTCGCGGGGGCGGGGTGTCCGCAATCGGGAGAAATTGGACGCTCCACGGCGCCTGGGAATTGAAATCCGCTGCGCTGAAAGGCTGCGGAGCGCCACAAAAAAGGACAGTGCCGGGGTCGTCCAGTTGAAGCTCCACCCGGGGTATTCGCCGCGTAGATTCACCGACGGGCGCGTCGCCAGTAACAGGCATGTACTTACTTAAGCGGGTCTGAGAAGGGCTCTTGTTTGTCAGGCCAAACAGACACGTAACAAAAACCCAGGCACGGTCGACCAGCCGGCCCGGTGATGACAAATCCAGGCAATAACATGAGCCGAATCGCCGTGGAACACTGCAAGAACACTGCTGATTAAATCTGGAAAAAAAAAAAAAGGGGGGTGGATGTGCACACACATCCCACGTACTGAATTATTTCATTCAAATCGACAGTCACGCGTCACGGACCCCTCTGTCGATGTCGAATATTGGTCGATGTCACGCATCACGAAGGCTTTTGTCGAACCTCCAACAAGCCGTCACAAGTATCCTCCTCCCCCCCCCCACCTAGAGCGCAAAATTTCCATAAGATTGTCGAAATTTTGGAGGGTGTCACGCAAAAATTCGGCCGTTGTCGAAATGTCGAATAGGTAAATCCGGTCACGCGTCACCCCCCCTGTCGATTTGAATGAAATAATTCAGTACAGCATATTCAAAATTCGGGTCAAGCCAGTAAGTTTTGCGAACAGTATAAAATTTCGAGTCGCATCAATGGTGATTGATCTGCCCAAATTAGCAAGTCATCACTTTACACTGAGAAATGACCCGGTCTCAAGTGAAACCTCAAAACCCAAGACGCGATGTTGGCATAAAATGAAAACAACTGTGAATATGAATCTGTGCATGCAAGATGTTCATTCTCAGAAAACACTTATGTAAAATTCCTCGGCGGACAGTTTGAGCAATTTTTGGCAACAAGTCGTACATACGAGTCGCCCATCACATCAGGATGTTTCAAAGTTTATATTAGCAGTATATGACAACTTCGAGTGTAAATTACTACTTGGATGGGAAAGACACTGGTGGGAAACGATAACAAACTATCAGTGTAAAGCTATGAATAACATGTATAACGAGTATGAATAAAAATTATGAAGGCAACGGTAGAGCAAATGAGGAACCAGGGAAACGCCGCACACGGGGAGGGCTCCGGTAGGACATATCGGAGTGCTATGTACAGTGACCGGCTCTGAAGTGCGGCGGGGAGCGGCAGCATCGGGCCACGGAGAAGGCGCGCTGAGACGCGTATGTCAGAAAGAACAAGAACAGCGCTGTGGCACAATCAACAACAGACGGCGCGAGGTGAGACACCACCATCATCAGGGCGGGAGATGCCCGCAGAACGCCTGGGAGCTGTATTGAGGCATGATCGGGGCTGTAGAGATTATTAAACAAAGACTCGCCTCCAGGAGCCGGAGGTGGAACGGCAGCAGCGGGGGCAGATTCCGGAGTATAGGGAGGTGGGAGATCTGCCGTGGGGGCTGGCGGAACCAAGACTGTCCATCCGTCCTGTTGCCGGGTATGCTCAGGATCAACACCGTCTTCTACAGTGGAGCCCACCGCCGTTGGGCTCATTGAGCCAAATTAAAGTCCATAATACATTCAAAAATACGCCGAAAATCCCTCCAGAGGTACAGTATGGGCCTCCACGGTCGTAGAGCCGTAAGAAACCTCTCTTGACGAAGAAGCACATTGCAAAGCGCGTTAGTTGGGCCAGAGATCATCAAGATTGGGAAATGGCGGGATGGGGAAGAGTTTTCTTCTCAGATGAGTCCAAATTCCTCCTTTTTGGCTCGGATGGGATTCAGTAGTGTCGGAGGGGCCCCAATGAAGAGTTTGCACCCCACAATGTGGATCCCCGTGTCAAGCATGGTTGTGGAAGCATTATGGTCTGGGGAGTGGTTGTAGGGTAAGTCGTGGTATTGGGAACAGCACGCGCAAACATTTTCGAATTTTCAGTCACAAAGTCTGTAGCTGAACAAAGAGATCGGCCGACGGTACCTGCATCATCCAAGGTTTTGATTCGAAGAAGATTACCAGCGGAATATCGGGCCATTTGCGGCAGGAATTCAGAGAACTTGAGTTATTGGATGAAATCACAAAACTTTGCCATGAAGGTCATTTGCCGCGAAGAGTGACAGGAATTTATCGTGGAAAACTGTTAGCGTCATATAAAGCATGGAAGGGTAATGCAGCAGATCCGCCGCACTTTCATCCCGCAATCAGGGCAGGACCTGGCGACAAGGAGCCTCTGACCGACTACAGTGCTTGGAAGCCGACCATCCAGAAACCGACTGCGAAGAAAGGGCTTCAAAATAAACCAAAAGCAGGGGAACATGAAGACGTACCTCCATGGAAGAAAATAGCTAAAGATAATCTATCAAGCTCGACTCTAGAGTCAATGCCACCTGTGCAATCCCCGTCTCCAGTCGGTCTCATCTGGGATAGCACCAATTATAGTTGTGCCTATGATGCACTGTTCACCTCCTTGGCTTGTGTGTGGGCCGAAAATCCGGAATTGTGGTCACAGCGACTCATAGATTGCAACCCGCTACTTGGAATATGGGCCACGGCTATGGCTCAAAATAGCCTCGAACCCGAAAGGGCCAGAAATGTGGTGCGCATGCGTCTACACTCGCAGAATGCTGCAGACTTCCCCTTGGGACCATGAGGTGTAAAACTGGATGCTTTATTCATGGCAGTAGCTGAGGGGCGAACCTATGGTTCGGCAAAAACCTACTGCGAAGGATGTGGGTACGCTCTTCTGGGTACCATCCAGACATTTGGCCAATACAGTGATGTGTACCAGCGGAATATGTTGAGGCGGACACATCCGAATGGTGTAACTCTGCAGCAATGGTTTCAGTACCAATTCGACTGCCAAGCACAAAATTATCCTACCTGCGGACTCCAGGGAATACAGAGAAGAATGCGACAACTCACTACGGTCCACGCGGTCCCATCCATAATGGTCCTAGCTATTAACATCCACAACCTAATACTCGACGAAGAATTGAACTTCCCACATCACAACGGCATCACCACTCTCAAGTTGCGTGGTCTGATCTACCACTCACAAATGGAGGGCCATTCCATAGGTCATTTCACGAGTGTCGTCGTCGATGCAGAGGGTATCATGTGGTACCACGATGGGATAACTACAAAGAGGACCTGCATTAACAACGGCAGGTTTGCAGATGTTGCAAATCCACTCACATTGCATCGAAGGCACGATCAGCGGCTTTCTGCTGCAATATACGATATACGCCCTGCAGTAGATAGTCGACGGATAACAAATGTAGCACGTTCCGAGATATGTTTGATTATTCAATGATTTGAGTTAATCATGATCAGAGTGTTTGTCCGCCCGAAACTTCTGGCAGTTGCTTGGGCGCGAACAACGACGCTAGCTTTGACGCGAGCTTTGATGCGAGGATGATCGATCTGATTCGATGATCGGACCGGACAACATCAGGTCTGAACTCTTATTCAAGTCGTAGTTCTTCCCCAAATCCAGTGTACCATTATCTCCCACTTACCAGAATATAATTGGTGCCACAAACTGTCTGTCTACCTTGGATCTCGAGAAATTGCCCTCATATCAAAACTTACTGGCTTCTCACTCTCCGGTCTTACTGCGACCAAATTCTACCCACTTTAAGTATTTTCTCTGCCCTTTTGATACTAACCTGCTATTTCTTAGGACTCCCCCACGTACACGCAATATCCTAGTTTACCCTGTAATCTCGTCACGTTCTCTCACATCCACTTCTTTCTGCAGACTTTCTGACTATGGGAAAGTTATTCAGTTCAAATGGCAAATGGAGCATAATTGACCAAATCCCTACTCACTGGAATATTGTGACTAAAGACCAGTCTCAACAGTATTTCGGAGTAGTTAATCTACGTCATCACACTGAGCACCACTGAGCATCCAGAATGTCAACACCCATTCCTGACCACAAACACTGTTGCCTGTAGCACCCCCTGTTATCTAAAGGAGCAGGAGTCCCTCACACCTTCAATGTGTGCTTAATATTGTGGTTATTTAGTGTTGATTTTATTTTGTGTCCAATGCCTGTGTTGTGATGTCAAATATTGTCTATGAGATATAAAATATGTTGTGAGAAACCTTCAGGAAATATTAGTTTGGAACAGATAATTTTATTTGGAAATTACATTAGTGGAATGAACATCTAGCATCAATGATTGTTCCCACGACTTATCTGGATGTACCAGTGTCATTAGTGAGCAAAAGAGTTAGGTGGAGAGTGAGAAAGTCCTTGCCTGCATTGTAAGTTGGTTGCAAAAACTCCAAGTCCAAAATGTTAAGTAATGCCTGTTGTATTCCTGGGCAGGGGACGGCTTGTATTGGTTGCATTCTCTAGTGGTAATGTTGCTTTCCCTCTCAGTTTTTCGGTTTTGGAAAGGTCAGTCGTTCGAGTCCCGCATCTAGCAACTTTTCCCTGTGAAATGTGGTGAACACTGTTTTTGTTCTGTTCAAACAGAACGTGAACGCTGATCATTAAACAGAACATGATTATCTGATCATATATCCTTGATTAAACAGAATCTCTGCACCTATTCAATGCCCCTAGCCTCTCACTGTGCCTTCACAGGTGATTAATCAATCAATGATTAAACCTGTTCCCCCGTCGAGACACTGATTGTTTAATCAAACTTCATATAGATTCTTCTTTATCCCAGTCAGGATGATCCTCAGGAATTGGATTTTCATCTTGCCCTTCTTCAGTATCAGGAAATACTTCATCTCTCGGCTGTGGATCTCTCCGTGACAGACCATCCGGTGGAAAGTTCTTTCCACCAACATGCTTCAGTTTGAAATGGAACATTAATATCTGCTCTATCCAGCGATTTATTGTTGTGTTCGGACCCATTCCTGGATTAGACAGCATACCTTGAGATATAATGCATCCGTTTCGACAACCGGCTTTCTACAACCAAGCAACCAATATTGCAATGCCTCTAAAGCCCTTTTTAGACCGAACAGCTCTCGTTTAGGTTGGGGAGAACCTGGATTCTCTCTCGTTGAGACCGATTGAAAGATATTTTGCATAATATTTTATCTTTGGATCAACAGGGTCCAACTGATAGACTTGCGCGCCGACTCCCTTGTATGAGGTGTCTACTTCCGGCACAATGTTGAGTTCCAGTCATAATTTAATGGCCTCAAATTTCCTGCCGCAGCTACTGCGTCTTTTACTGCTTTGAAACAGGTCTTTTGAGCTTCCTCCCCATTCCCATTCCTGATCTGCCCGTAAAAGCTTTTGTATTGGCTCAGCAATATCCCTATATCCTTCTATGAACATCCGATGAACTCCTACTGTTCCCAAGAATTGGCGTACTTCAGACACACTGGTCAATTCCGGCCACCTCTGGATTACTCCTATCCGATCGGTGTCAGGCTTCCTTCCTTCATATGAACACACATGTCCCACTACATGAAATTCACCCGCGCACAGAATACTTTTCAGTCCTGATAAGAGTATATTTTACGCGTTGAACCACATGATTGAGATTTTGAAAGTGTTCCCATACAAATCTCCGGATCCCAGGTATGGTTTCATATTTTCCATTTTTATCCTGATATCTAGTCCCTGGTCCTCTAACCGGTATATCATCGATATATGGTATAGTAATATGCAGAATTCATCTCAAAGAATAAAGGTAACATCATCATGGAAATTGGAACCGAGTTCGTCCATCCTTGTGGCAATTTTACTATTCTCAGTGCCCCGAAAGGCGTCTGAAAGGTAGTATAATCCCTTGAACCCTCCGCAATATCCCTATGATCATACCCTGAATACATGTCTAGCCTTGCACCACACGCTCTTCCTGCAAAGTGATTTGCCAACTCATCTGTCCCTGGAGGAACTCCTGAATGCGCTACGGTCACCGCGTTTAACGGTTCCAAGGCATGTACTAGACGGATACTTTTGCCATCTTCTTGACTACTCCGAAGAATTTACTTCGGTAGGCCGCGTTCGAACTTTCATAAACTCCTGCATCAATCTTTTTCTTGATTAATTTACAAGTCTCTTCCAGTGATTTGGTCCTATTCGGTTGCTGTTGTAGTATAGACCCTCGGATCCAGTCCCAGGGATTGACGAGGACTGGATATGTATGTATATATGTTGGGTATTGCTGGGATGATAGCCAGCGGAATTTGGGTTCGAACTGTCTCTTGGGATTTGTTTTGGTGGCCCTGGTGCATTTGCATGAGAGCTGAGGGCTCTCCATATCAATCCAAACAAATGCACATCTGGTTTTCGAAAGATCTAGACATTTCTAACAGGACCCCTGTTTATACCTTTCGAGGCTAGGACACAAAATTTCCGGATTGGCCCATTTTTGTCCGCACAGGTTTTGGCTGGATTGAATGATTTTTGTCCGCACCTAAGTTCAAATGAGTAAACACTGAATATTTTCCAGCGATACGTTCATCATCTGAGAGGTGACCGCGGCTGCCGAACCCGAGGTGTAGGCGCTTGAGGGACGTCAGATTCCGATTCTTCAGGTGAAAAAACCCCGGCGTAGCCAAAACCGTATATCGGTTGTTCTGCCATCCAGCTACATTGGCAGTCCACGTCACATGGGTCAGCGCTTCCAGGACTCGATGGCCATCGCTCGCTACTTTCGCTCTGTCGACCTCTTCATTACGTGCACCACAAATCCCGACTGGCCTGAAATCACTCGGGAACTTCTTCCTGGCCAGCAGCCTGCAGATCGGCCGGATCTGGTGGCCCGCGTCTTCCACCTCAAAAAAAAGGCAATCATCGAGGACATCTACAAAAGCGGTGTTTTCGGGCGCGTGGTGGCTTATGTATACACAATTGAGTTCCAGAAACGGGGCCTCCCCCACATTCATCTCCTCATCTTTCTGGCACCGGGTCAGAAGCTCATCGCGCCTGAAGATGTAGATTCCGCAATTCGGGCTCGCTGGCCAGATCCGGATACAGAGCCAATGCTCTTTGCGACTGTCAAGAAGTGCATGGTTCATGGCCCCTGCGGAGCTGTGAATCCTCGGTCTCCATGCATGGAGGATGGTCGTTGCACCAAGCGTTTCCCGAAGCCTTTCCGCGATAATACCTCGATGGATAAGAACGGTTATCCAGAATACTATCGACCTGACGATGTTGCCGGCTTCATGGCCGATAATTCCTGGATCATCCCGTACAATACTGGCTCCAATACGAACGCCCCATCGTTCGCCTTCGATGCCCCTTTCGCTGGCTGGACTACTTCTCCCTGAGGTACCGCAAATGCCTGCGAGGCACGCGAGGCGTTCCGCAAGAAGAACTCATGCACCGATGCCCATTGATATGGATCTACGAGGCTCTCGTTCCCCCCCATCACGTGCGTGTTCTTTATTCAACAGCTTCCAACATAACTGAGTTCATGTACAGGTCTTCTCATCGACTGCATATTAATTGTCCGGTCCTCCAGATTTCTGACTGCGCAACCAGAAGAGGTACCAGCAGCCCACCCACGTACAACAGACATTCCTTGGGCTCGGTGGGAGGTCGGTGAGTTGGGTCCCTCTTGTTTCGTCAGCGTCTCCAATCATCGCCAGACATATTTCTCTCAATGATGCCCCCCACCATTGATACCTTGCAATCAAGCTACATCAAGGAATTATCTGTCCATTTGCTGAACAAGGTTGGGAGCATTATGTGCATTTCCAAATCTCATAACTTGACAGACAATGCAACAATCCGGGATTGCTATCAAGTGCTGAAGGCGGAAGGGCTTCTCGATTCGGTCCGTGACGCGGAGCGGTGCTGCACAGCGCTGAAGAATTCGTACATCCTGAGATCCAAGCCTCCGAAGTGCAGCAAGCCTGCAATGCCTCACGCTCATGGCTTCCCCCAGCCCCCTTCTTTCGCTGGCGCTGCCCTGACCGAGCCTCTACGGGCCGTCGAAACACGGTCGTCACGGCCGTTGCACGGGTTTATCGTTTGCAGGCGCAATATTGTATCTTTTCATTCAAATCGGTAGTCATACGTCATGCACCCCTCCGTCGATCACGAACTTTGGTCGAGGTCACCTTTGACTCACAAAAGAATTGGTACCTTGTTGTCTTTCTGCAGGGCACCACTGCGTGGAACATCTGCATCATCACTTATGTAATGGACTAACCCTAACCCATCTCCGTTATTGGAGTATAAATCCCAAATGGCCAGGTACCTAGGGGGGTAAAAACCATGGATCACGGATAATCCGTGGATATTGTTTGTTCCTATTGTTTTTAGTCGAAATTTCTTCAGTCTTGTCATTTCTGCGCCCGTAGACCATGGTTGTGAGTTTCAGAACTATTTAATTAGTTAAAAAAAGCCTTCTCCAATTTTTTGATAAAGTCTGGATAGGAATTAGTTTGATCCTCCTGTCAATTGTTGCAAAATCCTCTGAATAGGGTTTCAACAAAATTCTCGTCGATGCTTGCTGCGAAATAGAAGCTCCCATATGTTTGTATGATGAATAATATCATTTTCCCGCTGTTAAATACTCATCCACCGCACGACCAGAGCAGGAGAGGTAAAGTGATTGAAAGTTGTATCCATCACTACCTGTGGGAACCGCTATCCACGGATAAAACAATCCGTGGAAGAGTGATCGGTGGATGCGGTCCGGATAAATCCGTGGATCGGCCGATCCACTAGTCCCTAGAGGTAGCGCTAACCTGCTGCTAAGTGGCAGTGCTCACTCCGACAGGTTCAAAGTCCCTGCAAAAATTCAAGCAACTTTCTAGGTTCATTTAGATGGCAGACAAGCGGTCGCCGGCGCTTCGCGCCGGCTCCCACTTGCTCACCTTGTTTGTGACTTTTTGTATTTAAAAGGTTTCGCGATCTGCAGATATGGTAAAGCTAGAGTAAACGTTAACTCTAACTGCAACTCTAGTGAATGAATACATGCGAAACCGAGGAGAGCAAACAATCTATAAATAAATAAGTTCCAAAAGAATTAATCCGCAAAAAGCGGCATTCAACCATTGAGCCGGCCATCATGGCCCATCAAACAGTTCTGCAGGTCGGCATGCAAGAGCAGCTAAATATAATGATTGATTTCTGCATGCCGTTGGTTGGCGCTAAGCTGCTGTGCTTTGGTCATGCTGCATAATTTAACCATATGGAGATACGGCTTCGGACAGATAGAGAGGAGCCATCACTTCTGGCAGCTCGGCATGTAAGCGGTGATTGATTTCCGCTTGCCGTTGGTTGGCGCTAATCTGCCGTGTTTTGGTCATGCTGTGTAATTTAACCATACGGAGACACGGCTTTGGACAGACAGAGAGGAGCCATCACTTCTGGCAGCTCGGCATGTAAGCGGTGATTGATTTCCGCCTGCCGTTGGTTGGCGCTAATCTGCCGTGTTTTGGTCATGCTGCATAATTTAACCATATGGAGATACGGCTTCGGACAGACAGAGAGGAGCCATCACTTCTGGCAGCTCGGCATGTAAGCGGTGATTGATTTCCGCCTGCCGTTGGTTGGCGCTAATCTGCCGTGTTTTGGTCATGCTGCATAATTTAACCATATGGAGATACGGCTTCGGACAGACAGAGAGGCTCAATTTTATAAAGAGAGTGAAGTGATGCTCAAGTGTCGCTCTCAAATTATCCTCCAGTGAAGTCAATCATTCCTAATTCGGACGAGGGGCATTCTCAGATAAAATCATTTGATAAGATTGGGGAGGAGACGGAGTAGCTTGCCGCCGCTACCGATTGATGCCATCAATACACAAGAGACGATCACGCGATTTTGGTTGCCACGTCATCTCCAACGAAAGCCATCAATGGGCAGCTCGGTGCGTTTGAGTATAAGACTAGCTATTCCTCAACTTACCCCCGCAAAGCTTCGACCCTCAGACCTTCGGTTGCTCATGCTAGAGTTGCGAAAACAGCTTGTTCAGATGGGGTCTCAGTTGGAATTGTATTGGATGGTACTCGCCGACTTTCAGCAACTGCATACCGGGATGGATGAGAAGGCCGTAGAAGCAGCGGAATTGCTTCAGGAAATAGACAGCATTATACAGGAAGTCGGGCTGCTGCGCGGAATCGTTGGCAGCCATCTCAGGGAGCGATACGCAACGCGGGGCCCCACCACAACGGATCGGTCTGGCGCTCCAGCGATACTTCGGCCGGGGAGCACTGCAGCGACCCAAATTCTCCCCACATTTCATCGGGGAGCGTAACCCGAACAATATTCCATTTGTTAGCCGCGAGGAGCTCAGGCGCATCGCCGCGGACGTGGAACAGCGCAAATCGATATTGAGCGAGCGAACTCTTATTCGCTTACTGCATAACATGACGGCGGGTTCGGAAGCCGTGGTCAAACCACGTCTTCGCTTGTCTCGATGTCGGCCGCGCGAGCAGGGGGGCATTCTTAGCCCGTTCCGGTTATTCATCCTTGTACGTCCGCACAGTTACGGCAAAAAAATGCGCTGTGCAACTGATATCGCTTTCCACTCCAGTGCTAACTGTCCCTGACTCGTATTTAGTTGTGGGTAGCAGGAAGAGGAAAAAAATAAATCTCAAAAAGGAAAGAGGGTAAAGGAGAAGGAGCAGAGGAATCTCATCTTGTAGCTCTTGGCTTGAGATCGAAATACGACCAATATTTTCTCCGGGCCTGCAGCGCCATTTTTGAGAGCTGTTCGTACCTGAGGACTCGTCCGCGTCCGGATTCTTCCGCGCGCCGCCGCCTTCCCGTGCATTGCCTCGCCGGCCCCCGCGCGTGTTTACTGCGCAACAACGACACATCGACGACGCAACGCTGTCGCGGTTAGCACATCGTGCTGTGAGCACATCCAGCCCCGAAAGTCACACTCATATTTTCCCGCTAACCCTGGTCCTGACCGAAACTGCTGTCAAGGACAGCAAATAACGAATTGCGTGGAAGGTGGTGGCCGCGTGTAAGTTGCGATGATACGGATTACGGCGAGGTGCGCACCTTTCGTCTCTTCTTTCCCGGCCCACCTTTTCTGCCGTGTGCGCATGCCCTCGACCACCGACTTCCCCGCGGTCCGCACCCTCCATCGCGCGCGCCATGGGGACCTTGTCCCATGGGTAGGGAGTGGCTCTCTGCGCTGCAGCAACGGCCGTGTAACCACCTAGTACAGTTGAAGTACAGTTGAATATCGTGTTGTGTACTTTGGATTCGGCCTATGTAGAAGATATAAACGAGATTCCCCGAACAGAATGGCCCATCTCAGGGTTAACTTCGTCGAATAGAAGGCGGTTCAGCCTGCTGTCTGAAAGCCTGTCGTTTGATTGCAGAGGACACAAATTCGAGCGAAAAACAAATCAAGGTTGAATGTCCGAGGACATGCGCCACCCTGTGCTGAGCCTCTCCCCGTCACTACGATTATCCCGGACAAAGACGTGGCGGTCGACTTCCTGAACAACCTAGAGCAAGAAATAGGCCCGAGACACTTCAGGCTACCCTGGGCAGACCCCTGTAGGGGCCTTTTTTTCCAGGAGTTAACTGCCCTAAGGGGGGCTCCCATGGGCCAGCCCAGTGTTTTTACACAAAATCACCATGGCTTGCCCATGGTGTTTTTCATGGGGCCAGCCCACCCCACTGCAGATGGGCCCGAAAATTTTCATGGGTTGGCATTTTAGTGCCAGGACCCCTGGCACCAGCCCAGCTTGAAAACAGCATTTTTGGGCCCATTTCTGGGCCGTTTGCACATTCCTTGGTGATTCAAAAAACCCTTTCCCAGGGCTTTTATCCTGTGCATAAACTATCCATATCCAGGTATATTTTTTGGGGGGCCTGTTCCAGTTAGCTTTCCGGTTGCCTTTTCGGGTAGCGTTCCGGTTTGCTGTTCTGACCACATTTCTGGTTGGCTTTCTTACCATGTTTCTGGTTAGCTTTCCAGTTGCCTTCGTGGGCTGGCCCACCCATTTGCGTAGGCTGCGTGGGCTTGCCCATACTCAAAAAACCAACCAAAAAAAGCACTAACTTCAGGGTTCGAACTCAAGCCCTTCGGAAAAGGGATTTGTGATCAACTTAAAACATGATATATACCACTACACCAAGCAACCAGTAGTATTTAGCCATTTATGACGCACACATGCTGGCCCAACATTCACCCCCTCAATCTAGTCTATTTTACACGCCTGTCACTGTCAAATTAACCATCATTTATCGCCGGCTGTGGGAATTTATTTTGCATTTTGTGCAACAACCAGGGGCTTGTTCCCAGAACCGTCAATACGGCCAGAGAGTCCTCGGCAAGCTCTATAACTTTGATTTTGACTATATTTTTAGACACGAACCACCAACTTCCTTTTTTGGTCACTACGCTTTTCGCCCAAAAAGGAAATTACAGTGTTTTTCCCTTTCTTTGGTCAGAATTCAAACGTTTTGGATGATCTAACTCATTGGACAGGATGGAATGGCCCATAGAATATGATCTGGAGCATACTCAGAAGCACTGCACCTCTGTGAGGGGAAAATAATGAGCAGCATGATTGATTCACCTCTGCAGCATCATATCTCCATCATATAGTGAGACAGGTGTCAGGAAGCCACTCCAGAATACTAATGAGTAGTATATATACGTTCCTATCACACTGGAATGGACTCCCAGGATGAAAAGGAGCATGCTTTGATCCTAGCCCACTATGCCATCATTGCTCCATTGCCAGATCATACATTGATCTGCCATGTCGCAAACCCTATCATAGAACAGCCACTATGTGTAAAAACATGTCTTATGGGTGTTTGCCCACAGAGCTGAGCCATGAGCAAAGATCAAGTGTGTTAATGTGTTTCCATGCATTTTCACCTCATTTGCTCTGCATACATGGTTCAGAATGGAGGGAAAGAGTTCAAAAACATTTCACTGCTCTTCCCGACGTCCAGATCCAGAAATTGTGCCAATATATGGGCTTGAAGCTTCAGAATGTCACATGACATTTTTCGCTTATTTGGTGAATAGGGCACCATCCATAGCAGCTACAGCGAAACAAACACCCAAAATGAGAAGAGACATAATGAAAGACCAATATTCAACTGTATCCCAAGGAATCTGGCCACATTTCAGGTACATGGTATTTCCGAGTGCACAAGTTCAACAGCAATATAAAGTGCACTTATTGTATGTGGATGAACACACTATCTGGCCAAATCTTGACTAAAATCCTTCAAATAAAGTGTAATATCGGTCTCTTATCGTGTCTGATGACTTTTCTATTGTTTATATTGCACTATTACCTCTGCATGGACGCTAATTTACCAAGTAAGCGAAAAATGTCACTTCAGATTGTGGGTCCTCAAAGACATATATTGAGATGATTCTTGGCTTTCTATGTTTGGATGGTTTGTAATATTTGGTTTGAATACATATCCCGCATTGTTCAATTGTAATACATGTAAAATTGGCTGAATAGTCATTCTGAGCATGTTCACCTTTAATAGGGGACCTAGCCATGAACAATTGAGCTGAGCACCTCACTCATGTGTTTGTATAGATAATATGGAGCCCAGGATCATAAATTCAACGACTTGGCTGACTGGATGCCATCACAATGAAGCCATCATGGTGTTTCAGAATATGGTTTGAATATGCTCTCTGGATTACTGGAGAGTTGTTTTACCATGTGAAGGGTGTGTCTATGACAGAAGAATATATTGTAGTAGTGGCCGGATCATAATCATTGGTCATGGTACCAAGATATTCATGATGAAAGGTCAATCAATCATGCTGCACATTATCTGCCTCTCACAGAGGTGTAGTACTTCTGGGTATGCTTCACGTCATGTTCCATGATGAATCCCATTCTGACCAATGAGTTAGACCATCTAAAATGTTTGAATTTTGACCAAAGAAAGGGAAAAACACTGTAATTTCCTTTTTGGGCGAAAGCGTAGTGACCAAAAAAGGAAGTTGGTGGTTCGTGTCTAAAAATATAGTCAAAATCAAAGTTATAGAGCTTGCCGAGGACTCTCTGGCCGTATTGACGGTTCTGGGAACAAGCCCCTGGTTGTTGCACAAAATGCAAAATAAATTCCCACAGCCGGCGATAAATGATGGTTAATTTGACAGTGACAGGCGTGTAAAATAGACTAGATTGAGGGGGTGAATGTTGGGCCAGCATGTGTGCGTCATAAATGGCTAAATACTATCCTCAAACCTCGGAAAAAAATTCTCAAAAAATAAAATTTTTGGGGGGTAGGGGCGGTGTGTCCCCGAATTCACCCAATGTTGACAAAATGGAGCGTCGTCCATTCAAAATTTTATCCTTGCGCCCCCTTGATGCGTTCTGTAGAATTATTTGGATCAATTTCAAAGCTTCAAATGATTTCAGTAAAACTACTCAATTGATTTGGAGCAACTTGGGGAGACGGGCAAATCTTTTCCCGTAGCGTAGCAAGGGTACCTGCTAGCATTATTCATATGCAAAATAGACTACAGTAAAGCAAGTGCTCGCCAATCATTTGTATCACACTACATTTCGAAACGCGTGACCATTAGGTCACTATATCTTGAAATGCATGACCATTTGGGGCAGTGTAGCGGGAAATAGGCTTGTGAAAATTACCGATGCTAATTAACACGAAATAAAAGGCTTGTAAAATAGGACCTATTTGACCCTGGTTGACCGCGATCCCTTGAGTTAAATTTGCGGTGTGGGCCGCATGGCTCCTCTCTGACCCCGCGAGGCCCAGTACTCCATGCCCACGAACTTGATTCCACCGAGAAATCCACACCCATTCCACGGTCGAAGCAAAATACTCTTGTGGAGTCAGAATTGCCCAACTACAGAAAATTTTACACAACATGAGTCGCAGGGGTTTCAATTTTCCATGGCTCTTCGTGAGCACTAATTCTATCCACGTAACTTGAGTCCACCGAGAATTCGTACATTCCACATTTGAACAAGGATGAAGCAAACTACTCTTGAGGAGTCAGAACTGCCCAACTACAGAAAATTTTACACAACTTGAGTTGCCGGTGGTTGAAATTACTGTGAGCACTCATTTCATGCCCACGAGCTCAATTGCACCGAGAAATCCATACCCATTCCACCTTTGAATGAGGACAAAGCAAAATACGCTTGTGGAGTCAGAACTGTCAAAATACGGAAAATCTCACACAACTTGAGTGGCCGGTGGTTAAATTTCCTGTGGGTCACTCAGAGCACTCATTTCATGCCCACAAACTTGATTGCACTGAGAAATCCGTACCCATTCCACCTTTGAATGAGGACAAAGCAAAATACTCTTGTGGAGTCAGTCACATGCCTCAGAATGGCATTTTGAATCACATGCTTCATAATGGCATTTTGAATGCTGTGCCTCACCATTGAATGGTTTAATTCGCATTTTGAACCACATGCCTCAGAATGGCATTCTGAATCACATGCTTCGTAATGGCATTTTGAATGTGTGCCTCACCATTGAATGGTTTAATTCGCATTTTGAACCACATGCCTCAGAATGGTATTTTGAATCACATGCTTCGTAATGGTATTTTGAACGCTGTGCCTCACCATCGACTGGTTTAATTCGCATTTTGAACAACATACATTTTGAACCCTGTGCCTCACTATCGAATGATTTAATTCAGCCGAGAGCAGGAGGGATAAGGGAGCACTGGACATATTTGAGGTTTTAATGGACCCCTCAAGACATTTGCATTTTGAACCCCGTGCCCCAGAATGGCATTTTGAGGCACATGCTTCGTAATAGCATTTTGAACCCTGTGCCTCACTATTGAATGATTTAACTGGGCCGAGAGAAGGAGGGAAAAGGGAGCACTTGACATATTCAAGGTTTGAATGGACCCCTCAAGACATTTGCATTTTGAACCCCTGGCCCCAGAATGGCATTTTGAAGCACTAATTCCCAAAGCACTTCATATTAGTGCCAAAATTCATAAATTAGTACCTAGGTACTAATATGCAGTGCTTTTACTATCCACAGTGACGCCCTGTCAACGACTTGACCATTGGTGCGCAGGGATGGAAAAAATCCACCGCCCTCATCGCGGGAGACACGCTTGACCCTTTGGGGCAGTCATTCACAATACCTTCATGTGGACCGCGACCCAACCCTGCGAGCCCCTCCGCCTTGGACCCAACTTCTAGCTGTGATCGGGGTCGAGATTGGATTTCATATTCTATGTTCTTCAGTATCATTGTTGTTCTGAATATTGGACATTTAATACCATTGAAAATGTTGACACTGCCGTCTTGTCCGCGCTAATGATCCCTCGCATGTTCTCTTCTGACATTTTGATTGCCGAGTTTTTGGCGTTTTCACGTGTCGTCGGTGTTGTTGCTGAAATTTGTCGACGATGATGAGCTCAAGATTGAGGTTGAAATTTGGCGAGGGTATGTGGGATGGGTTGCAGGGATGGAGGACTTACTAGGGTAAGAAAGGTTTTCAATTCCGACCCACTGCCGAGCCGCGGCAAACATTGTTCGCATCGCCGGGGTTGCGCGTTGTGTGCCTGATTCTATGGCTCCAACCATTTCGTTTCCATTTGTCGCTGAGCGCAAACCAAATGGAAATGGTTCGAAAACTGTTTTAAAACCGTTTGAAACTGTTTTCAAACGGTATTTCCACAGGGTCCCCTAGATAGGCTATCTACTGACCTTGGAACACAGATTTAAGATTTTAATGGACTTACCTGCAATGAATACCCTTCCCTCTTGTGTAACAAAATTTTCCTTAAAGGAGAATGAAGGTGGACCCTGGGTTGGCGCCTCGGACAGAGATAGCCATGCGCCATCAGTGATGCCCGAATTTGAGCTACATCCCGCGTACTGGTCATCGCAGGGTGAGCAGGGTGATATCGATATTCTCCTCCTGAAAGATGCATACAACATTCCTTTGTCCTTCAGGAGAATCTTAAATGCAGGAATACCATATGTCAGTGGTTTGAATTTTCACAACCATTTAAACCGTTTGTTTCCATTTCGTTTACCGTTTGCCAAGGTCGGCAAACCAAACGGAAACAAAAACGGTTTTTACCCTAAAAATAGATTAAGAAAGAGCAACTTGAATGCCCCGCATTCTTTCGCTCATTTCTCAACCAATTCTTGACGGATTGACATGGTCTTAGGTGCGTTAGAGAGCGGTTAATCAGGGCTTTCGACCCATATCAAACACCGAAGATCAATCACAAAATCTGAGAACTCTCAAATTCGACTCCGGTCTTTCAAGCCACCGGTTTCCATTGACCATTCTCACTCAATTCCTGACCGATTTTCTCAAATCCGAATGATTCCTGAAGCTAAAATATAAGCAATCATGTCTAATATACCCAAATGTGTCGGGCGACTCCAGCACTCCTCCAAGGTTGTATTTCCTGCGAGATTTCAAGAATTCATTGAACCGTGGGAATTTGGATCCGAAGCCAAAAGGTGGAGCCTGGAGTACCTGTGCCTACATATTCCTGTCAGAATGAGCTCAAAACCATCCAATTTGGTTTGGGATTGACCGAGTGCTGACCTAACCAAGCTAGTATTCAGAACATGGGGGATGAACTTTGAAGCACCCAATTCTGGCAACTTGCCTGTCATGTATGGTATAGGTGGAAAGCCCCGCTTCCTGCCTCTCTAACCCACATAGAATCATGTAAATCGAGGTAGAATTGACTGAGAAATGAGCAAAAGAATGCGGGGCTTTCAAGTTGCTCATTCTTATTCTATTTTTAGGAAGTGTCATTACTTTTGCAAAGAGCTGTAATCGAAGCCTTTTCAAACTCCACTGAATAAAAAACTCTTCAGAAAATTCCGCCTGAGCGCACTCGGGAAATTTCCACCTGCCTACATGTTCGCCGCGGCCGCCTTTGTTTTGATGCGGTGGGAGCCATCTGTCAATGTTAGCACCAAGGCAGTGTCTGTCAAAGTTTGTTAGAAGGGTGACATCAAGTGCCGAGAATGCCGGATAATGATTGCCTGTGGGCCGGCGAGACAGATAGCTCGGGAGCCTGACGATCAATGGCAGAGAGCTGCTGCGGTGTATGGCATCAGCGGAGATTCGGCGGAGTTTAAAAAGCTTCAGACGGACGGACAGGCTTAGTTTTATAAAGAGGGAGATTATATGAATTATTCTATATGGCTCCCCAGGCGCCGCTTATGAATTTAGCACCCTTTCTATATCCCACTTTCTGGTCAGCTATTAGCATTGATTCTGTGACAAACTTATAAATAACTGGGGGGTTGTAAAATAGAATTATTCCTCCAATACGTGAAATGTTTCCTTCCCCCTACTGTACACTCCCCCACCCCCTTTACATTTATTTCGGCCACCGAAGATTTCCTCGTCTCAGCATACGAGTTTATCGAGGTCAAAAGGGCTGGTAATCGGAGACAGGCCTCCTTAGATGCCAATGCATCGTCGGACCACATTTCCAAATTTGTGGAATTTGTGGAAGGGATGGAAGAACAGTTTGACGCTACGGGTGTTAAGGAACCCTGCCCAGCAAAGGAAATTTGCGGAAATTTGCTGGGCCACTTTTGAGGCGCGCTCCGATAGCCGCCCTTGGTTGTTAAGCCAGAGGCCTCTCCATACTCGAGGGTGGCGGTGCTGTGAAGACCGGGCCGAATCAATAGCAAGCAGCAACCTGTTAAGGAACCGTACCAGGCGTGTTATTTGCCATTGTGCCGTCCCAACGGGACTCGGTATGGAGACCTAATTTTCTATGCCTGATTCTGAGGTGATAGCCAGCACAATTCTAAGCAAAACTGTCTGTTCAGATTTCCAGTTGCTGCCCTGGTTGTTAAGCCAGAGGCCTGAAAGCTCTCCATACTCGAGGGAGGTGGTGCCAGGAAGACCGGGCCGAATCAATCGCAACCAATTAAGACCAGGCGCGTTATTTGTCATTGTGCCGTCCAAACGTGACTTGGTATGGAGACCTACTTTTCCGCACTTGATTGAGGTGATAGCCAGGGTAGGTACTTCTGGCTTTTGCGGTTCATATCTTGCTCAAACTGCCGTGTAGCTTCCGAGAGCCATAATCCATCAAAAAAAGCGGGAATTCTGTAAAGATGTCAGCGAGGGAGGAAGAGAAAGGTGGGGCAAAACTGCATATTACTTTAAAGAACCAAGAGAGAACTTCATTCTCTTTACCAGTGGTCTTATGAGAAAAAAACTGGTCAGAGAGGCAAACCCGCTCACAACATAGGTTTGAGGACTTGGTTTACCGACCGGCCCGCCATCCACCTCAACCGGTAATCAGCTGGGGCAACGAATGCTCACGCAGAATAGTACAAATAGTACGTGGTTCAAATGTAAGTTAGTGTATAGTGTAATAAGATGGATAATATGGATCGAAACAAGCTGCATCTGGGGGTATAATCAATTTCAACTCATCAACACCGTAAAATACGCGTAAACGGACGGTTACGGGGGGACTCGTATACGGCCTATCCCGTACCGTCACCGTACCGTTCGATGTTAAGTCAATCTCGTCGACGGTACGGGGACGTAACCGTTTTTACGGGCCGTATTTCCGTAAAAATACGGGACGGTTGCGTGCCCTAGTGGGGACTGGCAATCCCTGCCAAACAGATATCTGTTTGTTCTTTGTTTGTTCTGTGTCCGGCCTCGCTCCAGCCTTCTACAGGGACTCTACGACCTCAAACTAAAATTTAGTCGCCATATGAGATGTATATCCGTCCACAATATGTTTTCCGCTACCCAGGCTTGAGGAAGTTCGCTGATTTTTTGGTGGAACCCTGTAGAGTCTCGTCAGTTGGTCTCATAAACAAGCTCTGGTCAGATTCTAGCTCCAGGAAAATTTTTAATTTCTCATTCTTCAACCAACTCGGCTGATGCTTGTTTGTCCATCCAAAAATATGTTCCCCTCTGCCCAAGCTTGAGGAGTTTCACTGATTTTTTGGTGGGACCTTGTAGAGTCTAGTCAGTTGGCCTCAGACACAAGCCCTGGCCGGACTCTGGCTGTAGAAAAACTTTGAATTTCTCATTCTTCAACGGACTCGGTTGATGATTGTTTGTCCCTCCAAAAATATGTTGGCCGCTGCCCCAGCTCGAGGAGTTTCACTGATTTTTTTGGTGGAACCTTGTAGAGTTCAGTCCGTTGGTCTCAGAACCAAGCCATAACCAGATTCTAGCCCCAGCAAAGTTGGGCAGCGACGAACATACTTTGGGAATAGGACAGTAATTCCTCGACTTTTTGTGAGCTAGTTGTATGAGCGTCACAATAATTACCTAGGAGAAGACGGTGTTCTCGGAGTCGCCGGAGTGGAGTATTACGACCAAAGGTTCACGGGGTGTCACCCGTCACCTCAATTGTTCATTGGATAAGTCGTTCATTCGTCGGCAATCATGAGAAAATTGCCATAAGACAGTGAGAACACCGGCCGTCGCAAGTCGATCCCTAACTTCTGAACGGTTAGTCCTTGGCAGCCATTGAAAGTAGGGGCGTAACATAGCGCCAATGGAATCTGTTTTCTATGGACAGTGAAGTTGAAGCCCTGTGGTTGAAAATAACAATCAATGCGTGGGATATGAAGTCGGATCTAGTATATGATTACTCAATGTTCAAAGTTTGAACGGAATTCACATACCGAGTCAACAACTTCACCAGCCTCCGTGGAGGAAATTGTTTCAACCTCCACGGTATAGCGCAATAAATTCCGCACAATGACTCGGGTGTTTTTTGTGAGACCTCGTGAGGTGCATTCAAATGGCAGGCATTTTGAAAAGCATGACCAGACACAATAAAGCTGCATTCAAATGGCAGTTGCAGAGCTTGCCGTTGCGGGTGCGATGGCAGTTCTTGTGGAAGGAAAGGGCTGCGTGGTCGCCTCCGCAAAAGCTGCAGATGTGCAGCCCCTTGATTTGTGCGAGCCGTCGCAGTCCCACATGAGGTTGAAGGCGACGCATAGGGCTTCGGCGTCGCGGTCCTGATGCGGGTTGGCAATCTTAAGCTTGCCGTCGATGTATGTGGCGAAATGCGGTTTCCCGTCGGAGAACGTTCGCTTCGCAGGAGGGTGGAAGCGACCTTGTGCTCCTCGCCGCAGATGACACATATCGTGGGCCGAAAGTCACTGCTGTCGCCTCCATGGCTGCCGCTGTTCCTGTGGGTCGAGTCCTCGTTGCGATCTCGGCTACAGTCGTGTGAGTGGTCCCGAAATCGCTCGCGATCGCGACGTCCACCGCCGCGCTCGCGCAGGCCGTCACGGTTCGAGGAGGAGCTGCGAGAGTTCTGTGAGGAAGGGGGTTTACCGACATCAGACAAGCGTAAAGAGGTTATCGATGCGGAACCAGCTGAAATCAGCTTTGCCGCCTTGTGCGCAAGTACCTTGAACCTTTGAGTGCCAGAAATTCAGCTCCAAGGTGGCGCAGGCAGTAATAATCTTGTTGCGCAGTTCCTTCTCGGTACTGTACCACACTTCGAACAGGTCCTCTGCATCGTCAACGTTCTTGAAGAAGCTGAAGTGTTTTCTAGCTCGCCGCTGTAAGTGTGCGGGTTGAGGTCGTTCGCGTCCGCACTGAGGCTCTTGAAAGCGTTTGTGTAGTTGAGGGCCGCCTCAGCCCAAATGTAAAGCGAGTTGGACTCGGTCGTGTCGTCGCCGCCCCATTCCTTCGTCAATTTTGTGATGTCAACGAAGGAGACCTTCGCCGCCGAGTTGTCCTTCGAAGTAGGATGCTGGTGTTTTGTCGGCATCTGGTCAGCGCACTCTGTGGCGAAGCGAAGGTGGGCGTTCGTGAACCACCAGATGGGGAGAGGCGTCCCGTAGCGAAGAGGGACGAGTAGGATCTCAGGTGTTTTGGGCGGAGGGCGCGAAGCGGCTGAGAGCTGGATGGGATTGGCCATCACCAAGCTCTTCAGCAAACCCTTGTCCTTTGCCTTCTCGTTGTTGGCCTTCTTCTCTTCTGCCAGTTTCTTCCTGGTGCGGCGTTCTTCGAAGACGGCCATCGCAACGTGGGGGGGGATGGGTGAGACGAGTATAAAGTAGTCGTTGTCGACCACGAGCGTTTCGAGTTCGTCGTCGGAATATCTGAAGTAAGCCTTCAATTTCGGGCCTACATCCTGACCTTCTGCCAGAGTCCCTTCCTGCGCAGCCTCCATGTGAGCGCGGGTGATGTCGATGCTGAGGTTGTTGAACGTGTCTATGACGATGTTGCGCTTGTTGCGCACCTTCACGTCCATGAGGACCGGGATGTCCGTGTCGGGGGGTGGTGTCATCCACACGACGTCGTCAAAAGTGTCGGGAAGAGGTAGAGGAACCCCAGCTTGGGAATTGACAGGAGGCATAAGCTCAAAATAGAGGTGAGAGAGCGAGGCTACGAGTGAAAGAGGCTGAGGACGAGGCGCGTATGAGAGTACATACGCGACGAGGACGAATGATGGGATATCAATAATACGGTACATCCCGTAATCTAATCCTCCTTATCTCACACTGAACCAGCGCTCGCAAGCTCGCAAAGGTTCAGCTAACACTCAAAAGTTTTCTTCAGCTGATGCAAGGTTTCAGCAATGCAGACAGTCCCTACAATGGTAGAAACACTCACATCCTCCAGCTTCGAGATCAGTTTCGTCTGGTCTTTTGGTGGGTTGGCGTCCGGGTTGGCAGCATGGACAGCTTTGACGACATCCGGCCAGACTGTCGACTTCCACCCATTGCCGCTTTGGTGAGTCGACTTTCTTTCAACAAGCTTGTTGAGGGCGGCGGTGACCTCGGGAGTCGTCCACTTCGCGTTATGGGGTTCGGTTGGGTCCTTGTTGGCCATGGTGGATGAGGGAAAACGGGAGGAAGAAGCAAGAAATCAAGTGTGACAGAATTTCTGGGACAGATTTCTGATGGAATTTCTGACCCGCCAAATAAAATTTCTCGCGGAATTTCTAAAGTAGCCGATCAGGCCCTAAAGATTGTGTCTAGATAATTTTCACCCAGAATTTGTTTGCATTTCTCAAGCACAATGGCCTCGAGGTCTTTGGCCTTCTGATAGTCCCCCAGTTCTCGATATGTGCTTGCAAGATTACCCATGGTATAGATTGTGTCTGGATGATCTTCACCCAGAATCTGTTTGCGTTTCTCAAGCACAATTACATAGAGGTCTTTGGCCTTCTGATAGTCCCCCAGTCGATAATATGTGCTCCCAAGATTACCCATGCTAAAGATTGTGTCTGGATGATCTTCACCCAGAATCTGTTTGCGTTTCTCAAGCACAATGACATCGAGGTCTTTGGCCTTCTGATAGTCCCCCAGTCGATAATATGTGCTCCCAAGATTACCCATGCTAAAGATTGTGTCTGGATGATCTTCACCCAGAATCTGTTTGCGTTTCTCAAGTACAATGACCTCGAGGTCTTTGGCCGTATCCGAACTCACGGACGCTGCCTTTCAACTCGCCGTCGTAGAACTAGACAAATACAAAAAAGCAATTAAAAAATAGTCAGCACATTAACTCGGGTTAACAGCCATTCCATTGAAACACGGTGAGGTCGGTCAGAGTGGTTGGATGGTGTACTGAGGACCTGAGATTCTGCGGTATCGCTGCGCAAAGGATCGAATAGCGATGGTGAGGGACAAGCTTAGGCTCGTCCCCATCCGGTATCCAGGTAAATAGAGCCAAATCCATCACTCGCTAACGCTCGGACCGTTAACGACGATCTCCCCGTTGTGCATTCTTTGTCTGATTGTTGGCCTTGTTTGTGTGATGTTAGTAATTCAGGCTTACGTCCCCGTCTCTGACTGAGATCCTTCGTTAACGTCGACTGGTTCACGAGTCTAGGACAAGCTAGTGATGTTAGCTGCTGCCAAACATGTGCACACACAGACAGACTCTTGCACTCGACCCAATCACCCCACTACAACGGGAAGAACCTAAAATCACTCCCCAATATCAAACAATAAACGGCACCTGTTGAGCAGCTCTGCGGCCAATAGATGGGTTCAGAGGTGGAAGCCTCATTGTCTGGGTTTCAACCAAGTTTCGACCAGCATATAGGGCTCCGATCCGTCCGTTTACGGAGACGGCCGTCGAGGAAACGGCCGTTTTGTGGCCATGAACGAGCCTACCCGTCCGTATACGGTATCGTCAGCAGCGCCCTACGGACGGATCCCGTTTACAGACGGGGATATGGCCGTTTCGACGGGTGGGGATGACCATTATGGTAGTTGTCCATCCAGTCGCCAGATTGGAGCACGGATAGTGCAAACTCAGTGCTGGAAGGTTATGTTAGCATTTCTGCCACTAAATTTACTTACCTACACCAGTATTCGAATACTTTGGAGCGAGTCCAAGGAACCCAATTTGGTAATTTTGTGGTGAACGTTTATTTGAGGCAGTTCGCCGGTTCTGAGCACTGTCTGTTTTGGAGTGAAAGAGGTGGCTCATTGCTATATGTAGGACGTGGATCTGGCTCATCCATGTTAGATTTGGGAGGTCAATCTTGATTCGGCCTCACGGCATGTTACCACTCGTTGTTCTTGGACAGCGCCCGCCCAATGGCCTGTGGGACCTTGGGACCTTGTATGCCTATTCAGAGTCTGTGCCTAATCGTGAGTGCTGTTAAACTATATAATTGATATGAAAACTCACTCAAACGTGTGTTGGTATGTATCCTCTCTACACAATCCGTCGACCCGTTTACGGACGGATACGGATTCCGTTTAAACGGGTGAACCCGTTCCGTACCCGTCCGTTTTCGAAATAGGCAGAGCGGCTCTACGGACGGAACGGAAACCGTCGCGACGGACCGTCGACCCGTCGCAGACGGGAACGGATCGGAGCCCTACCAGCATAGGAGAATGCCGCATTTAGAAACTGAAGTAACCGTGGCAGTTTGTTCGTCCGCTTTTTACGATGATCATGTAACAAAAAGAGCATTTTTAATGCGCCAAATTCATCGTGCTGCCATTCGAACAAATGACTTGATGAGGGACCGTAAATGTGATCTTGTAGTCGCCATGATTCAAGAGTCGCTGGTTTCGGAGTCTCCGATATCTTCTGAGGGATGTGCGCTTTAGCACGGTCCCAGGGTTCTGTACGGTGTAGAACGAAAATATCTGTTGTCGGTGGGCCTCGCGATGACTTCTTTTACTGCATTTGTGCCGCGCTGAAGACCGAAACTGTGTAGGTAATTTTTCGTTTCTCGATCTCCTCTGCATCGGGGCTGAGTTGCATGATAGTTGATGCAGAGGCAGTAGTCGCTCAGAATCGAGACCGTCGTCGTCGGAATCCAGATCATGGACGTGCAGGCTGGCATCGTAGTAGTCTTTTTCTTCCTCATCATCGTCCTCTTCATCCGTTTTCTTCGTCCTCGGAGCCCTCTTCGGAAGCATTGTCATCATTTCCTTCGGATACATGCGTCAGAGTGAGGACCATGTCGTCGTCAGACCCGAGGCGGTCAAAGCAACGAGAGCAGAGAGAAGAGTGCCGGCGCCATCAGTTTGAAGGCATTGAGACCATCAACCACACAACAGCCAAGAAAGGAAAGATCGGTATAATAAATGAATGTGGCCTATGGCACAAAGTCTTAGGAAGCTAAAAGCTTCATTTTATGCATATAAAGGATCTCTCTACTCAGCCTTCACTCATTTAACAGCCTATTCGAAAATTGGAGCAAACTTGCCACTGCCATCAATCACACAACAGCCAACAAAGGTCAGAGTATGATAAATGAATGTGACCCATGGCACAAAGTCTTTGGAGGCCAGAAGCTTCGTTTTTGTGTATAGAATGCTTTCCCATACACCGCCGTTTGTAAAAAATATTTCAGGGATCTTTCTTCTGCAATGCTGCGAAACAATTCACTGATCATCACAAAATGCTGTGCTAAACATTCCTGAGACATAAATAATCGAATCACACGAGGCTTGTCCAATGTTCCATTGTGGAAACATTTTTCAAGAACCTTTACTCGACATTCACTGAAACATTAGGAGACTATTAGCAGACTAATTTTCTAGAATTTGGTAATGCAAAAATCATTCAATTAGACGGGGTTGATGTACAGTAATACAAACAGATTATCTAAACTATGTACTTTGCATCTTGGCGCAAAAGGGGCAAGGGTGGCTGCCAAACCTCGACATCGGTTGCCGTCGTGCTCGTCGTCGGATGTGCCTGTGATGCAATTGGATGAAGTTGTTACTCGGCTTGAAGATTCGGCTGTTGCTATTGTTTGATCATGAGCGACGCTGGAAGCCGGAACAAGACGGAGCGGAGTCAAAGACAGCAAGCAGTGGCGGACTTCAGGGTGCTTGTAGGCTTCGAGGTTCTTGTTTTGGGGGCTTCAAGGTTCTTAGCTTGATCTTGTTGTTGCTTGGTGTGAATACTCGAAGATCTTGAGCTAAAGCTTGGAGATTCTGAGACGCGGAAAGGCCGTAGCGATAAGGCCAGATAGGATAGGCCAAGGGGAGAACTTGCTACAGTGTAATTTTCTTTCAGAAGGTTGTGAGGGAGATTTTTGGGCGGGCGGAAAGGCGGGGACGGTGGGCAATGTGGTGGGAGGAAGAGAGATGTCACACATCAAGATCAACCACCTGTCAAACACACGTGATGTGCACGGACCTTTGATGGTGCCACACTTTGTCGAGATCTTGAGAATATTCTTTCACTTGTGAACCTCTTGCAGAGACATTTCCGCACAGTCTCACAGTACCTAACAACTGCTTTATGGACCGCCATGCCAAGCATTCCGACCCGCCAACAAACATCAAATAGAGAACAGGATAAATGTAAATTAGATGTTGATCTAATATTGAGGTCATGCTTTTCAAAATGCCAGCCATTTGAATGCAGCTCTATTGTGTCAGGTCATGCTTTTCAAAATGCCAAAACAGAAATACAGGGCACGGGGATGGTGCCTACCGTCCAAGTGCAATTCAAGACCCAAGGAGGCAGAAGAACCGCGCGAAGAGGCGCCAGATTTACAGCCTTCGCCGTGGAGGTGTGGTCGGGCCAGAATTCGAAGCACGATTCTAGAAGTGCGGGGGTCTAGCTACGCCGCCGTCGTGCGCAGGCTGACACCCCGCTGTGACGCCTGCACCCCCGTCCTGCGCATGGCGTTTGGAGCAAAAGGCGGTAGCCGAGTAAAAGATGTGAAGAGGGAAACACAGAGGTTCGCCGTTCAGGCCCAGAGAGAGGACAATGTTATGAGGCTGCACCTCGAAGTACCGCTGCAGCAACGGAAGCGGACAGACAGCGTGCGAGGGGGCTCGGGCGGGCGGTACCTGCGGTGCAGATTTTGGGTCGTTCTGGGCGAGGTAAGCGCAAGTGGAGTGTAGATCGATACGACACACCTTCATCGGCTAAAAACAATATGGCCTCCACGGAAAGATATTGGGGCTCCGCTGGGGGCGGCATCGCGATCATGTTCCATCGATATGCTAGTGCTGGGCGACATTCTTTACAGTGGTTCTTCCAGTCCTGTAGGTAAGTGCACAAAAAATGAGACTTGACATGTCAATAAATGAATGGAGAAACCTACTCCATGGGAGTGGCCAGACGAGCAATACCAAGCATTCCGACAACGGCTACACCGGAAGAAAGTTGCGATGCCACAGACAAGGCAAGGGTAAGGATGAGACATAATTGCGAGCAAAGGGAGTGATATCAGGAGAGCAGAGAGGTATTGACAAGTGTGTGAGTTTTGTCCTCCCTCTAGTGATGGGCACCCGGGACGCCCATACGTCTAGCCCACAGAAATTTGGGAATTTTGCCAAACAACATCAAACAAAAATGAGAGAAACGAAGCTTTTGAGATTGGTCCCCACGATCAATTTCCCGATATAGTAATCGTTGCACGTGATGTCCGTGTCCTCCGAAAACTATTTTTGCATCGCCGTGAATAACAATGTTACTCGCATACGTCTGTCACACTAGGTGGTGGCTGTGTAGTTCTGGATTGATGGTTTAAATTTGCATTAATCATGAGAATTCCCGATAATAGAGAGGTTGTGCAAAAGCAGCATGGGCTGCATGCGGCTTTTTGTGCATTGTGCAAAGCAGCATGTGGCACCATGCGGCTTTTGTTTCCCTATCAATCATGTATTTGATCCTTGTATAGATGCCGTAGAGTGCTTTGGAAGCTGTCGGTTATTGATCCGGCATCAGGCGGGTGGAGCAAGTGTGGGAAATGGCCTTTTTTTTTGGCGTCACGGCCATAGCTGCACAGCGGCTGTGGAGAAGCCAAATAATGACGTCAAAATGATGCACATCATGGTTGGTAGGTGGTTCAATATACGGTATAGCACCTAATTTACTAGTATTTCATCAAAATGAATATAGATACACTCATAAAACCCTCGGTTTATCATGCGGCTTTGCACAATGCACAAAAGCCGCATGCGGCTTTGCACAACCTGTCTAATATTATGATCTCATCGTGGATTAAGGACATCAAACCATAGTTTGGGATGTCATGGTATGGTCCTGCATGAACACAACATC
Source organism: Mycena olivaceomarginata (assembly GCA_029378375.1). Lineage (NCBI taxonomy): Eukaryota > Fungi > Basidiomycota > Agaricomycetes > Agaricales > Mycenaceae > Mycena > Mycena olivaceomarginata. The sequence continues at coordinate 125,061 of JARKIC010000178.1, read as the reverse complement.
ACGGGATCTTGTTGATATTACTTCCTTTCTCTTACTTGCTCAGAGCCATCTCCCATAATACGCCCCTCTGCTGTACAGACTCGTCCTCGACCCAATTCTGGCATCTCTCCTACCCCCCCACACCCGCACGCCCCCTCCCTGCGGGTGTGGGAACCAGACTCTAGTTTCAAGGGAGGTGTTGGAGCGGCGGTGGTCGCAGTGAGAGGAGGGAGAGGATGCAACGTTTGGGCACCACTAGTGAGCACACCATATTTGAGTCAGTGGTTACTGATGCAATGCTGCAGCTGGATATCGATATCATTGGAAGCAGGCGTGGACGTCTTAATGGAATGCCAACGTGCCATCGCCGCCCTGATGTCGCCCAACCTCTAGCCCGGACAACACCTCTATGCAGTCTACTTCTTCCCCAGCGGTTTCCTTCTCACGCCCCCCCCCCAGTGGGGTCTCCTCGCACGTTGACATCACGGGCAATGAGGCCGTCGACAGATAGGCATCGAGGGAGCAATCTCTGTTTGCGATGCAAGTTGGTGAACAGCTGGCTCACCGATGGGCCACCTCCCCGTGGTACCAGCCTCGGCGCCCTTTGACTCATTTGCCGCATATTACTTCCCCTCTTGGCATCTTGCTCTGTTACTTTCCCTTTACTCACTTATGCATATGGAGGTCGGCACGGTCCAGTCACCGACAAGCCTGTTTGTGCCTCCCAGACTTCCACTACCCCGAGGGAATTTCCAGAGACAATGTGTCTATTGTCTTGCGAGAATACGAAATGTGTGATATGATCTCTACGAGTTTCACAAACCAGCGCACCGCTGTCTGATTCCCAAACTCGCAGGCCTCGGCGTCGGTACCCCGAGGCAATCAAACTTCCGTCTGGCGAGAATGCCACACATGAGATGGGGTCGTCGGGCCCCTCGAAAGGCCCTGCAACCAGAGCACCTGTTTCGGAGTCCCAAACTTGAACTTGCCGGCATCCAACATAATAGCCCGATCCAGAGACAATACGCGTCCCATCTGGCAAGTATGCAAGGCATGAAACCGTGCCGGTCGGCCCTGATAACGGTCTAGCAGCAGTTTCGAAATTCCACGGCCCCCGTGTCTGACTCGTGTCGAAATCCCAGATAAAAAATGTGTGGTCCCCCGATCCTGAGGCAATCTGCTTCCCATTCGGTGAGAATATAACAGAATGGACCAAGCCCATATGACCCTCAAAGGGCCCAGCAATCATGGCACCACTTTCTGAATCCCATACGTGCGCAGTGTTATCCCCAGACCCAGAGACAATCCACTTCCCATCCGGTGAGCATGCAACTGAGTTGACCCATTCAGTGTGGCCCTCAAATGGCCCCAAGAAAATTAACATCGTGCCGAGAGACAGTAACGCACCTACACCTCCCCCCCGACCTAAAATTCCCATTGTAGACTTACAATTCTTTGATGCAACTCGAAGACTATTTCCGACTGCCTGAGGGGCCACTAGCTGGTGGGCCGCTCGCAAATATATCAGGACCAGGAACAATGGGGGGCCATGATTTTTTCTCGGCGCGGATTCAAATTTCCAGCAATGTATTATTCACTGCATTTTGACAGGTTCTGGACGCACGTTAGCCGAGCTTTGGCGAGGTCCGCGCGAGGTCGGTCTGGAGCTCGGCAGATTCGCTTAGGTTCGGCCTAGCTTTGGCGAGGCCCCCAGATTGACCTCGCACGGACCTCGCCAACGCTCGGCTAATGGGGTCCAGGCTCGGCTCGAGGAACTGTCAAAATGCAGTGATTGAGAGATGCGGACGGTAAACAGAGCCACAAATGCAACAACATACAATAGATCGAATGATGATACGGTGTGCGTTGAAGGTCTGAGAGCGCACGAGGCAGTATGCTGAGAAGGGAAGCTATCCTGAAAGAGGGTTTCGAGAATCGACGTGAGTAATGAGTTGAGATGAGATGGTAGGATAGGACGAAAGGTGGGGCGAACGGCCGAGCAGTCATATCGTTTGTATGCATATGCATTTTTATGCGTGTTTCCTGTCTATTCGGTGAAACTTGTTGTTTCGATCCCTGGTGGACCGTGAGCTCTCATACACAGGTACTCCACTCACATTATTTTTCAGGCTCGAAAATTCCTGTAAGAGTCTTCTTGAGATCCAAAGTAACACCGTTTTGAAGTTTTTCAATGAATGTGTGATATCCAGCCTTTGCCAGCATCGTCATTGAAAAGAAGGAGACTCGACACCCCAGCAGATGAACTCGATAACTTCGCGCTCACCCAGGGTCTGGTGAACACTCCTGGACAAAACAACAGTTATCCCGGACCCTGTCGCCCCAATATTCGAGGGTCTGTCAGAGTTAAAAGCGAACGCCGAAAAACAGCCGAAAGAGCCGCAGCCATCAAGGTCAGCTGGCCCCATGCATTCATTGGCCCTCTCCGTTTGATAAATTGAATAGCTGCGCTTGGTTGAGGCCGAGCTCAATTCTGCGCGTGCCAAACTAGAAACATCTATTGCAGAGAGGGCTGCAATGCGCTTCGTGGTGAGGAAATGAGGAAAATCTTATCGCTGTGGAATTTTCTGATTCTTTCTAGTCTGGTGAAGATCTCGAAAAGGCTTTGACATGCTCAATTTGCCAAGATATAATGTGGGAACCCGTCATGTGCGTGAACGCACACAAAGAGCTCACTCTGTATCTAAATGAGCTGGCAGAACTCCGGGATGCGGACACACTTTCTGTCGGAGATGCCTCACAACTCACTTTCGTATGCAATGCTTGTATTCAGGCTTCGAGTATCGCTACATAGCTTTTACCAGGATGGGAGAGCACCACTCACGTAACGTCGCGTCAAAGCTGGAACCTGATCCCTCCCATTCCTGTCCATATCTGTCCAAACTGTAGAGGTACTGTAACAGAAGCACCAGTCGTTAACTACGCGATGAAGGATCTCATAGAGCTACTTTGTACGTAAAAAAGTCAGAAATTTATGTCTGTGTTCACATCCGAGGCCGACAAACGGCCGGCATATATGGTTGATCTTGATGCGACAACACCATGCGCCTTTCTCAGGCACCGGATAACTCACACCGTGAATACCAATTATCTCAAGTTTCAAAGACCACAACCCAGATGGAGGATCATGGAATGCTTCTGCAGACTGTGTACTCTTACTACAAACATCCCCCCCCAAAACAAATAGCTCTTGCTTCAAAAACACTGTTGTAGCATGAACACAGCGAGGACGAGACGAGCATTTCAACACACATCTTCTTGTTCCGAAGGAGAATCCAATTGATTAGCAAACACTCGGCCAATTCGGGGGAGGCTCGTATTGAGCCAAAAATTTGCCGGACAACCATGTGGAAGCCCTCTTCAATACAGTTGGTCCCTCGGATGGTGCGGTATATGTTCAGCCCGTCCCGATCTTTCCCTATAAAATAATAGAGGTGAATACCAGGAGGGTCTGACAGATAACTTTGCGCACCATGTCGAGGAGGTGAATGACCATCTCCTTAACATCATCCGAGAAGAATGAGCCGCGACCTTTTTCGTAGAACACTGGAGGTGACGAAGGAAAGTCTGTCTGAAGCCGTATCTCTATTTGTAGGCCTCTCTCACACGTCTGCGGTCAGCTGACAGGCATCACTTATTTATAAAGTGGGAGCCAGCGCGAAGCGCCGGCGAGCGCTTGTAATTGATAATTCTAGCTTCCAGGTTCACAAACAGGCACTGTTTGTGCTAACTGCGGTAGTAGCGGTGAGAGCCCACTGAGCCAAAAGGACTTATGCAAGATATGCACAACGGCGGATGCCGATGCATGCCCGCCTCCACTTTCATCTTCAGTAAGTAAACTCTTTGTTCAGGTATTTGGACCACGCGAGTATAATAAATATCATTGAGATCATTTACCGCTATCCGGATCATGCTCGGGGCCATTATTGCGGCTTCCAAAGGGCATTCAATCCTTTACATTTTGAACGGCGTGATTACATTCTGAAACGCGTGTTTTGACATCATACTCCCCGCCCGAAGAAGAAAGAAATTGAGGGAATGGATGGCCCGTATTATTGGGAACGCTTCCAGCTATCCAGATCGTGCTCGGGGCCATTATTGCACCTTCCAAAGGGCCTTCCATACTTTACATTTTGAAACGCGTGACTTGACATCATAATTCCCGCCCGAAAAAGAAAGAATTTGCAGGAATGGATGGCCCTGATCATTGGGAACATTTCTAGCTATCCAGATCGCACTCGGGGCTATTATTGCGCCTTCCAAAGGGCATTTCATCCTTTACATTGTGAAACGCGTGATCAAAAAGCTTTACATTCTGAAACGCGTGACTTGGCATCATAATCCCCGTCTGAAAAAAAAAGAATTTTCAGGAATGGATGGCCCTGATTATTGGGAACATTTACAGCTATCCAGCTCCCGCTCGATCTCCTAGATAATAAGCCGTAAAATTGAATAATAATAATAATCTAATCACCTGCGTCCCTACCGACTTTGCATCCATCCCGACCGTACCACCTCGCACGCCACTTTTTCCTGGGGACAATCTCCCTTCTCCTCAGATAACAGCACAACAACATCCTTCACCTTCACTTCTACTTTGAGTAAGAACCCATACACACCACTCTTGAGTTGGAAATTGCCTGGCCGGGAATCACGTCTGGATTCTTCATTTTCTCAAGAAATGTCCCAGAACACCAACTCGCTCATCTCCTCTTTTCATCTGCCCTCCTACGTGGCCGAGCATAGTACCGAGAGCCACGACTTCCAGTCCACCACCACAGCCACACCGATTGATATCGATGACCAGGCTCTATTCAGTGGTGATCTCAAGCTTGAGATTCCCCCGCCATCCCTTGCCCAACCCTCAGCCCCAGCCGCAGACAATGACCTCGACGTGTACGACATTGACAACGATGTGCTTGGCCTCATGGACGCTTTGGAGCGCGCGGAGCAGCTGGAGATCGAGAACCGCTCTCTCCGTGATACAATCGAGGATCACCAAATGCTGCAGCAGACGATGCAGGCGGATTTCGAGGAGCGCGAACGTGCATACCAGGCCGACCTCGACATGACGGCGGCCTCTGTAAGCAGACTCGAGTTCTTCCAGCACAAGTGGACGGAGCGCGAAAACGGCTACCGCGCCGAGCTGGAGCTCCTTCAATCCACAGTGCAGCGCTTGGAGGACGATCTTCGCGCGTCTCGAGGTGCATACTCTTTATTTTCATCTTTCAATGCATATTAATGTGGCTCTAGTCCCGTTCTCCCCCCGTTCTCCTGTGCCTCGTTCACAGCGCCCCACGAGTCAAGCTCGTCCCCCCGCCTACACTGCTCGTCTCGCTTCGTCCTTGCCTCCGCGTGCGTCTCGGGTCTCCAGCAGCGCGTGGGACATCTCCTTTTCGCGAGCCTTCATCAGCACGGGTTGTGCCCGTTGATGCGGACTCCCTCACACCCCGTACGGACCGGTTCCTGGCTGAGCACGCGCTGATCCAGCTCAGCCCCATGATCGACCTTGGAAATGGCCATTGATGCGTGGAATATGAAGTCGTATCTGGTTTCTGTTGAATATGAAAAAGAAGGTATGCAAGCATCACCTACGGGATCAACAACTTTACCGGCAACTACAGATGATATTGTTTCAACTTCAACCGTGTGCCACAGAAGCTTCCGTACTATGACCTGGGTATTTTTGGTCAGGCCGCGAGAGGCGTCGAAATTCCGGGTGAGTCGGCAAATGGTCCCAATCTTCAGAAACAATTCATGCGGAGGTATCCCTGGCTCTTTTAGGGAGTTTAAGAATTCAGGGTCAGAAAATACTTCCTGGTTGTTGCTACTACCCTCGACTGAGTCGCTCTGATGTAACAATGGCCATCTCCGGGAACGGTACGAAGAATGGTAGCATTGAATTCGTCCGCGAAGGCGTTGAAAGTGCTTAGAATGGCCCGTGTGATGCATGTAGCCGGATCCGCAACCACACTCGGTGGAATAGACCCAAAATGGAGCTCTGTTCTGTCTGTTGTTCGACATCCGGACTTTTTTGCTTCGTTGTGCAAAGGCTCTTTGTTTCCCTTCTTTGGTGCACCCAACTGCCGCAATTCCTGGCCCCCAAACCCCTAGCCCGTGCTGAATGGCTTCGAGGACAAGCTTTCTGGCCATCCACATTCTGGCGGATCGGGGTGTATGATCGTCACTTTTTGCCAGGTGAGTCTCAACGTTGATCTCCTCGCAAATATTCAGCCGCAAATCACTTTCGCCCCCGCGTACGCGCGCTCGACAGCAAGATGGCATATGGAATTTATTATTTACTATAGATACGTACTTCGCCACGCATACGTTCTTCATTCTGCCCTCTGGCGGTCGAACGAAGAAGCTAACTAGCTTTATTATTAGTGCCCGCAGGTATATATGTTGTTCCTCCCAAAATATCAGGATGTTTGATTGACTGTATTCCCGCAAACCGCGACGATCGCAGTCCAGTACAGATCCCATCAATGTATCATGCGGCGGAATCGAATTGTTGTATGATTCATCTGTTTCAAGAAGTGTACTATCTATATGAGCTGCCGTGAGATGTTTGGATGGTCTTTGACCCTGCATGATATGATTCCGATGCACTCCAGTCTGAGTCAACCAGTTCACACTTGGTTCACCCCTACTTGATGGGAGCGATCATGTCTAAGTTTTTCTCTTTGCAGAATTCAAGTGCGGTGTGCCTCCCGCCACCAATGTGCGAGATCAACGGTCGCTTTATCATGTGCACTTCTATACTGTAGAAGATGATCGGTGTACGCATAATGATATATTGGATCATCATTTCTATAAGCCGTAACAGAGCCTGCATTTGTTTGGATTGGCATGGAGAGCCCTGAGCTCCTTTTCAAAAGGACCAGGGCCGTCAAAATAAAGCTGAAGAGACAGTCTGAACCGGAATTTCGCTGGATATCCTCCCAGCAAGACCCCGTCAAAATCCTGCTTGAAATGATTGCGCAGTGGCCAAAATACTGTCTTGATGCAAAATCTCGGCACATTGTTTGGTGATGGCCTGCATTTGTTTGGATTGGCATGGAGAGCCCTGAGCTCCTTTTCAAAAGCACCAGGGCCGTCAAAATAAATCTGAAGAGACAGTCTGAACCGGAATTTTGCTGGCTATCCTCCCAGCATGACCCCATCAAAGTCCGGCTTGAAATGATTGCACAGTGGCCAAAATACTGTTTTGATACAAAATCTCGGCACATTGTTTGGTGACAGCCTGCATTTGTTTGGTGACAGCCTGTATTTGTTTGGATTGACATGGAGAGCCCTGAGCTCCGTTTCAAAAGCACCAGGGCCGTATGGTATGCCGTTGATGGTATGCTCGAGGACGACGTCGACCATTTGAAGGGGGGCTCGAGAAGAGGCACGAGACCTGGACAGGGATAAGCAGGGTTTAAACAAAACCAAACCAAACCAAACCCTCCTCCATGGTTTTGGTTTTGGCTTGAGAATTCTGGAACCAAACCCAGATGAAACCAAACCAAAACCACGGTTTGAAAACCAAACCAAACCAGAACATCACTAGCGACGCCTGCGCCCCGCCTTCGAGGGAGTTAGGGCAAGCGCAGCGCGCCCTAACTCCCGGGTATTCGCTTTGTCGTTGCGGCTCGCTGGTTAGGGTTAGGTCAGGGGGAGGCTGATGGCCGCATTTTGCGGGTCAATCCAGTTTACGAGCATTCAACCATATTCAAATGAGGCAGAATTTTATCTGGCAGGGCTTCAATGCCCTCTGAAGGACTTGATATAGTCAGAAAATTTAACACCTCATTCTATGATGTTCAGAAACAGATCACAACCACGGGTGATCCACCGTGATCCGAAATATCGCCATAATCAAGTCCACTACTGAGCTCATTAAAATCTGAGTCTATGAAGTTCTTCGGAATGTGTTGAGGCCTCCTTGGACAAAAATCTATACCACTGTGATGTGTCTAGCTGTCCATAAACTAAATTGACCCGCAAAATGCAGCCATCAGCCTATGTTTTAAAAACATCCCAAAACGGAAAAAAATCCTCTCGCACCTTCGGTACTGTTATTAGCTGTAAATACAAGCACGTGTTTCAAAATGAATGGAAAACAGATTTTGAATGGAAACCTTGTATTCCGAATAGGAAGGGCAATGGACACAATCAATTCTGAACCCTGTGCCTCATAATGTATTCCGGCTTTGTTCTGCAGAGCCATTTTGAACCACACGCCTCACAATCCCAGTCTGAACCCTGTGCCTCGCAATGGAACCCACCATCCAGTACATCATAATGTATTTCCACTGTTTGTGGGAGCAAGCTTGTCGATAGACAAGATCTTTGTAACGGCATTTTAAACTCAGATTGACTGGTCTGTCTTAGGCTCGTAACCAGCCTGCCTACGGTGTTCTAACAAGGCGAGCTTGTTGCCGTAGGCAGGCTGGTACTTCTCGGAGCCGCCAAAAGGGCTGTCGCGGAGTTTGAAATTCAAGTCACCTTTTAAAAATCTTACTCATTTTGTGCTCAATTTTGAAGCTTATTTTTTGGTTGAAGCAGGGAAAATGAATGAAAATTGTATCCCTCTAATTGCCATCGCCGTCGTGATTCCGAGCGAAGTGTTTAGCCAGGGAAAGGCCCGATGGGCCTGCGAGTATATTGGGAGTGCGAGCGAGTGCCGAGGAGGCACATACATGAGCTAGTATGTACAATACGAGATTTTTAAACAGGTGAAGGGTGGGTGGGATAGCAAAATAAGAGCGCTGGCGAGACCAAGTGAGAACTACAAACAGTTGTAAGTGAGGGACTGCATACCTGGCGAGACCGAGTGAGAAGCTGAGGTCCTACTCGGCTCGCCAGGGTTTATATAGCGTGCGGGCCAATGGCCCCCGCGTTGCGATGGCCTGGACCTCGAGCCCTTTGTTCAGTTGACTGAGACAAAGGCGGTCAATGCAAGTCCCGAAGGACAAAAGCTAGCCGCTTACCCGAGGGAGCTGTGATACCCGAGAGGTGGTCGCGCTCCTGCGTCCTCGTCGCGACCTGAGTCGGTGAGGACTTCTCGGGTAAGCTGCTGTTGCGGGACTGCGTGCAGAGACTTACTCGTCAATTAGACTTGAGTAAACCTCGTTTTAAACCCGACTAATTGCCATCGCCGTCGTGATTCCGAGCGAAGTGTTTAGCCAGGGAAAGGCCCGATGGGCCTGCGAGTATATTGGGAGTGCGAGCGAGTGCCGAGGAGGCTAAAGAGGTAATGGAAGGAGATTTGTGATGAGATATAGATGTTGGAGGTGCGAGCGCGAGCTCAGGAACGCTCGCGGGCATGGAGCATCGCTTGCAGTAATATCGGGTGCTTCCTGATGTATATCTGGAAGGTGTCCGATGCCCAACGACCGGCGGCTTGGATGATGTGCGGAGGGGCGCCGTCTTCCGCGAGTGCTGTGGCGCCGCCGGCTCGCATGGACTGCCCTGCGATGCTCGTGTCGGAGAACAGGCGGCGTAGACGGCGCATGAACCAGGTGCGTGTCGGTACCGTGCCATCGTCGTGGATCCACAGGAAGGGATTGAGGGGGTGGCGTTGGTCGCGTGAAGCGAGGTATCGACGGAAGTGGAGGTGTGCATCTGGGTCCGTGATGATAATGTGGTTGCCCTCGAAGGACGTATCTGCTTTGTGTGCGGGCAGCCAATATTCGTACTGCGTGGCGTCCACCGTGACGGATACACGTTTGGTGTATTTTCGCGGGTTGCGTATGCGCGGGTTGTCCGGCATCGTGAGTTCGCCAAGCCGTTGAAGCGCGCGAAAGCCGGAGAGGAGGATGGTGAGGAAGAGGAGGTCGTCGTGGGAAGGGGATGGTGGGAGGGCGGTGATCGCCTGTCGGAGTTGTTGGCGTGAGAGTGGTGATTTCCGTTTCGTCGCGGTGCCGCGGAGGCGTTTACAGCCTTGGAGAGTTCGCGACACCAGCATGCTCTTCCGTATTTCGCGTACTTCGGGAAAATGGGCTTCGAGCTGGTTACAGATACCTGAGAGGTAGGAGTCGACGGATTTTGGATTGATATGATGGCACATGAACACTGTGTAAAAACTCAGTGTCTCTGCAGTCGGGGTAATGGGAAATTTGTGAAGTCGGCAGAACTCAATGTACGAGTTGAGGGCGGAGCCATACGTGTGCGCTGTAGATGTGTCGATGGCGGCGCCCATGGCGACAGCTCGTTGATGGACAAGCTGCTCCATGGTCCGATCGCAGAACAAAGAAAGCAAAGTCGCTAGAACACGCCGCGCCGCGGAGGGTAAGGCATGGAGGCATCGAAAGAGAACCAGCCGATCGCGTAGAGGAAAGTGTGCCATGAGTCCTACGCCGCACAGCCGAATTTTCGCGTGATACCCTCCAAAATTTCGGCATTCTCGCGAAAATTTTTGTCAGTTTGAAGCCTGTGTGACAGCTTGGAGGTTCGACAGTCCGGTATTTGAAGTTGTACACTCCGATTCTTCATCATATTGAGCATGGGCAAGTTGAATTTACAAAGTTGCGCAACTACGAACTTGCACCTATCAGAAGTTGACTGTTGCGAAAGTTGGTGCTCCAATTTGACCTGCACTCGAAGTTGTGTCTGGAACTTGAAGTTGTCTTTTTTCTCAACCGAAACTGGCCCAGATGTGGAAAATAATTTTTGCAGAGTATGTGTGCGATATGTTTTGGCCGAAACAAGCGAGGAGCCATCTTAACGCAGCCCACACTGACGTTGTTTATCTGCATTTTATATATATTTTCACACCTCATTCCATCTCATATTTCCCTATCTACGCCAAATGGGCAACAAGACCAACAACAATAAGTACAGCGACAACTTCGACTTCAAGAGATGGACGGGGACGGAGGGTATAACAAACAAGGTTAACTGAACGAGTGACATGGTGCCGCCAATTCCAAACCCGCCGGAGCAGCGAGAGTATGGATTGGCAGGATGCAAGAGGCAAGAGGCAAGCAAAAGTGGGTAGCGAGGGCGGGAAGGAGGGGAAGCAAAGAGTGATAAATTATTACTGGTCTGTCTGTCTGTCGTTAGGGTCGTGCGTGGGTGGGGGGGGGGGGGGGGGGGGGTGGGGGGGGATCGTCCTTGCGACTGCGGCGACAGCATGCATGCCACGACAATCACGAGGAGGGGACGGCACTCTGGGAGGCGGCGAGGGCAACACCTCACCACGTCCCCTGCTGCACCTGCACCTGCCCTTGCTGCTGAGACGCAGCCGCCCACTTGCCATGGTGGAGCTGCTGCTGCTGATGATGCGCCAACATCATCTGGTGCGCGTGCAGCTGGCGCGCGTGCTGGTCGTACACCGCGTGCGTGTGTGCGTGCGCGATGGGGGCGGGGTCGAACGACGCGGAGGTGGGGCTCGCGATCATCGGTATGGATGCGGGGTAGTGCGATTGCGAGGGGTGCGGGAGCGCGTGTGGGGAGAGCGAGTGCGGGGAGGAGGAGAGCGCGGAGCTGGGCGCGGGCAGGGAGTGCGACTGCCGCGCGTGCGGGCCGCCAATTGAGGTGGTCATCGGTTGCGCGGAGATGAACTGCTGCGCGTGCGGATGAGGATGCGGCTGCGCCAGCTGCTGCTGCTGCTGGTGGACAAACTGCTCCTCCTCGTACCCACCACCGTGGCCGGGATAGGCGGCACCGCCACCGCCCTCGTGCTCCTCCTCCTCCTCGCCGTACATCTCCCCCTCCAGATCGCCCACCTCAAACTCCAGCTCGCCCGCCAGCCCGACCGCGAAGCACTCCACGCCGGGCACGCCCGCCCGTGCGCGCCACTCGTTCACCTCGGCGCGCAGTGCGTCGCCTTCGGCCTTGATGAGGCGCAGCTGCTGCGCGGCGAGGAGGCGGTGACGGCGCAAGGCGGTGATGTGCGTGATACTCGAGTTGACGATCGCGGATTTGGAGGGGCGGCGGATCTGCGAGAGGTTGGGGAGCAGCGCGGCGAGGTCGTAGAAGCGGCCGTTGAGGGTCTCGCGGCGCTGGCGCTCGACGGCGTTGTGGGTCGCGCGGCGGTTGGGCTTGGCGGTTCGTTTGACGCCGCCAGCGGGGGCGTTTGCAGTGGCGGTGGTGGCATTCGGGACAGCTTGTGCGGGGAGCACGCCGAGGGGAAGGTGGTCGGAGAGGACGGGGGTTTGCGGCGGGCCGGTGGAGGCGGACGTGGAAGAGCTTTCGAAGGCGGCGGGGGACGGGGGAGACGTGATGAGTGCCATTGGTCCAAACTCGGAGTCGACGCGATTTCTCTGCGGGAGCACTGGAGCTGTGTGTTGGAGTCGCGAGAAGGAGGTCTAGAGCAGACTCTGGGGTGTTATTGTGCAGCGGGGATGCGTGTGGGGTGGCGGAAAGAAGAAAGCTATAAGGGTCGCGAGATCTGAGCTGGAGGTGAGGGGAGAGAACGGGAAATAGTAAAAAAGAATACATCAGGCGTTATCCTTATTGCGAGGGCTAGGGCGGAGTTTGGAGACACGGCGGACGTCAAGGCAACACCTGCCAGATGTGGTGCAATGATAATGTGACGGGGAGCAGACGGCTAGATCTCGGCACACAGAAGATTCGAGTTCAAACAAAAGGTGGTTGGCTCTTGCATGCATACTAACTTGCTAAATAGAGTAGATTCACGTTTTGAATGGTGTGATTCCATACACTCAATCCCTCAGAAAATAGGCCACAAGTCGGCCATTTTGACCAAAAATGCTCTAACAACGAGTCTACCGAAGACAAACATGCAGTAAGGTAAGAGTGGTTATTCTCTCATCACTGCCTTTATAAAATTATGCGCGTCTGTCTGTCTGAAGTCATTTTAAACTCCACAATCTCCGCTCGCTGATCCCCTCTGCCGAGACCTATCAGGTTGGGCCTGGTCTGGCTTATTCATTGGGGATCGGCCGGCTTCAATTCACAAGTGTCTCCTACGTTCGTTTAAAATTGCTGAAGAGGACGAAGAGAACATTCTTATTAGGGCTCAAAGGACCTCAACTTCGCCTCGGTTGCGTGACTGCCGCGGCTACCGTCGTTCCCGCACAAACACCTCACTTCTCTTTCAGATAGACTTCAGTCATGGGTCCAATGGTTTTCTCAGCTTATGAAAGAGGATACTGGGCCGCGAAAGCCGCTTGTGTAACTACAAGATGTCAACGGAGCACACACCATTCCAGGGGGTCATATCACTCTGGCTCACCGTAAGCTGGCCGGCCGCTTATATCGTAGGATAGACGGTTGAAACCCGGTGGGACTGTTTTTTTTTGAGAAGAATCTGAACCACCCAAATTACAGCCGTTTGCAGTACAACAGGCGCGGATGGCTTTTTTTTTTTTTTGCCTTTTTGGGCACTTTTTTGATCCCCGCGACTATGACGGCCGTCCTGTCCTCAGTTTGCAGTTGTTTGCTTCATCTATAGGCCCAATCGATGCGGCCTTTAAATACGCAGCGGACTGCCTCCTCGAATTCCTTCTCATGGATAAGGTGAGGTCAAACAAATAAACATTTTGATACAATGGATTGTGAACTTCGAGCCACTGGAGTGCTTGGCACCCGCGATGAGCATTTTGCGATGAGCATTTACAGCTAGAGGTTTTGCATGTTCACGAAACCATTCAAGGGTCGGGGGGGAATAACCGACGAAGAGCACACAGACGGGGATGTGATCTCCTCAATCGAGGGCGGGAGGATGGTTGGAAGGAGTATTGGATGGTTTCTGCGAGTAGATGATTACATGGCCTTTGACTCCTTGTTGTGCTGAAACAAGGACAAGATCCTGGTTTTCCTCCTTCTTTGAATGATCCAGCACTTAGAGCGACAGGGTGCAATCATCGTCTCTTCAATAATGGTCAAATGTTTGAGTTCTTCTGGAACAGGCCCGAGGAAGGTTCTATTGGCCAATGATAGCGGAGGCGGAGGGATTTTCTTCTTTTTCAAGAACGAGTGGCAGATTGAACATGTCCATTTCAGAGGATGATACCTTACCCAGAACTTCACAGATAGTGGCACGCAGTTCAAAGCGAAGATTACGGTCGCCAGGACCAGAAAAAATGATTAAAACAGCAACAATATGAGAAAGTTTTTCGGTCGGCATTTCTTTATGGTCAGCGCTAAGAATTATATCCAGAACGCGTTGAAAAATATCCGCGCCAGATAGAAGATCTTTTGAAATGGAACGGCACGTAGCACGTTGCGGATGCGGACTGTGCGAAGCATCAACTTCATAGTCGGCACAGGCACCTGAGAACAGGTGATACACAGTGCTGTACTGGGATACTTCTGTAGCATTAGTATACCTTGAACGAATCAACCCAGCCCGCGCAACTTATCAAACCAGATCCAAAGGATAATTCTATTTGGAAACCCGGCTTCCAGCGACAACCCCTGTTTCGGAAAACATGTTATTTGGAAGCCCGGCTTCCAAGGGTTTCGGGCCGTCGGCCGGCATCAATATTGACATGCCGAGACCGGCATGTTGGACATTGTTTGAACACGGCATTGCGACTTGTGAATAACAGCTCAGAATCATTTGGAGAGAAACCTCGAAGTTGCCGCTGCACAAGTGTAACGGCGAACCATTTCAGTCCAAATCAGTCCAACCCATTACTTTGAGTAAAATTGGATTTAATGGGGAGAGATTTTTTAGAGGCCTCTGCGCCCACCCAATGCGTGGACAAAGGTGCCTCTGGCTCAGTGCTAAATGTTTAGTATAGGCTGCCTACCAAGCCTTCTATATTAATAAATATGCAGATGGTGGTGAGCACAACAAAAATAAAATAAAACAACCAATCCTGCGCAGCGAGACTAGTAACCTCGATAGGTTCCGCAAACTCCAGGTCGTTGGACTGGCCGCGGAAATTGTCGCAGTCTGGGAACAAAGATGAGCACGGTATAATAACCAACCCAATTGACCACGCACAGGAGTGAGTAGGGATTGCGCTGGAGGATCGTGAGGTACTTTGAAGTACCTCCATCACCTCCATCTCTAAAAAAAAGAATGAGCACGGCAAACAAATAAAATAAACATGGACGCACCGGAGGTACTTTCCACATCCGAATCCGGGGGGAGTTCGAGGACCTCCCGGCCACCCTCGTTCAAAGCACGCATCTTGATGTCGCCAGCAGTCCGCGGCATGGGGATCGCCTGTTGTTCCGCTTTAACCCCGACAGCTGGGGCCGGGGCCGCCAAGATCTGCGGGGCTTCGATTTTGATGTGAACAGGATCCGAAACCGTACCCCATAGACAAACGGCCAGCTATGGTGGGCTATAGAGGGCTATGAGAGGCTATGGGAATGTCTTGAGAGACTATACCCGACTATGAGGAGCTATGGTGAGCTATGAAAATGGCCGCAGCTACTATCATGGTCTATGAGTGTCTACAAAATGCTGGGAAATACCGTCCTCTACAAGCCACTCATTCGGCCGGGAAAATAGCAAGACAGCCATACTTGACACATTGTACGCATGAACTAGGTGTAGAAAAATAATGGACCGTCCGCATCTGCACAAATTGAAAGTCATGCAATGATGCATCATGTAAACGGCAGGCAGTCCTACCGAGATGGGGCCCGCAAGTCATTGGGGTGATCGAAATTTGAATTTACCGGATTATGGCGTCAGTAATAATTCTGACTCGGAATCAACTGCGGCATAGAAAATATGGCCATAATCTACCTTGAGATCTTGAGATTCGAAGGACGATGTGTCGCCAGACTCAAGAAAATCTTTGTACGCCGGAGTCTTGGACCACATACCTGCCAGAGGCCGGGGAGGTGGAGGATAGTGGTAATCCTTGGCTCCAAAATGTGGCAGTAGTTTCCCATCCAAGACAAGCAGGTGTTTGAACGGAGCGCAACCGTGAGTCGTGACCCTGAAAAAAATGTGGTGGGGGAAAGACTGAGTCGCGACGGCTATCGCTAGTTGTGATGTCAGTGAGTTTGGTTGGCAGAAATTTGAAGAATGGTGTGAGTTTGACATCTTAAACCCCGCTGCCATCGGGGCGCAAGCGAGGGAGAAAGTGAAAGTGAAAGTGCTGAAGATCTCAGCCGTCGGCCGATGGTCCGAGTCCGAAGTGGGGCACGTGCAGGCAAAAGTGGTTCGTTTTCGTTTTGATCAAAGTCACAACAGGCGACAACATAGAACGACTTTTCTCACTCTTCCTCTTTGCGCGTTGCTCGCACTTCTGGCCTCCATCATTGTACACCACTGGCCAGATGTGCTCCGCGCAACCGATGCCGCCACTTTTCCTTTGTTCTCTGTTCAGCCATCTGCTCACATCCAAGACATAAGTAGACGTCGCCCCTTCGCCGTCGCACCACTCTCCCACAATCTCCCGCAAATGTTGATGCCCACAGTGATGGAGTTTCGTTACACCTATTTAGGACCAGCGGTACGAGCGTGCCGCAAGGGATCATAACTGGCCTGCATACCCCCGACATTTGCACCATTGCCACCCGCCGCGCGTGTACTGCTGTTACACATGATTCCACTGGGACTGGCCTTGAATGCCGGTATCGCAGCCTCTTCATGTTTTGACTCAACCACCAACACCCACGACATCTTGTTCTGGTTGGGCCGGTAATTGCGGCTGGCCGCGGACTCGGGTTATTTACATCAAGCCTTGTACGCCCTTAGAATTCCAGCGCGCAAAATCTGTAACTCGCGAGGATGTACCCATGCCACATCCCGATTCCCAATTGACGATTGAAGACATCAGATATGTATTCAACCAGCACAATGAATTGAGTCATTCACAAGTAAACACTAAGCCACTGTAATATCGAATAGCGGACATACAAACAGGAATAGTTATAGCTGTCCTTGGATCTGGGCAAGCATGTGCATATCATGGGCTTGGGTTATGAGGCCAAGGCTCTCAGACCCTGGAGGCCATCGGACGCTCGTGGACAAGCTGATAGGGTAGTGCGCTTCCCCAGCCTTACCTGCCCAGTCGAAGTCAACAAGCTGGACCTTCTTCGCGTCGTCTGTCAGCATGATGTTCGGTTCCCGGAGGTCCCCATAAACGAAGCCGGCCCGGTGAAGAACGTCCAAAATGTTTGCAAGCTCGTCTCCCAGATGCTGGGGTAACACCTGCTGCTTCGTCTGAAGCCAGCTCAGTGTCTTCCCCGCTACAAAGCCCATCACCACCATTTTGATTCCGCTATATGAGGCTGCCAAGTCGACGCGGCCACAGTAGAGGAGTTGAGGTGCTAGACCCCTTCTCAGCCAGTAACCGGTGTACGACCTCGCCGTATGATCGCACGAACTTCACAACGATATCCGCATCATCTTCCAGAGCCCGACAGTGGAAAGTGACGCATGTAGGGTCGCGCTCGAGCGGCGCCACATACTTGAAGCGCTTTTCCTGGCCGTCTTCGCCAACGTAAGAGGTGACATGAGGGAAGAACCGACCGGGGAGGGGCTCGTCGGATGATGGAGGGGAAGGGGAAAGGGATTCCTCGAACATCTGAGAGTCTGCGATCGCCCCTTTGAGCGCGAAGAGAACGCGGGCAACCTGACGGACATGATCATCGTTTATTAGGGCATTTCGGGGCCCCAGCCACATGAAATCCGTGAATCTCTGCACGATGCATCGGCTCGTTATCACGGCTCCAAGAACGGCCAGCCACGGCCCACCAAGAGCTACGACATACGTCGGGCAACATGAGAGTGCGGCTACTCGCTTGTTCTATTATATTCAAGATGAGCGCAACAGAAACGGACGAGAAGGCGATGTACCTCTGGCTGCGTCCAATACCGCACCACACTCAGCGATGCTTGAGTCGAAGCATCGCACCCGCCTTCTCCTAACTCCCGTTTGTATTCAGCTAGCGCCAAAATCTTGAGTTGATTAGATAACACAGCGGCATCGGGCGAAGTTAGGTCGCTGTTAGCGATTCTGAGAATGCCTCTACCGAGTATACCCTGAAGCAAAGGCGTAACTACTGCACTGAAAGCCGGCTCGTCTTTATAGATGCCTGCGACCGCGTGCATGAATTGAGCCACTTCGCAGACGAACGTATTTGGTATGTCCAGCGGCGAATTGGGAGAGGAGTCGTCAATGAATTTGGTGAATCCTGCGTAATAGAGTTCAACTGGAGGGCCGACGGTGGCGGTGGGAGTATTGGAGTGGTAACGACCGTCGTATATGGGACACTCGCCCCGCTGCCAAACCCTATATTCAGTCGACTTCGCAAGCGTGGATGGGGGCTTTGAGCCTTGGGCCTTCTGTCTGAACGTATTGTAGCCTGTAAAGCGACGTTAACTGGATCCGAGACGATGTACATAGTCCGCACGTTCAATCATGTCGCTGACAGTGTCCTCACCCTCCGGGTCAGGCTCTGAGGGTTCTCGTCTTCGGTCAAGCACCAGAATATCGACGAACCCTTGGTTGTTGGGAATGATCTCGGAGGCGATGTCCGCATCGAAGGGGATCTTGGTGGCAAGATCCGCGATCCGGGCGTTCGCCACTGTGGTCTCAACAGTCCGAAACAGGATGGGAGGATTCGGCTGCAGAGAATAAGGCCCCGTTAGACAGAGTGCGGCGCACAGCGTACCTTCCAAATTTCGATTTCCGACTGTGGGACGGTTGCAAGGGTGGCCAATTCGGCCTTGATCGCCTCTTTGAGATAGTACCCATGGGACAAATGAGATGCTTTGAGGTAGGCCACAGTGTTGGGTGTGTGGAAGTCGACAGCCAGAACGAATCTTTCGGAGGCCATGGTGGTTGAAAGTGAGGAAAGAGTGTTGCACAGCCACCAGCCTCTGTGACGTGGCTACCGAGCGTATTACGTGTGATGCTTACGAGCGATCATTTTGTAAATAAGAGCAAATAAAAGGCATTTTGATGGGGACGTCGGCCCACCTAGGGACCAGCATGGACCGGCTAAACCGATGATCTTTCAGAAGGCAGAGAGTGACACAGGTTGCCCGCACAGATGGTCCTCACGCGCTCTACCTGGACTCGAAGCGTCTCGCCTGCACTTGACTCATTCTCCGCTAGGGTCCGGTGACAGTTAGTGTCAGCTGTCAGTAACTGTCAGGATGACTGTCAGAATCTGACTGACAGTTAATTATTTTTGCGTGGTCGAATCTGACAGTTGACAGTTCAAAACCAAAATTTCTTTGCTCCGACTTGCAGACAATGACCTCCACAGCTCCAACTCGCCCGGCGCGGAATCGCCAGGTCTCCCGTATTGCCAATGACGACAACTCTGTAGGCCTCAGTACAGCTGCTCAAAACCTTCTGTCCGGTGTGTGCTGCTCACGGCACGCCGATGATTCTTATTATCTGACTGCTGGCAGCAAAACCTATCATTGATTTGGTCAAGAAAATTGCGAAGCTCACGTTTCTCCCAGAGACTGTACCACTTGCCACAGAGGAAGATGATATTCCGCGTCGCATCTTCAGCTGGGACTCAAGGAGCTTCTCACTGATGAGCGGTCTGCACCGAAAACCCACGCTGCAGTGGTGATTGGGGTTGGTGCGTCCAGTTGTGCAAAAGCCGCACAAGCCGCATGCGGCTTCATGCGGCTTTTTGGCATTGTGCAAAGCCGCGGGGAGGATTTCAATATCCCGAACCCATAAACCTACCGGAAATGACTCATACGAATATCATTTCGAATGTTCTGTCCATGCGGCTATCCAATCAGATCCAGCGAATATAATGATTTGTCCTTGAGTTTCCGCGTTGATTCCACAACACCTACAAACTTAATGACAAATGGAACAGCCATCCATAGTCTAAAATACTTCCCTCCACTCAGCAGGTTCACTGAAAGTTCGACCCTTCCTAGATGAACTCAGAAAATCTCTGCGGCTTTGCACAATGCCCAAAAGCCGTGTGCGGCTTGTGCACAACCTCTCTATTACAGCTAATCAAAGGCGCGAACAGAAAAATTACCATTTTGGGAAAATTTTGATCCTTGCGACCGATTTGTCCATATTTCCGTGAATTCTGTATGGATTGAGCTGAAACCTATCTAGATAGTTCATACTAATTCATATGCAATTAGTTATAGAGACGAATTTAAAAAAAAATATCATCTTTTGAGCCCAGTGGGATAGAAGACCCCTCAGGGCGTAAATTCGGTTTGGCATCTCCAGTTTTTGTCCAAGGCAGCTGAATTTTTAGGACTAGGCACTTGCATACATTTTGAAAAAGCTCATAGAGGATGTATATGAATCTTTTCCTTCCTATCATGGGAAAAGCAAAAGATGATCTACAAGGAACCACATGCAAAAACAGGGTCAGGCCAGACCTTGCCTGCAATTTGCGTTAACGATCTAACGAAATACCATTCTTGGTCCGTAGATTGGAAATATTTCTGCCTGGCGCCTCGTTCACCCGCATGTAATGATTGACACTATAGCACTCACTCCACATACCAAATCAGGTCCCAATCGCGGTGCCAGTCGACTGTTTTCACCACCTCATTGAGGAAGCTTTCCCATGAGAATAATTCAATTGCGACGGCGTTCGTCATCAGCATCCGGGTCGCCATAGAGCAAATAGACACAATATCAGAACAAATAATGATGGGAACGACAACAAAGGGTAACCTCGTGGACGGACTGGGCCGGCACGTCGCATGTTTCAGTGATGAGCATTTCCCCCGCCATTTGAGAGGGTCCAACTCTGAAAAATGTCGAAATCTGAAAAAATAGGCTCTTAGGTCCCTCAGTGAAAGTGGGATAACTTCTGATTCTCTATCCAATGAGCCCAACATGTTTTTTTCTGACCCTCAAAAACATGTTGGGCTCATTGGATAGAGAATCAAAAGTTATCCGTCCTCAACTAACATTTTCCGAGACCGAAATTTCCAGGTTTGGGGGAGAAACAATGTTTTTTCAGAGTTGTACCCTCTGAAATGACGGGGAGATCATCCATCTGCCAAAGAGGCGACGGGGGAGCCCAGCCGGTCCCGGTAGTTGTCGAGTTCTACGATGGCATCATTTTTCACCGGGCCGGCTGGTCCACGAGCCTAGGTTTAATTCACATTTTGAACCACATACCCTGAAATGGCATTTTAAATCATATGCTTCATAATGGGGCAGATTCGTTGAGGCGCGTCGAGCCGATTGATGCCGAAGTGCGGCGAAGTGATCGGACGTTACGGTTCGCTCGCGTGGCCAGATCAAATACCAACATCAGCCGATCACTATACAGCGCGACGCGCCGCGGCAAGCATACAAATAACGAGCCATGAAACATTCCCGGCGCGCGGGTTATGTCTCAATTCCAGTACCTTTCCTTACCTCTCCTGTCGTACTGAAAATGCGCGGTTTATTTCCCCATTCACGTTATACGGCTATGCGCTGCGCGAACTTTGCCGCAGAGCGAAATGGGACAGCAAAACACATTCCAGCCACAGCAGAAGTGGAATTAGTCCTGTTGTAAGCGACGGGTCCCGCTTAGAGTAAAACCTTGTTACATAATCATCGAAGTTCGAATTCCCTTTCAGTGGAGGTTTCATAGAAAACGAGCGTTTCAAGTTTTCAAGTGAAAAATCAGTGGGAAATTTAAACTTTTTTACACTTACCCTGCGTTGGATTAAATTAACAGTGGCGAGCGCTACCAATGGTGGCAGACAATCCCAGCGACCGTCATCTGGGCCGCCTTGAACAATCAATTGACGCAAATTGGCGAATTTGCCCAGCACCTGCTGCAAGCTTTCGATCTCCGTTAATGCGGCATCACTCGATAGTAGAATCAAATGCAACAGGCGAACGTAGGAAGCGATGCGGGGAGAGTTATGGACAATCCTCCGCACCATCCCATAGCTCGTGGTTTCTCCTCCAAGTGTCGCTGAGCGGAGGAGGATACACTAGCTCGGTTCACGAAAAGCGGACCCCACAATGAGGCGCTTAGTGGCGCCCACATTCGGTCCGCCGTCTCCGGCAATTGCGCTAAATCTCCGAGGATCGAATGTCGATCAAATCTATCAAGTAGCGTGGGGATCAAAAAGCCAGATAGATGGGCCACATACCCCTTTTACAACATCGCAAAGAGCTTGAGCAGTCACTGACACCGGGTACAGTCCTGAGCATGACTCGAGTTGGAAGGTTGGGAGCAAAGACCCATTGAGGGTTCAGTTCAATAACCTGAGCACGGTAGCTACCGGCACGAGTCGCCGGATTGGCCAGCACCCTCTCGAGCTGCCAGGCGATGCAGACCCAGACTTAAAAGACATCAGCGCAGGTTGTATTTTGACCTTCGAGGGTCAGAATTGCGTTGGCTGGAGCCGCAAGTAGCTGAATCATGATCGAAAGATTGGTCATAAAGTCGTAGTGTGCAGTCGTCTCGCCGAGAAACCCTCGGAGAAATTTTGTCTGAATCAACATTAATAAAACCCCAAGAAGCACCTGAAGATAAAGACCGACTGCTTTTGTATCAAAATGGAGGATTTTAGTGTTGAAGGTTGGATTGGTTCGGACGACATCTCTATTGTCCTGATTAGGCATTCTTATTGTTCTTCCCAATTAGGCATTCTTATTGTTTGAAGTAAAATTGGATTCCGAGGGTAGGGAGATTTTCCGGAGGCCTCTGCGCCAATCGGATACGGCACTCGCGGCTCCGCTGCGTCCATTCTATTTTGCACTGCCATCTCGGCACTAGCGGCTCCGCCGCGTCCATTCTATTTGGCACCGCCATCTCGGCACTTGCGGCTCCGCCGCGTCCATTCTATTTGGCACCGCCATCTCCCCTATTTCCGGGTCAGTTGACCTCGCGTTGACTGCTACAACCACAGCGTTTTCGGAGCGCTGCAGAGGTCTTCCTGATTAGGTGTTCTTATTGTTCTTGTATGTATATAGCTAGCTAGTCTGCTATGCATCCAGGCTTTTCGCCCCCATATCTGAGACCCATCTGAGACCCCCGCTATATCAGCATCCTATCTGCGCCCATCTGAGTTTCCCCACTTAACATTTAGCCCGGTAGATGGAGTTGATCGCCGGCATGCAAACTTGCACTGCAAATGACTGTATATATGTGGTTGAAAAGCGGGTCTCAGAGCTTGATTGCATGCCTTCCCCGATATTCATCTTTTTCCGCTCTTGCGTCAGATGATACGTGCCGTAGTTCGACTTGCCGAAGTGATTCGACAGCGCGCTCACGACAACGAGGTCCTTTAAACAGTTAGCTGCTATATCTTGCAGACTTTCAAAAATGTTACCTTCTTGAAGAGTGCGCCAAGATCCTTCATGAACAGATTGAGGTTATGACAGGGATCATATATATTCAAGATCCAGGGAAAGAGCGCTACAGTTCTCGAGTTTCCAAGTGAAAATATGGGTGAAAATCTTTTGGTAAAATTTCAAACTTTTTTCACTCCAGATTGTTTATAAGATGATGTCGTGCGAGCACTCTCAAAGCTTGACTATCAAGGCTTCGCGGCATTGAATATTGTGTTCTGTATATATGTTCCTTGCATGTGTGTCCGCAAACTCAATAAATTTGACATCTCGGCTTTCTCTTAGCCGGGAAACAACTTGGGAAAACCTTGTGCAAGACTTTGGAATTTCAAGCTCATCGAAGAACTAGTGTTATTAAGGTTCAGTACGAGAAGTCGTTTCATTGTCCGAGAAGATAGATCCAAGCCTAAAGTAAGGTAAACTTTCAGCTTGAAGCACTCAAACGAGGAGGCTCAGCCGAACGGAGCTGTTGTGCTGAGAGAAGAGAGAAGCACTGGCAGAGGCAAAATTCTTCCTGCGAAATCCGAGTTATCTGGCTGCGGGAGATTTCCATCCATTTGGGTGCTCTGGAACAATTCCAACAAATGATCTAAGGAGTTTTACGCGCCCTAAATGCCAAATGAAGGTCATAGAGGTCGTCGAGAAGAAGACGCGTCGTCGTCGCTTGTCACACGTCTACCACTGTGGCCTCAACAAATGTTTGCAAGCACCTCGGCGACTGGAAGCGTCCTCCTGGTGCGAGTCGCCTCCCGTCTAATTACATTCCAGAATCTCTCACATTCGGACTTGAGAGTGAGGTGCACAAGCCACGACAGAGCAACACCTGAACCCGTTGCATAATTCTGGCCAAGATGCGGTTGTCTATACTCTGTGGGCAAAGGCAGATGCAGACGTTGCATATCTCCGACCTGAACGACTTCCTGAGGCGCTTTTTCACCGACCCTCCTCCAGCAGAGCAAGATTGTATCTCCTGACGTCTGCATCTGTGTTTCCAGCGTGTCCTTTTTGTCTAGCGGGAGCAGTAATTGGAATTCTGGGTGTCTAGAAAGCTGAAATCAGTCAAGTGTTTCCCTTGCCCCGACGAATACAGCCTAAATACACTATAATCCCTACTGATGCGCCCTTTCAAATCGTCATCCGGATCATTATCAGCCCCAGCCCGGTCAATTGTTCTCGGGAAGCCCGGAGCAGTAATTAGAATTCTGGGCGGCGGTTTCAATCAAGCCCTGCTCGCGGGTATCACGATGCTGGGTTCGGCATCGCAATGAAAGCAGTAAATGCCCGCTGGAAAGGGCAATAATGCCTATAATCAGGATCTAAATAGCTGGAAATGTTCGCAATGATCAGGGCTCTCCAGTCCCAGCACACTGCTAGGGTGACAGCCAGCGGAATTCCAAGTAGAACTGTCGATTCAGATTTCCCTTTCGTGCCCCCCTCGTTAAGCACGGGCGGCCGCAATTATTTCGTTCTTGCGCAAACAACAGTCACACCCTATTGCCTTTATATTTTGAAACCCATGACTTGACATCATAATCCTTTTCCGAATCGCCCTGCAGCAGTGTTCGCCCAAGGCCCAAGGCCTTGACCCCCAAGGGCTTGGCCCAAGGCCTTGGATTTTTTTGACCCGGAGACCCGCCCTTGACCAAGCCTTGGGCTATCGCGTGTGGCCATTATGTAATTTCTGTTCGCATCTTTCTTCTTCAGCTTCCATCTCAGAATTGGGGAATGTGCAGTACAAGGGGCGGATTTGCATTGCCGACAACCGGGGTCAGGAAACTGGGCTAATTTCAACCGGGAAAAGTGCCTAGGATGTGCTCCAGAGTCGTCTGTGTAGAGTACAAAAAAATTGAGGTGAGTGGCTGATCGGGTGGTATGGAACGAGACGCGGAAAGGGAAAGGGGCCATGTTCACGTGATGTCATTATTTGGACAAACAACACGGTCTAGTCACTCTAACCATGGACCTGAGTCGCACAGCGGAGTATGTAGAGGCCAGGGAGCATCATTAGAAAGAAATGATGGAAGAAAACCTTGTTATTCATGCTTCACTGGTCGGATTTGGAAACCCACCAATTCTGCAATAGGGCATGACCGTCTCGGATAATCATCATGCTTTATAATTCACATCCAATGCAGTCATGGCAAAAAATAATGAATATTAAACTGAGTGCAAACTTAGGCTCATGTCCCATGCCTGTGGAGACCCATGTCCATAAAAGTGGGGCTGGGAACCCGTCAATTGGAAAGCGTGCTGTGTGCGCCTCGAGAATTTGTGCAAATTACTAAATAAGGAAATGAAATCTGCTCAGACTCTGTTGCCGAACAGGCTCGAGTCGAGGGCGCCAGAATTGAAAAAACGGCACTGTTTTTCCTGGCGCGGTCCGAGTTGTAGGTAACGGCCCGATTCAGCATTGATCTTGTTCTCATTCACTCGTTTCTCAACCAAATTCTTTGAAACTTGGTACACCTATTCTTCTAAATGTAATGCACCTCCCTAGACGACGAAAATATGCCTTGGACCCCTTGACACTCAAGATACATCAATTAGTTCTATCTGAGCACCATTTCTCGAGTTTGGCTGGATCCCGATATCCAGTGGTTGTTTGAGGCTATGAGTGGCCCTGGGGTACTTTTCTCAGTTTTCCTACACTATTCAACTCATTGATGTTGCAATTGATGGAAGACATTCCGCGCAGCAAACTTATTGCTACCGGACCAAATATTCTAGTCGGACAAATGCTCAGAAATACTCAAAACAACATTCTGAAGTACTTTTTAATCCATTTTTGGCCTTGCATTGACCGTCAACCAGTGGGTTAATTAAACGCACATACGGAACCGGTGTTGCGTACTGGAAATCGTGATTACAGTGAATTGGTAGTAGTTGGGAACCTACCAAAATTAATTGGATGAGTGAAATGAATCCCGAAAGCGTTTGATTCATGTCGGTGGGTGGTGTGCTACGGGAAAAGGTCAAAAATTGGCGCGGAACAAAAAAAAACTGCTCACACACCAGAGCTGCACGAAGCCGTCAAAGATTTATTCAGGCCCAGTAACATATGAATGATTGATTGATCACACTTACTGAGACGTGAATCTCCCTATCTTCAACTATATGTGAACAGATTTTATCGCGTTGTGGGTACTGTATGCACGCAACGACAAAGAGTCGGGCAGGCGGCGTACCAAGTGCGGGAAATGGCTACTGCACCGAACCGATTTGCCATCCGATTGAGCCCAACACAGAAATCTCGCTTATCTATAGCATTTACGTTATCTTGGTCGTTGAGACAGCGTAAAAGGTCACTAACTGGTTCAGAATCCGGACGTGGCACCAACGTGGTTGGTTCGAGAGAGCCGCTGCTTGAACCTGCCTAAAAGCGAGGTAAATATCAGCAAAATTCAAGTTTCAAATGGCTGGGTCATCAGCAATAGAATGGCGAGAGGATGGACAAACTACGGAACGGGTTCTATCAAGACATTGTTAACCGACAATATTTTCGTTGCTCACGACGGCGCGGGGCTTTCAAGTCTTGAACGGCTTGAGTTAACCACGGTCCTCCTTGCAGCTTGAGATTTTGAATGTCTTGATACTACCGAAGGCCGGAGAGTCATGCTTATCAAGTTTGGGCAGAAGATATCGGCGGCCTGCCATGGCAGCATTCCCGGAATGGACGCAGCGACAGTCGAGCTAGTTAGGAACTTGAGGGTCAACTTGAAGGAGACTTGCGGGTGATCCACCCCTCGGATGTTCTTGATGATGTTCGCCGGTTGGTATGGAACAAAACGAATTGACCGTCCAGTGAAGTACGTCGATATTATTGAAGATCAAGAACAATGCGGACGGGCTTGGGTGAGGCAAGGACTGGCCGTGAATACAAAATTATGGGCGTTAAACGCGGGTCAAAGGTACGATGATGATGGGGGAGGAAGCGAAGAAAGCTTTAGCTCAGGTGTCGTCTTTTTGAGTGGATCTTGACCGCGCGAAAATTGGCCGCGTGTTCGCCCTGAATGGAGCGGCACGTAGTCTGGCCAGAGTTAAAACAGTGATTCGACTTCTCTCTTGGAACTGACCTGGGAAGAAAACAGGCCGAATTGGGCGATCTTGGAGCCAAGGCTGAAGCTGGGATCGCAGTTGAGAAAAAAAGAGCAAATTGAGGTGATGGCCGTAATGAGCCCAAAGTGGGAACGAGAACGTAGTCAAGGATGCAGCGGGGAAGGGCACTATCACTTGAGCGGCCCTTCATAACGATGTTAAGGCTCATCAGAGAGAGGTTCATACCAGTGACGTAGCAAAACAATATCACGTGATGCAAGTTGCTGGTTCGCACCATACACACCGGAAAATGAATAATTTCACAGCGCACGTGATCCGCTGAGTCTGTAACTGAAGTTCTGAGATTAAGCCCCATCATTCATGAAACTGTGAATGAATTTCTGAAATCAAGAGACTTTCAGAGATTCAGTTACACACTCCCATTGCACGTGACCCTGTGAAATTATTCATTTTCCGGTGTGATACTGTCTCGATATGTAGGGGAGCAACGGTCACGGTAACGGACCGCCCGTTGCGTTGCCTTCGTCACGGCAACGGTAGAAATGGTTGTCCAAAAAATTCGTGACATTGAAAAAGAATCTTAAAAATCACAAGAAAATCATCACAAAAAAAGGTTGAGGACGGCCAGAATCGAACGGGAGACCGTTGGATCGGAGGCTGAGTACAGGTGACAGACCAATCCAGCTTAGCCAAAGAGGGACACTGAATTTCTGGTTGCGTTCAAAGGCAACGGTCACAGTCACCCTAGGCTCCGTTGCCTGAAAAAAAGGCAACGGGTTTGTCACGGTCCCTGGGCCGTTGCTCCCTACATATCGATACAGTATTGTGCAAGCCTCGAGGTAGGGTCCGCCGACATTTAATCGGTAGCGGGCGCAAGCGCCGGTCCCCGACTCTGATCTGAGTTATCTGTGTTTGGTTTATTGTTTCGTTTCGTGTGCACTGTACAATTTCGATCAATTCGGCACAAAGTTCTGATTTTTGATACAATTAAAATCCAAAAGAACCACATAAATTGAGAAAAATTATTGCCGCAATAAAAAAAAATTGGGCGTGACGTGTGACCGCCGAATTGAACGAAATTGTACAGTAGTCTCATCGCATCGCATGGCTGCAATCCTGACTGAGTTCTTTTGTTACAATATCGTGTATAATTCAATTGGCTTTTTGACGTTTTGTGGGAGATAGAGTCAATCCCACCGTTGCCATATCACGATCATTTTTGATGCTCTCACATTTTCCTTCTCCACCATCGATTCCACCTTTACTGACACTTTCGCCATCTTCTTGTTAACTGCTGTAAGGGTTTTTGTTGCTAGCCCTTTCTTTTCATTGCCTCGAGATTTCAATTTGCTGTTGCGACAGCAAGTATGCGCCGACGATGATAAAACTAAGACACGTGTGAGTCACCTTTGCAGTACATGATCCTAAATCCATGTAAAATATGTCAATGGACGTATTTATACTTGAACAACTTGAAAATCTTAAACATCATCGCCTCCGTGCGATGCCGCAATAATCGAGGGATCCTTCCGAGAGGAAAAGACTGTTCAGGGTGTCCAAGTCTGTGGAAATGGGGCGATGGTGGTGCCTATGACACTGAGGTCGGTAGTGGAGTAGAAGGCACAAGATTGTTGTAGGCCAAAACCTTTCTTATAGCAAGCAAAAGCATTCTCTGCATTCAGATTCTGTTCATTTAGCAGCTCAGAAGAGTTCTAGCCTGAACTGTGGGCAAATAGTTGTCAATAAAATTCGTTGTAGAAAAAATACAAGAGAGAGATGGCACAAGATTGTAGTAGGCTAAAACCCTTCTTTTAGCAAGTGAAAGCATTCCCTCCATTCAGATTCTGTTCATTTAACAGCCCAGAAGAGTGCTAGCCTGAACTGTGGGCAAATAGTTGTCAATAAAATTCGTTGTAGAAAAAATACAAGAGAGATGGCATGAGATTGTAGCAGACTAAAACTTTCCTTTAGAAGCGAAAGCGTTCCCTCTATTCAGAATCTGTTTATTTGACAGGAACTGGTGGCGTCTGCATGGTGCCTGCTTCACCAAGTATTATCTGCGGAGCGGACACAGCACTTCAGCACCAAGTATTTTCTTCAGAGCAGGACACGGCACTTCAGCATCAAGTATTTTGTGTGGAGCACAGTACCTTCACGTTCTCGTACTAAGCACTGCGCGCGAAACAAAGTTATCCTCCTTTTCCCGGTCTGACTGTGTATTCCAGCGCTCGATTATGGCTAGATTAATAGGGTGTTTGCATGTCGTAGTCACGCTTTTCAAAATGCAAGCCGTAATAGACTCTTGTGTTTCAAAATGCAGGCCGCAATAGAGTCATGCGTTTCAAAATGCACAGGCTGCAATAGAGTCATGCGTTTCAAAATGCAAGCCGCAATAGAGTCATGTTTCAAAATGCAAGCCGCAGTAGAGTCACACGTTTCAAAATGAAAGCCTCGTGGAAAAGACAATAATGCCTTCAAGCAAAATCTGATCTCTCACTTCTTGCCTTGTTTCACTGCACAGTGAGCTTGTACGATGCTCCCAAACTGCCTGCTCCCCTCTTTCTACGCTCGCTGCTCTCTATGTGCTCCCTGGCGTGCCCTCTGTTCTACCCCGACTTCAAATTTGCAATGATGCCTGAGTCAGCGATGGCACGTGCAACTACATAACTTTCCGAAAGTGAGTAGCGATACGATACAATACAGTCGCGCGGGTCATAATGCATAAGGTCATAACGCATAATGCTCATAATGCGTCACTTTTTGGTGTCCACCGACTCCAGTAACCCTATTAGGTTTGTTTAAGCAAACCGCTTTGCAAAGCTAATCACCGTTTAGACACTGTTCTGTTCAACGGTACCGTAGACACTACCGAAGGCGCAAACGAGAAAATTGCTGTTTTGGGCATTTTCCAATTCTCGCGACCGATTCACCCATATCTCGATGGGTTTTTTCACGGATTCAGATGAAACATAGCTAGATAATTCAGGCTAATTCGTGCACAATTAGTGATAGAAAAAGAACTGCGAAAAACTATATTTTTGGGCCATCTGGCGGAGCTGGCCCATTCTAAGTTCAACACATTCTACTGGCTTCAGATCTTGCACAAAGAGGCTGATCTTTTGGGAGGGGCAGAGATTGAATTCAAGGAGATTCACTCATCCCTTTGGAATTTTGACAACTAACCTGAATTGAGCTCAGAACACGAGAGAAGAGAAAATTTCAAACTCAGCGCGTAGCCCAAATACATCAAACGAGATGTACCAGGCTGCCTGCGGCAAAGTGCTTGCACTAAGAATTGCCGCCCCTGGCAGACTGGTAACGAGTCT
Organism: Mycena olivaceomarginata; assembly: GCA_029378375.1. Classification (NCBI taxonomy): domain Eukaryota; kingdom Fungi; phylum Basidiomycota; class Agaricomycetes; order Agaricales; family Mycenaceae; genus Mycena; species Mycena olivaceomarginata. The sequence goes on along the minus strand of JARKIC010000178.1, from coordinate 94,499 downwards.
AGGAGCAAGGAGGAATCCCCCTAAATGTCATAGCCAATACATACAACCTGCGACGGGTCGGCTGCATCAAGGCTGCAATGCGTTCTCTTGTGCCACCGTTGCCCAGTAGCTAGCAACGATACGAAGGTGAGTAATAAAAGAAAGAAAAAATGTACGTAGAGTCCGCGTGATGAAAGATACCTCAAGCTAGGTCGCGCCTCAACCGTCGAACCACCCGGGAACAGCGCAAAAGCGGAATAGGGCAGGAACACCGGCCCTCACAACGCTGTCGGCGCCTCTGAAGGAGGCTGGGATAACTGGGATCACAATGACGAGTGGGGATGGTGTTACACGCAGGGGACACCCAATTTACGCCACTTTCATTGGCGATTGTCCCGAGCAGACCCTGGCGACGGCGGTAAAAGCTGGCGAGTGCCCGATGTGCGAAGCTCCTCGCGATGAATTGGGATCGGATGTGACGTACTCGCTTCGTGATTGGAGAAGATTCTCGAGGCTCTCGAGACGTTGGACTCTGGTCCGTCGATTTATGCAGCCGCATGTGCCGATGCGGGGATCAAGCCAATATACCACTGGTTTTGGGAAGGTTTACCGTACACCAATATCTTCCAGGCAATCAGCCCAGACGTTCTCCACCAGCTGTACCAAGGGATCGTCAAACATCTCATTGCATGGCTGACCGAGTGCGTCGGAGAGGCAGAAATCGATGCTCTCTGCCGGCGTCTTCCTCCCAACCACAACATCCGGCTCTTTATGAGCGGCATCTCCAATCTTTCCCGCGTTACTGGGAAGGAACACGACCAAATCTCCCGCCTTGTGCTGGCCCTAATCATAGACGTCAAGCTTCCCGATAATGTCTCGTCTGCTAAACTCCTGGCTGCCGTGCGTGGTCTGCTGGATTTCGTTCATCTACTCGTCCTGCCGTAAAGTAACCGGAGTTCAGGGTTTCTCCACGTTTGCTCCGAAAGCCCTGGTAGGTGTTGGCCAAGTTTTGTCTACAACTTGTTAAAGGACCCGCAGCGACGATATATGGCTGAAAAAAACGGTGGATTATGTCACCCTAGCTGTAAAAATCGTGGTTTAAAAGTGTTTCTGCTGAGAGGTCAGATTTTTGGGCTTTTTAATTTATTCGTATCGGCCCATAAGATGTTTCTCTGGCCCCAATACCTTTTGTGAGCATTCATACATATGTATGGCTATTTATTAAGTCTTGAAACCTGGGTCATATCTTCAGAACAAATGCCAGGAACCAAATATGGTTGTTTTTGAATTTGCCCCTGCATGAATAATGCATGAGCCCATGAGTACAAATGTATGGAAGGACCTGAAATTCATTGCAGACTCATAATCGGTTCACGTCGATGCTCATTACTTTGGTTCCTGCGCCACACGGTCGAAATTCCTGAGAAATTCCGGTTACTTTACGGCAGGACGAGTATGTTATGTATGTAAAACTCTTCGGCACGACGAACAACTGTAACACGGAATACACGCCAAGGACGCATATCGTTCCACTAACTTCAAAGACGAGTTCCCGCAGATGACACTGCGGCAGGAGCGGAAGGAGAAGATTTACTGCCACGAGAAATATATCCGGTGGCGGCTTGATGGCTCTCCCGCCCGGCCTCCAGCCCAAACCCTCCCTCCCGGAATCGTCTATGAGCGGCAGCTCAAAATGACGAAGCACCCTACTCACAAAGCGGTACGGCTGGCCCGTCTGGTCACGGATTACGGCGCCAAATTCTTCCATGATGCTCTTGCCGGTTATGTCGTCCATTTAAACTTCCCCGAGCTCTCGCGCTCAAAGGTTGAAGCACGTTCCCAAGATCTCGCTTTTCATTCAACTCCATTCCCATAAAATTCACAACTGAAGATCCTTATACGGCTCGCCGCCCCGAAGATTCGGTTGTTGATTCTATTCATGTTCAACCACAGAAGTTCCTCAAAAATGGCGACCTGCTACCCTGTGTGAAACCTGGCGTCGGGACACATTTGGGCTGAAACTTGAAGTCCCGGGATAACGTTCGGGATAGATCATCTCCTGCTCAAAAGTTAGAATGGGAAGGAGGTAGATTGTGCGAGCAATACTTGAGTCTCGATATGGGTATCGCCGATCGCGAATCGCGCACCATCATGTCCTCCCATCAAGGAGGTAGCGGAAGAGAGGAGTTTATCGTCTGCCCAATACTATGCTAAGGAGAAAGAAGACGAATGTATAGTACGCCTCACGAGGCTGAGTATGGAGGGAGGAAACCTCCGAGGCGACGCGAGGGGTTGAGACTACAGTATACCGTTCATTATAAGCCAATGCGAATGTGCGAAGTGCAGAATAACCCAGCACCTACCTTGCGTACCCCACCGATGAGGGGCACCATTACCTGGAACATGTCAATAGAATCGAGGCTAGCTCCGACGAAATGCTTACCTGGACCTGAACCTCATCCCCCAAGCAAAGAGGTAAATACATATGCGGCGAGAGATCGATGCCATCTACGTACGACAAGTCGACGCACCAGTGGGCCCTCCAGACATCATTTCCTCCTAATCATTAGAACGGGCAGGGGTTAGATAGCACGATCAATGCCTCGATATTGATATCCTCCGCGACCGAGACCGGATGCATCTCACTATTAGTATCGTCGGACCACGTAGCGGGTACCGAGCCATCAAGCGCTGCGGATATGCATCTGTCGATGGAATTCAAAAGTCCACAGGTGACACACCTGGGAGAGGACCAGTACGCCCTCTGTCGAAGGAACCGTTGAAGCCGGAATACCGGACTTCAGGAAATGGATCAACCGCAGATGCAATCTGGACGGTATTTGGTTGCCCCCAAGGTTTCCTTCGGCGATAGACTGCATTAACAGGTCGGTCACGGAGCGGAACTCAGCTGTAGGCCCGCGGACACTCCCTATGAACTTCCTCCGGCGAATAAGGTAAATCAACGGCCAATTTCAGAGGTCTATCTCGCGAACCAGTCATTTAGGGGATTTTTCGACCATCTCCAGCGGTCCGAAAGCTGAATTTCAGGCCGCTTGCAACAATGTAGCCAAAAAACAGTTATTTTGGAGCCTCCAGAGACGTTTTGATGGTGAAAAATAAGGTAAATCAGTGGTTTTTCGACGAAAAAAGCGGAGGAAGCTAGTAGGGAGTGTCCGCGGGCCTTCAGCTGTCATATTTGCGTAGGGAAGCGACGTCATGGGACAGTGCGTATAACCCGCCTAGATGACCGGCGTGAAAAATCACACAAATCAATCCTGCGACAATACGCACCTGGAGTGCCGATTCTTGCTCCAGTTCGGCCAGAACGGATAAATATTGTTGATGTACGGAGACAATGCCCAACTTCTGATCATTTGGCGCTATCGCCAGGGCACCAAGGAGCTGATAGTCGTATGTAAGCTGAAATGATTTTGGACACAATAAAACAATACCGCGATGAGCCAGTCAAGACAGGTATTTTCCATCGCGGATCTGATTTTCTAGAAACCGCCGGGTGTCAGTTTCGCTTCACCTAGGCATACACATGAAACTTGCGGCGAGGTTGTGTCTACCCTCTGTCTACCTGGGTAGACGTACGTGTACCATGACATGTAGACACATGTCTGTCTACCTCCGTCTACCCCTGTCTACCTAAAGTAGACAGCCTTCGGCTACCTTCGGCCACCTCCGTCTACCTCCATCTCTGTTGGTAGATACACCCCGTCCGAATTTACACTGCTAATTTCAAGGACCAGAGAAGCGAACCAATGAATGAGAGACTCGGGAGGTCCCAAGGTCCCTAGACAAGTCCGAGAAAGCCAGAGAAGAACGAGCCAACGACTTGGAGGAAACGCGCCATCGGAATCACGGCATCGCCAAACATGTATTGGCCAGGACAGTTTCTCCCCGTCGCTATACTTGATAAGAAATCATCAAAGCCCGGACCAAAGAAAACTCGGCCCAGTGTTGCGCAAGTGTTGCGTTTTATAGACTACCGGAACGAATCTCGGGAGTAGAACATCGGAATGTTTGGACCACGTTCCAGGAATGATTGAATCTCGGACGCGAGAAGCCACTCGGCCCAGTACGTGGAAGATGGCCCGAACCGGGCCTTTACCCGAGTTTCTGGGCCCGCTTCTCGGGGCCGCAGCGGTCCAGAGACCATATAAGATCTCGCTGGAGCTGCGGTCAAACTACCCGTATTTTCAGCATGCAGGAGTCGAGCTCAACCGATTCAGGTTTTGGGTCCTCCCAGGATGGTCCTAGCGAGTGGGAGTTCCTAGGACCCCACTCTTTATTCACCCACAACGAAGTCGTGGCTAACAATCCCTTTGGTATATATCCCTTGGTCCCTGAAGAACGATCATTACCTGACAAGGACTCCGTGCAGACATCCATTATCCTCTAAGTCTTGACCAGTTGCATCAGCGGCTGCTCTGGGTTGAAACCACTGTCCTGGGGTGGCAGTTGATAGGGTAAGTTCTGATTACTGCAGACAGTACAGTATTCTCAAGGCTCTCTTATCAGTGACCAACCGGCAAAGCCTACCACGGGCCGCAATGATGAAGATCACGTCCGAACAACCCCACCTCTTACGTGCACCCAAGATAGCACAACATGCGAAAACAAAGAAACGACAAAGGCGATCGTCCGACGCTCACGTCGAGCTCACAATGCGAAACCGCTGAAAGCATCGAAAATTGCAAAGGTCCTAGATGAACGGCGGCGTGGCAGAGGATGGCAATACAGAGTTCGATTAGTTGGAGGAGGCTTCAATGACTGCAGTTGGATACCAGGACGGAAGTTAAGGTCGACGGAGCAGAAGCATTGTCCATTTGGGAAAGCAGAAGCAACTGAAAGCTTTGACCTTGTGAGCAGCGGTTATGATGAACTATACTTGCTATGTCGTAAAGTATCCGGAATCAACTTTCCGATGATTTTGGGTATGAAAACCTTCGCAGCCACTGGCCCAAAACTGGTTCAAGTCTCATGAGATATACACCATCGCAATATACGACCAGAAAAACCATCAATCATCCCTCATTAGTTGCCAAAATTGTGGTGGAAACCATGTTCTATTGAGCACTCAAATTTCCATGCCCCGGAATTTATTTATATAGCAACAAAAGATGTGCCAGTCGTCCCAGGATTTTTCATGTGAACTCTGGGGGACACGTAGCTATTTCCGAGCCCTTGAAATCCCCCGAAATGTTTGTCTTAAAACTGGCAGAAGGGATATACAGCTATTTTTATGATTTGCCCCTCTAATGAGGATGCCGCCCAGAACATTAAGTTCAAGTGACTGGGTGTTTAAGCCCGACTGGACCCTAACAGCAGGGATAAGCAGGCACTTGACCGATTTAAGCTTTTTGCTTCAAACCTTAATTGTGATCCAGAATATACCAGCCAGGGTTCAAATTGGTGCGGGGGAGTGTGTGAGAGCGAGAATATCACAGCTTTGATCTGAACTGTGACTCCTGCACAGCCATTCCCAATATAGAGAGTTCCAGGGGCTCTGGTTTAACAATCAGAGCAGTACGGGCGATTTCAAACAGACAGAACTGCTCAGAACAGCATCATCTGCCAAATCACAGCATTCGATTCGCTCTCCATACCAAGTCACGCTTTTCTGGGCGTGAGAAAACGGCTATATTTGGCAGGGATAAGCAGGCGCTTGACCTATTTAAGCTTTTCACATCAAACCTTGATTACGAGCCAGAATATCCCAACCAGGGTTCAAATTGGTGCGGTGGAGTGTCCACGAGCCAGAATATCTCAGCCAGGGCTCAAATTGGTGTGGTGGAGTGCGTGAGAGCGAGAATATCACAGCTTTGATCTGACCTGTGACTCCTGCACAGCCATTCCTGATATGGAGAGTTCCAGGGGCTCTGGTTTAACAATCGGGGGGGTTAAATTTATCATGGCTCTCCTGAGCACTCATTCCCTCCGCTTCTCGTCCCACTGGGGCCTCAAAGCTTCGGGGCAACGAGAAGGGCGCCAAGGTAAGATCTTATCTTCGTCAATGAGAGGAATAGAATGATTAATTGCCTGTAGAGGGGTAAAGGAGTATCAGATGCTACAAGGCATATGGACTGTGCGTATTCCAGCAGTTCCTCTCGAGCTGCCAGCAGGGATTCTTCCTGAATGTTTAAAGCTCCAGCAAATATTTTGGCAGTGGCAACTCCTTCTAGAGGCAAAGGTTTAGCGCTCCCGACGCAAACACGAGCAGGGTTTAAACCGATGCTCACCTGGTGTTGAAACAACCAAGAGGTGCCCAAGATCATATCGTAGCCGCTCAAGTTGGCGATATAGAAGGTATATTCGTTGTCAATATCTTGATAACGGCGGGTAGCCACGGTAGAGTGGTTGATCTTGGATCGAGAACATCGCACCGCTGGTCAGCTGCTTGGAAAGCGATCACTGCCTGCACCGTTACAACCTGGCCTCGGATGGATGTTGACCAGCTCAGCAGTGATGTTCAGAACCTTGGGGTAGACAGTCACTAGCGGTGGATAATCATTATGGAATAATACATATGAGTACAAGCTTTATTGGCTGTTGAGCAATCACAAAAGCACATTGAGTGACAGTATCGGAAATTTGGTGTGCACTGAAAATCAGAGATGGGGACCTCTGATCTTGCTGAATGAGACGGTAGCTATAAATGCTGCATTGAAAAAAAAAAAAAAACAATAGCAAAAGCACAGGGTTTGGTTGAGTGACAGGCATCTGACAGGCACTGCCTTGTCACACGACTGCCGCCACACTGCCGCCAAGTACCGTCCACCCATATTCTGCCTTTTGGGCTCCCATGTAATTATACCTCTCATTTTTAACACGACTCTTTATATAAATAAATACCACAGCTGCCTATTTGCCTACTGCTTTTTGTCTCTGCCACTCTGCCGTGCACCGACAGGTGGGTGCCTCACTATTGAATGGTTTAATTCGCATTTTGAACCCCATGCCCCAGAATGGCATTTTGAGTCACATGCTTCGTAATGCCATTTTGAACCCTCCATGAGCAAAATAAAAACAGGGTAAAATTACCGCCCTAATTAAAAAATGATTTCATCTCCAATTTTCACAACAATGAAAGCAAAGTAAGTAGAGCCAGTTTTTTCGTTGTAAATATTAAGGTATGTCCCTTCTCTAATTCTAGATGAAAAATCTCCTGAGAGTTGCTGCATACTCTGAGAGCACATGCATTCCGGTTACTTTTGTGGATGACGAGTAAGGAGAGGAAAATTAAAAATTAAAATGGGAAAGGTTTGGAAGGGCACGGCGAGAATTTGTTAAAGAAACTCAACTCTAATGTTTGACCTGCCGTTGTGATTAAAATGATTTCGTCAGCGCGTTTCGATCTTCTTTGGTTTATTACAAACTAATTCATTTTTAGCCCCTCGTGCTTTACGATGAAACCGTTAAAGTGATAGCTTCGCCCACCACCTGAGTCACAATTTTGAAGATAAAGGAGGCCTCCCACCATAATTCTGCCTACATGGACTCGCTCGAATTGGACATGCAACGTGTCCGAGTTTTCCGAGAACGTGGCAATCATTGCACCAACGGACCGCCTCACCCAGGGAGCCTTGAGCAGTCTATGAACAGAGAAATCAGAACGCTGTTAGTGTGCAGCCCATAATTTCAGGCGAGTTTCTGTTCGAGCCATTCCAATACACGCAGATTGCACCCTCTCCGCCAATTGGCCAGTAATTGTAGGGCTTCAATAAGGATTGAGACTTCGAAGCCGTCATCTTTCAGGACCTTTGATCGGCGCCAGCCGCGCCTCCAACCAATCGCAGGCAGAACACGTTAGTAGCAGCATCACCAGAATTATCGCTGAAATTGAGGCACAATCTAAAAATTGTTTGTAGCGTCTGTCTTCGAGAGACTAAGTTGTTCTGAATGCTGAACTTGCTCAGGGAGATTTGCTAGTCTCCGCCGATTGGCTGGTAATTTTAGAGCTCCAAGGATTGAGACTTCGAAGTGCCCTGTATCAAACTTCGCCATCATCTTTCTGATTGGACCCTTGATTGAAGTTCTCTTGACTGAATATATTCCCGCAAACCGCGACGATCGCAGTCCAGTACAGGAGGTGGATAATATGCATCCGAGGGGTAGAGTTCCTGCGGATCAGATAGGCCAGTCCCCAGCAGTCTGTATTCGATCAAGTGTGTCATTCAGTCATGCTTCGACCTTGTGATGGCTTCGCCCTGGTGGAGCAGTGACCTCATGCTAACTTCATAGCCCTGATCATTCAGAAAAGGATCATGGGCTTTACAAACGTAAGCTCAAAATTCTTTGGTGCCTCTCCAGTCTCATTATTCCGTTACAGGACGCTGAGCGCGGATTCCAGGGTGCGTTTTAGTGCCCTTCTGATCATCTATTTCTGGTTTCTCTATTACTGAATCTGAGCGTACATTGCAGTACATGGCAAAAGTACAGGGAATGCCGAAGGACGTAGAGAAAAGACTAGAAAAACGGGTCCGCAAATTCCTGTGGGCAGACAAAAATAAAGTCACCATAAATCAAGAGACGGTGTACGCACCGGCGGATATGGGAGGCAAGAACCTCCTAGACATTGTAGCAAGAAACGAGGCTATCGCCGTAACGTGGCTAAAATCGTACCTGAGTTTCGGTGACGAACGGCCCCTGTGGGCATTTGCAACGGACACACTGCTATCGCATCATGCACAGAGTGCAGACAATAACGTTGACCCGGAGATCAGAGTCAATACATTCCTCCAGACATGGGACACAAAGGTAACCACGATCAAACCGGACCTGGCCTCGATGGTAAAAGCAGCGACGGACAACGACCTTCGGCTGGAGGGTATCGCTATCTCAAGGAAAATACAGCGGGCCATGCCGATATGGTTCCACCAGAAGTCAATGGCAACGAGGACGCTATTTACGGGGGGAAGCCAGAGTAAAGATGTCATAGCGTGTATGAAGGACGTACACAAAATGCGCAGTACTGGCGACGCAGAAAACCTTGCGCTTAAACTCAATCTTAAGACTGCAAGGCACAAGGACGGAAAAAAGTGCAGATGTGCTGCATGTGAGGCTGCACGCCAAATTGGATGCCGCGACCCAAATAGATGCTTCCGGAGAGCGAAAACGATGCTAGACTCCCTGCTCCCGAAATGGAATCCTCTTTTGAGCCATCCCGAAGATTGGGAAGATGAGTGGGACAGCCTACAAGCACCAGATGAAGACACGGTAATCTTCAATGCAAAGGTAACCACCCACGGCACACTGAGCGACACCTTCCGGATTTTCACGGACAAAGTAGAGAGTGGAGACACTGCTCCAGACAACAGGCTGGAACCTGAACCAGATGAGGAAGAGATTACGGCCTATACAGACGGGTCAGCAACTGATAACGGAAAAGAGAATGCGAGAGCCGGAAGCGGAGTATACTTCGGAGATGACGACATTCGTAACATGGAAATTCGCATCCCAAATGAGATAGAACAATCGAACCAAGTGGCAGAAATACTAGCAATAAAAGAATGCTGCGAGAAATGCCCGCGCGATATCCCACTCACAATCATGAGCGACTCGCTCACAATGATTGAAGGGCTAACAAAAAATTTGAAGAGCTGGGAGGACGAGGGCTTCATGACTGTCGCCAACGGGGAAGAAATTAAACTCACCGTTGCAAGACTACGCGAACGCAAGGCCCAGACTAGCTTAAAATGGATCAAAGGCCATGCTGGGCTCAAAGGCAATGAAAAAGCCGACGCACTTGCGAACAATGGAAGACTGAAGGCGGAGCCCGATAAATTAGACATGGAAGTCCGGGCTGACCTAGTCCTGCCGGGGGCAAAATTAAACGTAATGACACAAGCTCTAGCCTACAAGATAATTAGGCAACGGAAGATGCGGGGTGTGAAATACAGGGCTGCACTAGACCGGAAAAAGACCCGACAAAATTTGGAACTTGCCAAAGGTGCAGCGAGCGATTTCAACAATGAATCAACCCCGGACAAAGCTATCTGGAAGGGGACCAAACACAAGGATTTTGGACGAAACATACGGTTCTTCCTTTGGATGTCCATACACGGAGGCTACAAAATTGGCGAACACTGGAAACACATCGAGGATTTCAAAGACTGGGGAATATGCAAGGAATGCGAAATTACGGAAAGCATGGAACACGTTCTCACTCAATGCGACGCCCCCGGACAAGCGCTCATCTGGGAGTTAGCCAGTAAATTGTGGAAGAAAAAGACCGGGGAAGAGATGCACCCCACTTTCGGCGAGATAATTGCGTGCGGCGCAATTAAGAAAGGAGATGCTGGTACGACACGCCTCTACCGAATCTTTCTCTCGGAATCAGCATATTTGATCTGGAAACTGAGGAATGAAAGAGTCATCGGCGAAAGGAATGGTGCATCACCCCAAGAGATTACCAACAGATGGACCAAGTGCTTAAATGTCCGCCTAGAACTCGACTGCCTCCTCACAAATGCGAATAAATGGGGCAAAAAATCATTGAAGAAGTCTTTAGTGCTCGCAACCTGGAGGAAGACGCTACAAGACGAAGACAGACATCCGGACGATTGGATCGGGATGGCCGGGGTTCTAGTGGGTGTGGGTTAGCTTACAATGATGGTCGCCTGCGGACCTGAGTGAGTTGACTCAAGCCCCACACGGCGCATGGTGTTTTCAGATGCGTGTGCGTTTGCGCATTTCCCCGGGTGGCTCTCTGTCGGTTGGGTTCTCGTTTCCCCAGCTCTTTTTCAACGGGAGAGGTCAGCCGACTTGGTCGGTCCGATGATCGGGGGGCGGGTTTCTGGAGACGTAAGAAACACCCCGTGAGGAGGACGCATAAGCGCCCCTTTCGCTCTCTACCTAACGTTCCACAAAAAAAAAAAAAAAAAAAAAAATGACAGTACGGGCATTCAGGTTGTCGCAGTGGAAAGATCGTCGATCTGATCGTGAGTCACATCTCGGTGCCGCGGCCATCACACAAGTGCCATGTCCTCGCCTGTCCTCGCCACTCGACCATTCCGGCCTCATCTCCCAGTCCCAACGCACCCGATCGGTCCCCGTCGTGTGTCACTTCGACGTCGTGCAGCAGCATCTCTCGCGCTCATGACCAACGACTTGGTCTTCGGGCACCATAGCTGCATCTGTTCTGCGCAGATGCGAATACGCATCTCGTCGCGGATGCGACTTGCCGGGCTGCACTTCAGATCGCGAGTATCGTGCGTGCCCTGAACCTTTCCCTTACCTTTGCTGATTACCTCCGAGATAGCCCACTTCGTCAACCACTGTCGTCCCCAGTCAAACGGGTGAGACCGCGCGACCGCAATCCTACTGTCTTCTCTTTTGCACCGCAGCATCTGCGAATTCGATATTTGTGAGCGGGATATGGGTGCGTTTCTCCTCTACTCTCTTCCTTCTCTTTTCCTCCCTCTCCTCATCCGTGTTTCTTGCTTGTGGGTCGCCAAGCTATCGTCATGCACCCGCGACGTCCCTCTGCAGCGCAGCTACCCGCACGTCCACCGTGCGGCACCTCCCACCGCCTTTCTTCCGCCTCGTCGGTCCCCGCCTCGTTAGAGCGTGGCATGCGCCATCCGCGGCGATTACCAGCGGCACCGGCTGACGCAGGGGACCGTCTACAGCACCACTACGCCGCGCGCGATATCCCACGCGACTATGAACCCGCTGCACGCTGCGCGCAATGTATTCGTCGGCCCCTACGCCGCCTTCGTCGCGTCCCCGCGCTGCGCGACCGTCTTGACCAGTGCAACCGCCCTCACCGGTCAACGCTCGCGCCTACCGCACCCTTCAGTACTACCCGCAACACGTTCTGCGTCCGCGGCGCGCGCCACGGTCGTTTCTCATTGCCGCCGCCGCCTTCGTCGCCTTCTCATACGCCACCACCATCTACTGTCCTCCCCGCTCGACGCCTGCCCCTGGGCGCATCCCCAACATGACACCGACATCCCCAGCACCTGCGGGAGCTGCTCTCCACCGCGCACGCCGCGTTCGTCGCCTTACCGCGCGTTCTGGCCATCCTCAGCGCCGTCCCAACTCTCCGCTCAAACTCCACCCCTGGCACGCACCACAAACATGACGCGGATGACCTGCACGTCGCCTGCCCATGCGCTGTGACCATCTTCAGCGGCGCCTCACCGTCTGCGTCTGCTCAAAGCCAGGTACCGTCGCGCGGTGCGAGTATGACGTGCACGACCACCAGCGCACGCAGCACGCGCTGCAACTTTTCCCCATCACCCGCGCCATTTTTGTCCCGACCTCATGTGCGCGCCCACCATCTGCAGGGTAGATCCGCCCTCACCGCTCGACTCCCCTGCCTGCACGTACCTCGGTATAGTCCCCAGCACCCCCTGCGCGCACAGCGTGCACCGCGGACATTCCCTACCATCCGCGCTGCACCCATCGCATCCGACCACCGCGCGGATCCTTTCCGCCCGACACCCGCGCCTCCTGTGTGCAGCACGAAGACAACGGCAGCACCCGCCCGAGGCCCTGCATGCGCTGACGCCGTCAATCCTCCCCCTACGACGCGCCTGCGAACAGTGCACGGACGAACGGAGACGACGCGCAGCTGCCACTCGAACAGCAGCTACACTGTGCGCAGGAATCAAGACCCCGCTGTGCTCATCTCCGAGCGCGCGGCAGCTCCGGCTGCCTTTCAGGAACACCGACACACCGCAAACGCGCGCGGGCGAGAGGGGGAAGGGTCACTTATTGCGGCATTGCTGGTGAAGTGCTGGTTCCGATGCATCTTACATTCTTTTGCCGTTTTTCGTTTATCACAGCTCTATGTCACCCTCTGTATAAAAATTAACCCTTCTGTCCGTCTGAAGCCTTTCTCAACTCCGCCTTTAATTTATCACTCCAGCTCCTGATGCTGACACCTCAATTCAGATTCCGGATGCCTGCCGCTGGTCCGCACAATCACCGTCAAGTACTTCTCCTTCAAATAGACTTATAAGTCCCCGTGGATTCGCCGATGGTTTCCTTGACTCTCAATTCGATTCAGTTCAACGCAGGTAAACTCAATCCAACTCAGGTCAACTTGACTTCAACTCCAATCTCCGTTCAAGACTGTTTTCCCGAGCTTGAGGCAGTGTCCAAAAATTCTCGTCAGGATGTCGATTACTAGCAGACGAGGAACCGCTTGTACTTTATCTAATAAGTACTCTAGATCTCGCATGCAGTATGAGCATGTATTGATATTGTGTAGTAGTGTTCTATATAATTCTTTCTTGCGGCGTCCTTTCAGCAATTGAGAAAGACGAGGAAGGCAATTACAGTTGTTCCTGAAAACCTTGAGACTGGCTTTTTTTTTTCGGCTTCCCAAAAGAGAAAGGCCCAATTTGGATGTTTGGTGGCACCGGGCATCTAAAGTCGACGACTAGCTGGTCAACAAGGGAAAAAGATCCGGAGACACCTGTTCGAGATGGGCGAATGGGATGTCCAACTGAACGCGTCGCAAACGGTGCGAGCATTCTAGAAGCGGCTGGAGCACCGAGGCGCTTGCATCGTAGGAGGAGTACATCGAAATTGAGAGAGGAACGCTGCGCGATCGTGTTAACCAAGCCGCCGCCTTCTCGTTTTTGGCCTCAACCTCATTATCGCCCCAGTACACAATGCGAAGTGATGCCCAGAGCCGAGGCATGGCGATTGCCAACCTTCGCCACCCGCTGCAGATCTGCCAGTGGCGCTTCCTTAGATCTCATGGAGGAGTAGATGCCTTGTGGCAAGCAGGCAGTAAATAACTCCCCAAGGATATCGTGAGGAAGTCTCCGTACTCCGGAGACCAGCGCGAGGTGGAAAAAAATGGAATTCTCCAGACGATCTCGTTTTCTACCCGCTCTAGTAGGTGGCAAAAGACAAGCGATGCTCAAGTCCCGTGACTGAGCGCGCCTTGATAAAGGAACAAGCAGAGCCAAATACGACCTGGTTAAAATTTCAGACAATGGCACGCATTTAGGGCTTCTGCGGAATACGACAATATAAATGATATGTACGTCTATATCTCAGGTGTGCAATCCTCCTCGAGTCGTTGGCCACTTGAAATGAACCCGGAGACTGAACGTTTGGGACACGAACTTCTCGAGAGTGATGCAGGGGAATGTTTATGTTATTCGAGGAGTACAGCGTATACACGGAAAGGGAATTTGATAGTCATACCCTTGCTGAGACGACACGAAGAAATCAAGAGAGATATGCATGCTTGGCGAGAAACGGAGCGTATGTCATCGGAGTGTCGGGATCACTGTGGATGAACGTCAATAAATGGGCTACATATCTTAGCTTTCCATACCACGCGTCGTGTTGGTGAACTTTTCGCAAATCTGGTGCTCCTCAAAATATTTTCTCCCGTTCGCGGCCCCACTCGTCGTACTCGGCTAGCCACCCTCCACAGATTGGGGCCCAGTCTACGTCGCGGGCCCGCCGCCGTCTCAGTAATTCAGGGGGTTCCTGAAGGCCTCGGCCACGTCTGATTGCCCTGAACTCGTCGCGGGTTGGATACCGCAGATCGACGGTAAGAGCTGGGGGGAGACGAGGTAAGATGTCCACACTGCGCCCCCGCGTGAATGCGATGTGCACACTCGACAGCGGTTGAATGCCCTTCGTTGTTTGCCGTGCGTCGATGAGGGCTAACAACTCCCCATCGGATCCAACATTGAAACCCAGAGAATAGATGTTCTGGAGGTTTGGGCACAAGATTTCGTTGGCGCTCTTGGGCTGCGGGGTGAGCACCTTAAATAGCTTGCAACTTTTGGTGTCGGTGCTCAGCGACTTCCGAGGGCAATGGAGGAGTAACTTCTGCAGCATCGGGAACTCGGAGAGAAGCCTGGACAGCGCGGCCGAAGATATCTCTGCGCTGAGACCGATTTCTTCCACCTTGTCCGGGGTACACCAGACAGCTGGGGTCGATGGCAGTAAATCCGATCCGCCGTCATGTGAATATTGAAGAGTCCGAAGATTTGGCATGTCGATATAATGAAACAAACGTGTGCTATAATTCGGGCCGATGACACATAAACGCTCCATGCGTTCTAGATGAATCGGTGTCGATACGGGCAAGACGCCCACAGTGCCATCATATATATTTTTCAAGTTACACGTCTCGAGATTGGGGCAATGTCTCAACGCTGCGAGTGCATGTGCCAAGGAAGTTGACGTGAGAGAGAGTTGGGCTAAAGTGCCTGTCAATGGAAGAACTTGGGACTTGAATCGAAATCTCCTGAGCGACAACGCTCGGATATTCGGAGCACAAAGGAAAGACAAGGAGTCGAGGTTGCTTTCGTCCACTCCTTCGATGACTGCCGTCTTCAACAAAGGGACATCGGCTGGGGAGAGCCGTGCCAGAAGCGCAATGTGATCGAGAATAACGACAAATTGGATGTGTTCCCAACGGCGAGAGCATTCGAGAATAGTCCGGAAAATCGAATGGCTCGAGAAACTGATTGAGAGAGGGAAGTTGCGCGATCGGGTCAGCCATGCTGTCACTTTTTCCATTGTAGCGCCGACCATGTTGCGCTTGTGCTGACTGTTTGTCGCGCTAAACTTCCTGAAGTTACGCTGAATGGACAGTGAAGCCCAAAGTCGACGCATGGAGATTGCCAATCTTCGCCAATCGCTGCAGATCTGGGAAAGGGCGAGGGGCGACTCCGTAGCCTTCATGGAAGAATAGGTGTTTGGTGCAAGGCAGGCCATGAAGATTTCCCCTAGCACATCGTGTGGAAGTCGACGTGCTCCGGAGACGAGAGCGAGGTGGGAATCGATGAGCTCCTGCAACTGGTCTCGTTTTCGAGCCGTCCTGTCTAGGGATTCCTGAGAGTCGTCCCTCGTTTTCTCGAGCCCTTCCCTCGTTTTCCCGAGCTCCTCTGTCGCGAGCCCCACGAGATCACGGATTCGGCTGCATTCGTCGTCGGATGGGACAAAGTTGGTGTAGAGATAGTCCTTGTACGGTGTTTCTGGTCTGATTGAAAGTTAATCGGATGTCGCTGGATGTACCCAATGAGCCTCACAAGTATGAATCCAGCTCGTGAGCCTGCCTGGGTGGCATCGTGGCAAGAGGCAAGGGAGGAAATCGTGACCGTCACAATCACATGTGTGTAACATCACAAGAGATTCCGCTGTTGAAAATTCATAGGGAGCATTGCTTGGTAACATAGATATGAGAAATTAATTTTTCAGGGCGAAATGAGCCGCCGGAGTGCCAATCGCAAAAAATGGCTTGCGTGGGAACGGATATCCATCATCCATTGGATGCCATCAATGGATGATCTTTGTTTGGCGGGGACCCCGCCAAACAAATGTCTGTTTGTTCTTTGTTTGTTCCGCGTCCGACCTGCTCCCCGCCCTCCACAATGACTCTATGGCCTCAAACTAAAATTTATATAGCATACGGGATGGATATCCCGCGCAGAATTTTTTTAAATTTTGTCTAGAAAAAGCTTTATAAAATGTTGTAAATGGCAGAAACTTTGCGCATAAATTCAGAAAATAATTGTTAGAGGACGAACAAAGGACAAATTAAATTCGGCTCGGGACACTTAGGCGCAGCTGCTTTTTTTTTTTTTTTTTGAACTTTCCACTAGAACAGTCGCTGTGGGGTCAGTTTTTGTCGGAATCCCTTGGGAATGGGCACATTGGTATCGCGCTGTAAACCTGCAGGGGACCAAATACCGGCTTTTTTGATCTTATTACATAATGAAATTTCTTCCGAAAAAACATGGCTTTCAGCAGAAACACTGTAGCACTGTGAGTACTGGCCCAATTGACCTAATTCCCGGATATGTTATGCATCTGATGTGGGGCTATGGGATGGCCCACTCCCATAAACAGTATGTCAACTAATTGTGATTTGGCACACACTTTGGTGAGGTAGATATTTAGATCCTACCATATATAGACTACTACAAGACACTTTGGGTAATATTATACCCATAAACAATCAGGACCCATAGCCCCAACACAGATGCATAACATATCCAGGAACGAGGTCAATCGGGCCAGTACTCACAGTGCTACAGTGTTTCTGCTGAAAGCCATGTTTTTTTGGAAGAAATTTCATTATGTAATAAAATCAAAAAAGCCGGTATTTGGTCCCCCGCAGATCTACAGCGCGGTTCCAATGCACCTATTCCTAAGGATCACCAGGGGTAAGGGTATACCTCTGGAGGTATAGTATAAGGTATGAAAGAGGTAGAGGTAGAGGTTGCAAGATCTATACCTCTGGCAAACCCTTACCCAACCTCTGGGGGTAGAGAGGTTCCAGAGAGGTATAGATTTGAAAGGTGTAGACAGTAATTTCAGACATCTTTGAGTACAGAACTTGGCCAGAAATTAATATAAACAATATGAAACAGAGTCTCATTAGGGGACTTCATGGTAGAGCCTATTTTCCTGTTTGTGAATAAATATATTTGTGTGATCTCATCAATAAAATCTTCGTTTGTGGAATAAATCTGTGATCACCCCATTTGTGTCACAGCATATATTTCTATTGCTCAAGCAGACATATATTCCATGGCCCACGGGCTACATGTAGTAACAGGAATTTGAACTCGCGCCGGGAACTTTGTGGCTGTGAATGGCCGATCTTCTGTACAATATATAAGGTATAGAGGAACGGCATACACGGTATTCCATCCTCCAAGCACAAACCTGGCATCTGAGCAAGTATCTATCCCTGAAACTGGCAGATGGCCCACTTCCTCGTGTGGCCCAAATGTTAAGTAATGAGTAGTCCTGTTTTACAGCCCTTTGCGGAACTTAGGGCGTGGCTGTTTTTTTTTCTGTTTTCAGCAGTTTTGGGCAGGACAGCTGCTGCGGGTTCAATTCCCATCCGTTTACCTTGTGAGTATGCTCAATCTATTCAGAATTTCGATGCGCAGTTTTCTGCGTCTTCAGATTTCTTACTTTGTTCTCCGATCAAATTTGTGGCCCAAGTGCGCATATTTTGGGATATTTCCGGGCAGGACAGGTCTAGGATGAGTATTTCACCCCCGATTGCCCTAAATTTTTTTTTTTTTGGTGGACTTCTATGTATAATCTAGTTCCTGAAATACCGGGATAGTGAATGGAACCTCTCTATGATGCCAGGCTACCGTATTGAAACAGCAAGCTGATTGAGATTACAGCCAATGGCGGTACCCAAGGCGCGAACCAAAAACTTACCGTTTTGGGTGAATTTCGATCCCTGAGACCGATTCAGTCATATCTCGGTGAGTTTTGCAGGGATCGAGATGAAACATGGATAAATAATTCGTACTAATTCATGTGCAATTAGTAATAGAAAGAAATCCGAAAAAATATCATATCTTGACTTGCCTGGCATCTGAGGCTTGTTGGCCCATACATTCGCACTAAGGAGTCCAGTTCTTGTCGGAAGGAGTTGATTTTTTGGCAGTGTGTTCTTCAGTACGTATAGAACAATGTAATAGAGTCAAAATACAAATATTTGCCCTCCTTCTTTTTGTTTTCTGCTCAACAGTATTTTGTACTGCCATCACAGAATTCTCTCAAACAACCTGGTTTCTGACTCAAATGAAGAAGGGAAAGTATCGAGAAGGGTCCGATAGTACTTTTACACACTTACATCTTGTGCATGGTCAAAAAAAACGCGTGTTCTACATGCTAATTGGGTCGCGTCGCATCTATTCTCGGTAACCATCATATGTTGCCGTTATTTCATTAGCGGCGTCACTGTGGATACACGCCTTTCTTTCTCCACCACCACTACGTTCTCGTCTCCTGCCTTTCAGATGCCTCAAGCGACTGCAGGAACAGCTCAAGTCCTCGAGTTTCCCGTCCTTGATTCCTATTCGTGACTAATTTGCAGTCTGCCAGGTTATAATCGCCAGCGATGGCAAAGAGCCTGGCATCCGAACGGGGACAACTCCACCAACCGTTTGGTACCCTATTCACACATCCACGTCCACTGGTATATCGAAAACGAGGGCTGTGCCTGCCTTCTTTGTGCGGGGTTTGCGGTGTGTGCAATGCACTGTTCTCTGCAATATTCTTCTGACTGAGCTCATTCAGTTACTCCTTACTATCTGAGATTGGATGCCCTGCGACTGAGACTGAGAGTCGTGGATAGGATGGGATACCACTGGCTGCCTTTCCATGACCTGTAGACGATTGGCCAGTAGACAAGAGCGATGGGAACACCATTGATTTCGAGTGGTGAGTTCCCCTTCCAATGCGGGATATTGTCGTCCCATTCGGATAACAAGTCTTGAATGCAGTTTGCGTAGCTCTTTGCCGGCGGATCGGGGTCCTCCGTTCAGTAAAGGTAATAAATTTCCCACCCGCTAACTTCAATGTGCGGGTAGGAGCGTTTTCGTCGTCGTCACTGTGCCCAGTGATGTCGGATGAGACCGCTGTTCACCTGGTTACATCCACCGCCGAAGAATTATTAATAGTCCACATACGCGTGCTTTCAGATTCAGGTGGCGGGGGCATCGCGGAAGGAAAAGGTGGAGGAAGTGACGTTGAAGAGGCGACAAGAGGTTCCACACTGGTCATTTGGACATCCGAACTCGACTGCGATGTATTAATCCCGTTGCTTTGAACAAGTGCGAGCAAATCCGTCAAGATATCAGCCGCAGTTTTGTTCTGCGGTGACGGTGACGGCGTCTGTTTCGGAATCAGTTTAAAGACACTCTATAGATGGAGAAACGCACCGGATCGAAAATACTTTCGTTCGGTGACGGTGTCTGTTTCGGAATCAGTTTAAAGACGATCTATAGATGGAGAAACGCACCGGATTGAGAGTACTTTCGTTCCGAGGTTGCATTGTGCTCCCTGCTGTTCGGCTGATATATATCGACGCATTGACATCCGCCTGGTCCGTACAAGGCTTGTACGGATACTTCTCAACAATCCGCTTGGCCTTAATTGAATTCTCGTGAGTCAAGTGATGGAATTGTGCCAAAAAGAAAATACCCAAGGCATTATGGCCGCTTTTTCCTCAGCCGTGCGCAAATCCTTAGAGCGCTCCGTAACCGGGGCATTTGGCACGCGTACACCATCAACGCCGTGGAACAAGCCCTCCCGACGTACAGTAGATATCTTGGGTTTGGTCTTCTTATCCGCCTCTGGCTTGCGAGAGCCTTTGTGCGCGTTCGTTGCGCCCGGAAGGATACTGTCACCTGGGTATGAACAGATTGATATATCGACAAACGTAACCACATACCTCGTCCAGTGTTCCTTGTCTTTGCTGAATGCCGTGAGACGCTGTGTGAGCGCAGCCTTATTGCCGGAATGAGGAAGCTTGAAGCTCTTGCAATGCTCCGTCAATACGGCATTGGTGAGTGGTCCCCTGCGCGCCAGTTAGAATCAATACATTAGACGTATCAGTTCACTCACAAATTAATATACTGTGTCGTAAACCCGTCGGGCTCATATTCACCGGGAAACGGGAGCGCCTCGTCTCTTGATGTGTCCTTCGGCATGGAACGCCTGCGGCAGCCACTGCAAGCACGGAGGACGAGGGCTGAGAGCTCGCAGAGGGAGAAGAGAATGAGAGGGACGACGAGAGCTACGCCGAGGGCGATGCGAGACGCAGAATGGAAAGCGGCGCCGTTGCCGCCCCTGACCATGGCGCCGCCGTCGATCATATCGAGCGCACCGAGCCTGCAGAGGACGGAGCTGTGAACCGGGGAATCAGTTCGGTTACGTGAGCGGACCGATCGAACCGAAAACATCCCAGTCCTAAGCGAAGGGACGGTCCCACGCGATCGGCGGAACATCCCGGGTGACGGGACTGTTGTTCTCCAGGAAGAAGGAAAGTCGAACACCCAGGTGCCTCCACGAGGCAAGCTGTCACACTGCCGTTGCCCCTGACAGCATACAGCCACCTTATTTCCGCGCACTTCTGCACCCGGGCGTTTGGAACTCCCGGATAGGATTTGTGCGCACGGTGATCGCGAAGTGAGAAACAAACTTTTAGCCTGAGCAGCCTTGCATCGTTGCGTCGTAGATCGAAAAATCTTGCAGAAGGCCAAGATACTTTTGAGCCGTGCCGATGGATCGGATGTTCTATAGGGCGTAACCTGTGACCGCTGACCCGGTCATCGCTCGATCGGGTCATCCGATTGCTCCCGGTCAGCCACATTCAAACTCCGCTTGGCTGGTGCCGAGCCCTCTTTGGCCGGGGGTCACAACCTCTCTGATCGTCGCCTCCGCTCAGGTCAGTGAGTTTTGAGTGGGCCAGGTAACTGATCGGGCTTCCGTTTATGGCACTTTCCCTCTTTTCAAACCTCCGGCGTCCAATAAAGGAAATTTCGGAAACTCACCTTCGTCTCTCCCGGCAAACCTGTTCCGTAGATGTATGTAACCAGATACGTTCGTTCTCTACATCCGTCCCAACCCGTTCCGTGTTCGTTCCTTCTGTTCGTGTTGGCTCATGGTTTTTAGTGCTTCCGTCTTCTCACAGTGGCCGTCCGCCCATCGGATTTGACTGTGCAGCTCAAGGCGAACCGGGTAGTGAACACAAGTAAAGGCTGTCCGTCAAGTCCGTGACACTGTCTGTGAAGTGGGGCCATTTAATTACCGGCATCCATGGAAAACAAAATACATTTCAGGTTTTCATGTAATAGTACTCCGTGGATAAAACATCGAAGGTATTTAAAGGTCGGTGAGGTCGATGATCCCCTCCTCCGCTAGCCGACGATGTATCTGTACCAATTCCATTTCACCAGACTCCGTGTCGTCTGGATCACTTCCGCCTATTTCCAGAGTGTCGTCAACATCCTCCAGCTCCAAACTGAATGAACGGTTTTCTTTGTCCGAACTGGAATGTGAGAGCCAGCTCTGGCCAGAAGAGAAATTGGTGACCTGACGGCGGTTCAGTTCGGGTGGGGCAGACAAAAAGAAATAGACGTCACTCACGTCTGTTGAAACCAGCGATAAATCTCTCATCGCAATTGCAAGGATAGACTGCGGGATTGTGACGAGAACATAATCGTTTCCCTCTCCCGGCTGAAGCCCAGCCTTTTGGATGAAATTACTGATAGAAATGCGCACTCGGAATAGAGTCAATGGCGCGATGGGTGTAGACTCCTTGACAATTCCTTGACTGACAATCTTCTTGAGTTTTCCATTGGTTTCCGGGATCGCAAATACCTTCCTTTGTGTATCATAGATGAGGTACCTCTTGAAAACAATCATTAGAAGACAAATGAAGACGCGAACAAAGTTTATGCACCGAAAAGAGCATCCTCGACGCTACACCTGGCCAGAAATTTGCTTTTAATCTGTCGAGGAGAATGGACTCCCATCCAAAATGGGCGACGCAAAATGAGGAAACTTGATCAACATGGGGCTCGCGGGGGATCCACTGGGACGTCTCCGGAACTGCTCCGGAAAAACGCGAAGACCACGATGTGAGCGGATCCATGTACAGCTCTGCAACGTTGACATTTGGGAAGCTGCTGTCGACCTCGTTTGCTAATTTCGGATAACGTTTATCAAGGTGCCCGGACACATTGCTTTTCAGCTCCGCTTTTAGCGCCTCTCGCCATAGTCCCAACTCTTCCTGCAATTCAGCGCCTCCGAAAGTTGTCAGAATTCGGCGCAAACCGCGTCCAAATCCGCATTGAGCCAATGCAGTGGCGATCTTCGGCCCACAGTGCGCAAGCCCGCGGTCATAATCACCACCTGTCGTGGCCTTTGGCGGTACAAGGCGTAGAAGGATATAAACGCGGTGAAAGATTGCTGCTGCACTTTAGTGCCGCGATAAATCACACCGTAGAGGACAAGGTCATTTTCAGTCTATGATTAATTCAACTCGCTTATTATAATCGTTGGTTGTATCTCGTCGACTCACAAGTGTAGTGTAGATGGACAAAATTACTACTTCAACAAACTTGCGTCCAACCATAGAACATGTCTCTACCAATTCAGGGATAAATATTGCTAGGCCCTGGCCCAAACCACTTTCAAGGCGCCTCCTGGACGATCTGTTTATCAGCTTACGGTAACGGTACAGTGCCGCGGCGTTGACGGGCACTGATGCCGCACTGCGGGGAATTTCCTTTGACGGAAGCGGGAATGCACTGGGGCGATATTGAGTCAGTTACACAAGCAACTGAGATGTGCGAGATAGAGAGAGGATCGTAAGAGGAGAGGCTCCAGTCGAGCCAGATATTGAACCATGAGAACTGAGAATTGATACTTCAGCTGACTACTTGAGCTGAGCATATTCACTATGTTCATAAACTGCATTGCGCAGGAATACATAAATGGAAGCACAGTTTCTGCATGGTGAAACATGATGTATTCATGGGGGGATGAAAGCGGGGAAGTACCACATGCCCTATTCAGTTTACAGGACTAGTCATCGACCGCATTTGATGCATTAGACTATTGAGTTCAAATGACTAGTAGTTTAAACTTTCTCGTGCCCCATCATCATAGACAATTAGCGTACATAGATCCAAGCCAGACTGCGGGGGAAAATGTGAGTGCAGAGTGTAGGTGCAGTGCCGCGGCACCTATGAACGGCTGCCGCGCTGCGCTGCAAGTACATAAAACACCGACTCAACTCCAGCTCCAGATCAGTTCGAATTAACCTGTAAAATTTCTGACCTGTTAGCGTTCACCGGAAGAGGATTTAGCTAAACTTCAAGTTCAATGCCTATCAGTGACTGTGGGGTCAATACATAGATTCGGAGGTTGCAGAGAATGCTCTGCAGATTGCAAAGCAGCGTACGGGCGTTAACACCTCAGTATAGACTGAGAGAACGCTGCCGCGCACTCCCACGATGCTGCGGGGACATGATGCGGCACTGCCGCGCACTGCCGCGGTATTGCCGCGCATTGCTGCGCACTGCCGCGGGTGTTGATGCGGCAGTGACGCGCACCTGCCGCGGTGGTGCAGTACAGACTTGCATCGCCAATATTAGTTCAAAGACTGAGCGTAAATATTCTCTGGGATTATATGGGGCTTACGGCCCCTACGGCCCCTACGATTTTACAAAGGGCCATGGGTACATCTTACTCTGCCGCACCTGGAGAATGTGAACACCTCGCCTGGTAAATCGACGGCCTTAAAGCCCCAGAACACCACGTTCGAGCCTCGCGGTCTTCCTTCCTCCAATTCCTTCCTCCAAAAAAAAAAGCATGTCCCCTCAACTTTTAGAATAGTCCTGGGAAACCAGCATGTCATGACTTCTTGCCAAAACCCCCCGACGTTGGGGATAAACTCTCCCCAATATCTCGCCAAGGCATCTTCGGATGGGCCTAGGGCCAAAGTTGGGAGACAGAAAAGTTTGTGGATCTTCCAATTTAATCTTCTGACATTCCTTTGACTGTTGTCTGCGGGATCAGTATCTGAAGATGCATAGAACGTTTTCACCACTCGCTTACACCGTTTACAAGGCGTTCCCCTCCGTCAGTCACGAGCATCTCATTCACACGCTCCGCTCCAAACGCGTCCCGGCCGCCGTTGTCTCCCTCATCGCGCCATTCCTTTCCGACCGCAGCACATCCCTGCAGCTCGACGACTACGCCTCCCCGCCCTGCTCGGTCCCCAACGGACTATTCCCCCTCAGTGCGCTCCTCTACTTGATCTTTGCGGATGAGCCCCTTCGGGAAGTATATCTATTACCAATCAAAGCAGATGTTCACCTGTAATTATTGTTACCTCGGTATTAAATTTAGTGATACTTTGATTGGAGAGCAGAATGGGAAGCTTTATGCTTTGGTCTGCACTTGAGGAGTTGTTTCGAAGCGGTGAGTAGCAGAGGTCGAGTGCCAAGAAAGCGCACGTCCTATGCGCTGGGCGCGATCGTTCTCTCCTGGTGCTCGCTACAAGATCTGGATCACCCTTTGTATGTAGCCTTTCTCATTTGTGTTGCGTCACGTATCCGCCGTCTTGTGGCATTGTCTGCTTTTTGCTAACTCTTTTACAGAGGTCGATGCGGGCTCGATGTGGGTGTTACATGGGGTGGGTACGCGCAAGGTACGTGAACTTTCTTTTCATTCTGCTCAGCCTACTTACTCCACTCGCAGTGCTGCTTGTCGCCCGTGCATTTTTGGATTACCCATCGGAGATCCATTTACATTTGTTTCGTGTCTGTATTGCTGTATATGTCCATCGCGCGCATGTCACCTCGAATAGCAGCGAACATATATATATATTGTGGAATTATTGCAAGGGACGACGTGAATTTAGCCCAGCAGAGCATGTACCGGGAGGCCCTGAAAATCCTATCGTAGGATGAATTTCGCCAGAATGGCTGATGGGGCCTTAGGTTGTTAGTGACCACTTTTAGGTGACTTTTCAACCTATGCGGACCAACCTATAGCGAGGTATTTTTTAACCTATCGCCGATGAATCTCAACCTATCGTGTGCTGACCAACCACCTAAATCAGGTCAAAAAATAGGTTGAATTTCGTCCTGCCCTGCCGTCTCAGAGTTAGCGGTAGGCAAGTACCCGTGGCTGCTCCTCCCGTAACATCGCGTGCTGACCTCTCGCTCGGCATGGAACGAATTGTGTCGGTGTACTCACCTCCCTGGGCCGGTCCTCTCCCCGTCTCCAGTTGACCGATTGAAGCTTTGCAGGGATCTGACCATCGAACTCAAGCCAGGACACGCAAAAATGGCCATGTATACATTGTCTGGGTGATTTACCAGCGAATTTTTGCAACAGGCATGCTACACAACTCCCACCGGGAACTGGTACCATCCTGTGACAACGTTTGGCGCGAACACGAATAATTGATGCCACGGCGTCGACAGAAAGAATGCTGCGTACGGATCATTAGTACCCGAAAATATTTTATCTTGTGTAGATAGGCCTAGAGATGACTGCGCTACGACCGGAGTGGTTTTCACATCCAAATGTTGATGTTTCCTGGGTGTGTCCGGATGCGGTGCAAAAGGATCAACCGGGATGCCCCGGATCAACCAGGGCCATGTCCAGGTGCACTGGCTATCGTAGCTGCGCCATAGCAAGCCCCTCGGTCCGGAATAGAGTAAATCAACGCCCAAAATTTGGGGTTTCTCAGTCTGCGAAATAAAGTAAAACAATCTCTGAGGGAGCTCCGTCCGTTATAAAGTAAACCAGCGCCGCAGAGCAGAATGTCGCCACGGGTGCTATGAAGGTATGGGGGTTGTGGTAAAAGGCAGAGATTGTGGTGGTAAGAGCCAGAGGAGTGTGCGCACAATGCCACGTCAATGCCAGTGGGAAGCATTTCCATGGGAACAGTAGCGGCGGGCCCGTGGCCGCAGAGAACATCAGCACGATTACAAGTTCATGGGCGGTAATCATCGGCTATGCTGTCGGATCGACGAAGCCGAAGGAAATTTGGCGGAGAGATCGGTGCTGACGCAAAAACAGATGACGAAAATGTGATTTACTGCAAAAACGAAAAATAGGGCGCCCTACTAGTAAGACCCTTACCTTACGGTAGCGGGAATTTGGCTGGCTACCACCTCAGCAGGACGGCTTCGAAAAAGCAGTTGAACTGGGATCGTGGCATTGGATTTAATACAAATTTGATCATAAAGCACACCATTGTTAAACAAACAGATGCAAGCACGCGAAATTTTGCAGCTTTGCAGCTGTTTGTTCACCTACCCTACCCTAATATAGCAACCGATCAGCAAGAGGTGAGCGATCATCCCGATCTTAACACAGACCTCTCTGACAACCCCCCCAAAAGGGGAATGCCGAAGCGCATCACCGATTTTCCTTGGTCTCATCTCTGGATTTTCTATTGTGAGGTCAGTTTGAGTCTAGTGCCGCCAGGATTTGGCAAACCCCCCCATTCTAGCATACATTGCATTGACCCAGCACCTCAGAATATTTTATTTTCGATGGACAGCAGACAGAGTAGATTTAATGATCATTTTTCTAATTCCATCGGCACGCTTCGGCGCAGAAAAACGATGACGCAATTTCAGTTAACGACTCGTCTAACGCGGTCCGGTCCGCCTGCAGACTACTTTGTCTTGCAGGCCGATCGCTTATGTACCCCCCCACCACCCCCCCCCCCCCCCCCCCCCCCCCCCCCCCCCCCTCTGCCAGCTGTCCGAAAATCAGAGGTCTGTGTCAGGGATTTTAATCCCGCTCACCTCTTGCCGATCAATTGCCGTGATCGGAACGGTACCCGCCATCTAGCCTGTATTGAAATGTACGGAAACTTTACTACTGTATACCAGGCTTTACTGGACAAAAGTCCAGTGGACACGCGTGATCACGAGTTGAAGTGCGTGACAACGCGTGGCAATGCGTTGAAATGCGTGACAACGCGTTCTCTCCATGCATTGGCCAATGCGTCGAGCATTATAAGTTATAACTTGCATGCAAGGACCAATGTACACATCTCTCAACGTGTTGTAGAACGCGTTGCCACGCGTGATGGATGCGTGACCACGCGTTGAACCTCAACACACTTCAACGCGTTGGAACGCGTTGAAAGTGTGGTTTACTATCATTAGCCTACCTTTGCAAAAGGCCCTACGTTTGCAAAAAATTGATCTATCATTCGCAATTTTGAGTCAAATGCCTTAAGAAAAAGATGATATGCTTATACATCCTAAATGAGCTTCCTATGTGGTTTCTAGAGCTGACGACGGGGATGGGAATCCAAAGGAAAATTGAGAGTCGATTTTTGATGAAATCCATCAGAAATGATGGTCTGCCAATTTGGCGGGCCATCATTTTTGCAAAGGTGGGGATTTGAGGTTTTCGACTCGGCAACCTCGTGGCTTCCTCTACAGGTCACCAATATGCCTGAAAATATTCAAGTGAAGGATTCATATGTATGGCTCTGTAAATACCAAAATTTGCAGAAATCCGAGGTGAGACGCCCACACACAATGCCCATCAAAAATATTTTGCAAAGGTAGGGTAATGATAGTAAACGCATTCATTGTTTTGAACTTCTCAATATGCTGAGAAAGGTTGGGAGGTAAGTTACCTGTGACCCAATATTTTGGTCCCAAAGTTCGATCTTTAAGGGGGTTCAATGGAAGTGAATTAACAACTACAGAGCATAATCTAACTTGCAACATATCCCAGATAAAGAAAATACCTGCGCCATCTATCTCAGCAACAATGTGATGTATTCCGAAACGCGTGATTTTGACATCGAGGGAAGGATAGCCAGAGATTTTGATGGCAACTTCTGTTGTCCCCACAAACAATTGCACTGATTTATGGTGCTGTCAAAACCATGAACAACACTACATACACGCCCGAGTACAACGGCGGCCAATCATCACAACCCGTCCCCTCCATAGTCTTTTCTTCGACCCGGGGTGTCCCAGAGGATCACATCCAACTCCACACCAATCCGCACATTCAGCTAACCTCTCTGCTGTCAGACGACAGTGCACATACTTACACGGTATGTCTCGACACCCTTTTATGTCATCGTTTGACTTGACGGAGTGTCCTAGATCGTATCATCTGAACATCATTCAACAACCTCAAAAGACCGCCGAATTTGCGAATGCAAGCCTTTCGCGGCTTCCGTTGACTCCACCTATGGTTGTTCAACTGAAGGTGACTGACTTAAACGGCAATTCGATTGTACCGTATGAATACCCTCCTGTCCTACAAGAAACATGCTGATGAGCTCCTTGAAGCGAGGAAGAGCTGACCTTCCTCGTCGCACATCTTTCGTTGTTTACGGAGGATGGAATTGCATCCCTGGATATGGGGTCCTCGACCATAGGACCACGAGAAGCTGCATCTCAACCCATTTATATGGAAGCCTAGTTGTGTCGGTGGATCAACTTGAAGATCTGAACGGCAACATGGGCCTTTTCTTTATCTTTCCAGACGTCAGCATCCGCTGGAAACTCACTTTCAGGAAAGCACAAGAAATCCAACTGAATCGACTATATTCTGGAGAGCGTCTCGTACGACGGTGGTAGTAAAGGATCAATCAAGAAAGGAATAAGTACGGAAGCAGGTGTGATCAGTTATGGGCGCGTGTTTACATCGGGGCGGGGCGAACTGAGGGAAGGGAGGGAGCTCGACAGCGGCAAAGCCATCGATGGGAGCGCGGAGCTCGGCAACGATGTTGAGGTCGTCGGCACCGATGGGGGTGTTGACCGAGAAGGAGAAGGGAGTGTCGGTGGAGTCAAGGGTAGAAGTCTCGCGCAAATGAGTTCAGCCATGGGAGGGGAAGAAGGTTAACGTCGAAATGGGGGACGGAAAACTTGAGTTGGGACAGTGGGAAGGGGAGAAACTCAGGAAGACTTCGAGGTCGAAGCCGCAGAACCGGAGCCGGAGCCGGGCTGCGAGGCCGAGGGAGACGCGGTGGCAGGGGCGGGGTCCGGAGACTGCTGTGAGGCAGGGGCCGTGGCCGGAACCCGCCGCTGAGTGTCGCCGTCAGAGCCCTCAGCCATAACGGGCGGCGAGAGGCCTGGAGCCTGAGCGGCGGCGGCGGCGGCATAGGACGGGTAAGTGTGGCTTTGGCCAGGGCCGGGCTGCATGAGGGTGGGTGAAGGGGAGCGAGAAAGACTGCGGAGGGAGGGAGGCCCGCTGGAGGAAGGAGGGGGAGATGCAGTGGCAGGAGCGGGGTCCGGAGACTGCTGTGAGGCAGGGGCCGTGGCTGGAACCCGCCGCTGAGTGTCGCCGTCAGAGCCCTTAGCCATAACGGGCGGCGCGAGGGCTGGAGTCTGAGCGGCGGCGGCGGCACGGGACG
Organism: Mycena olivaceomarginata; assembly: GCA_029378375.1. NCBI lineage: Eukaryota > Fungi > Basidiomycota > Agaricomycetes > Agaricales > Mycenaceae > Mycena > Mycena olivaceomarginata. The sequence goes on along the minus strand of JARKIC010000178.1, from coordinate 64,843 downwards.
GGTAAGCGTGGCTTTGGCCGGGACCCGGCTGCATGAAGGTGGGTGAAGGGGAGCGAGAAAGACTGCGGAGGGAGGGAGGCCCGCTGGAGGGAGGAGAGGCAGACGCGGTGGCAGGAGCGGGGTCCGGAGACTGCTGTGAGGCAGGGGCCGTGGCTGGATCAGAGCCCTCAGCCATAACGGGACGGGGCTGGAGCCTGAGCGGCGGCGGCGGCACGGGACGGGTAAGCGTGGCTTTGGCCGGGGCCAGGCTGCATGAAGGTGGGTGAAAGGGAGCGAGAAATACTGCGGAGGGAGGTAGGCCCGCTGGAGGGAGGAGAGGCAGACGCGGTGGCAGGAGCGGGTTCCAGAGACTGCTGTGAGGCAGGGGCCGTGGCTGGAACCCGCCGCTGAGTGTCGCCGTCAGAGCCCTCAGCCATAACGGGCGGCGAGAGGGCTGGAGCCTGAGCGGCAGCGGCGGCATAGGACGGGTAAGTGTGGCTTTGGCCAGGGCCGGGCTGCATGAGGGTGGGTGAAGGGGAGCGAGAAAGACTGCGGAGGGAGGGAGGCCCGCTGGAGGGAGAGTTGGGCTGGACGTTAGCGGACAGGGAAGTGGACAACAGCTCCATCCTGAGATTGTGAGTTGACAGGAGTTGACGTGGCACAAGCGGTGTCTGACTTTTTGTTTGACCATGTTTGTAACTGATCACGATTGAGCACTGCCACTTGGTCCTTATACATACTTCGATGAACCCCGATGATCACCATGCGGCCTGTAACGTGAAATTAATGGATTTAAAAGTTGTTTTCTTTTGAGTCTCAATGGCATGTACCCAGTCGCTTGCGTGAGTTGATTCATATTCATATTTCCTTCGTTTGACACTTACATTTTGTCTTGGGGGTGTTTTGAGATTTCAAGATTTCATCTGAGACTCGATCATTTCTCAGTGTAAAGTGAAGACTCCCTATTTGGGCACCATTGATCACTGTTGATACGATTCGACATTTTATCCTGTCCGCAAAACGGACTCATTTGCCGTAAATTTTGAATATGTTGTACATTGAGTGTGTATATATCTCCTGCTATTTTCCCTGATTTCTTTCAAGGTCTCCCGTGTCTGACGGGCACCTATCAAGACAAGAGAATTGCCGCCTGATGAGTCTTTAACAGACGAAACACTGGTCCCCCGTCGCGGCCGACACCCCCTGTTACTGTACGAGCACTAACCCACTCAACAGCCTGTAGAGGCTCCCCTCTGGCTGTCCTCTAGAGCCTCCCACTCATATGGAGCATATCGTGTTTTCGGCTTCGTTACATCCAAAATCGTTGGTTTGTATGACATCACTAGATGTGCCGAAAGCTCCCGAGGACTCAAGTTGAGGGTTGAATGCACTCGGGGGCTTATGGGTATTCCAAGGGCCTTAGCACATCCTCGGAATCCCGGCACACTTTTCGTGATGGAATGCTGGACGAGGGCGCTCTGGGTGATGAACTGGCGTTTGCGGAGAGGGCATGCGCTGTCTGGCTCCCGTGACTAGCATTTAAGGTGCGTGTCCACCAAATATCGGGGACGCCCCGAGCATTCGCGAGACTCAGAGCCTCCCGTTGCGCTCGCGATACCCGACTATATCGAAGCCACATACCAGGCGCGCTGCTTGAGCGCCGTGCCAATGCCAATATCGCGGGGTCTGGCCGGCCCTCGATGAGCAGCCACCCATGCTCATCCGCGATGCTAGCTGCAGCCTTGCTGCAGTGCGCGCGCCAGCGGCCAACGCAGCAATGAGCGTGTCGTGCGGGCGTGGCTTGGGCTGGTCGGGCGGGCGGAGCGTGCGCCCCCGCCGACGCGCTCGTACCTCATGCGCGTGCGCGTGCCGCCCCGTGGCGCTCGTGTACGCCCGCTTGATCCTGGCGCTGGCAGTATTGTGTAGGCGAGCCCGCCGATCGGACGCCTACACCCTCGGTGGCTAGCTGCGTGGGGCGGCCCAGCTACATGCCCATCACGCCCTGCAGCCGACCGTGGTGGGCTGGCAGGCCGGATTCTGCAGGGCGGGAAACAGCATCCGGACCGCACAGCCGGCCGCCTGCGCGAAGCCGTGCGATGCGCGAAGGAAGGGAACGTGCAGGGCCGAGCCTGCGTGAGCTGCGCCGAATGCGCCAACAGTCGCGCGATGGGGCGGGTGGATAGCGCGTAATGAGAAAATGCCGATTCCATATTATGAACTGGTTTATATCCTACCATCTGTACACATATTGTAGATACGTATAGTATTTACAACTCCCCAAATTTGTAGCGCGATTGTGCTAGAAATGCGCCCAGCGTCGCGCGGCGGATTCGCGGCTGCCAGGCACATAGTTGCCCAATTGGGATATTATGTCAGCCCGCTCTGACGTTTTTGTTCAACAAATCCACACACGCTGGACGCCATCGTCAACAGCGAGCTCGCATCTGCTGACAGCGCCGGGAAGCGTATGGCCACTGCAGACGGAAACGGGATGGATCTCTCGGATGATGTATCATGGCGCATCTCTCGGGTGAGCGTTTCATACATCCGCGCGGATCTCTCTTGAGAGGAGGTGATGTATCACTCCCCCAGGTAGCGGTGGCTGTTCTTGCACTGTTCTGGGTGTGTTCTGGGCTTGAATCTCACTTATTCAGACTCGAAATTCTCATCTGAACTTTTGGTGCTCCATTACGGTATGTGTTATTAGTTTCACATCCCTGAACTCCCTTTAACATTCCAGCACCCCCACCACATTTATTGCGACTCTGGGGGACAAAAACGAGACAAAAATGAGTATTATATCGGTGCGTACACGTGACATCTTAAGGCCTTCGGAAGGGCTCGAGGTTCAACCAAAAATCGGTAAGGGCTTAAATAAGGCCTTAAGCCATAAGGGCTTTGCCCTTCGGGCGAACACTGCGTTTAAGACCTGTTTAACAGAATTTTTTCTGTTTTAACAGACCATGATGTCACGATTCCATTTCTTCACACACACAATAATGTTCCCCAGGACCCCAAGCCGCGGGCTCGGATGGGGTACCAGGAAGATTGCAAGTAAATACACACGATATATTCGAAGCTTTCTGTAATTGCATACATCAGCCAAGCTCTGTACAAAAATCGGTCGGGGTAGTAGCGCAGGGGGGACGATAGCGCCGATGCGCTGAGTGGGCCTGAGACGCGCGAGGTGATGGGGCCCGCGACGGGAAAAAAAATGCATATGTTGGGTGGGGGAGGTATGGGGAATGACAATCGAGGGGGTCCGGGAAGCGAGGAGCCCGGTGACGGGGCGCAAGGATTGCGACCAGAGGCGGGATTTTCTTTTTCTTTTTTAGTCGCTGGAGTATTCCTGCACCACGGATGTGGTGATAACAGGCTTGCTCGTCAGCGCGAAGGGGAGGGGAACCTCCGACCAATATGCAAGTTAAAAGTTAAATCTCTGGCGAGGAGATGGATGTTACGCGCGCGCGCGCGTGTGTGGGAGGGAGGGAGGGGGTCACGCGTCAAGCTCTCCTATGTGTCGTTCGGGGCGCCCTCGGGACCGCTTGGGGCGGCCTGAGAGTAGGGCCCACAAGAACAGCGGGAAGGGGAAAAACTCAAGAAGACTTCGAGGTCGAAGCCACAGGACCGGATCCGGAGCCGGTCTGCGAGGCCGAGGGAGACGCGGTGGCAGGAGCGGGGTTCGGGGACTGCTGTGAAGCAGAGGCCGTGGTTGGAACCCGCCGCTGAGCGTCGCCGTCAGAGCCCTCAGACGTAACGGGCGGCGAGAGGGCTGGAGCCTGAGCGGCGGCGGCGGCACGGGACGGGTAAGTGTGGCTTTGGCCTGGTCCGGGCTGCATGAGGACGGGTGAAGGGGAGCGATAAAGACTGCGGAGGGAGGAGGCCCGCTGGAGAGAAGAAAGTTGGGGGGGTGGACTTTAGCGAACAAGTGGGATGACGGGTCCGTATTAAGCACATGCCTCGCATCAGATTGCACCTGTTTGTACTCTTCCATGGATGGGACGGCACCCCGCTTCTGTGAATGCATGAGAAGGCACCCCGCTTCTGTGAATGGGAAGGCGCCCCCACTTCTGTGAATGCATGAGAAGGCACCCCCTTCCTGTGAATGGGAAGGTGCCCTGCTTCTGTGAATGCATGAGAAGGCACCCTGGTTCTGTGAATGGGAAGGCACCCTGGTTCTGTGAATGCATGAGAAGGCACCTGCTTCTGTGAATGGGAAGGCACCGGCGGAGAGACTGGAGAACACGGAGGTCGGAATGAAGTAATTAAATAGCATGCACGGAAGACTCACACGCTGAGATAAGAGAGTACTTGACATGTTTAAAGTTTGAACAGCCACGCAGGCATCACATTTCGGATTTACGCCCTGCGAGCGAGGATACATGACCCGAGTAATTTTCCACAAAATTTCGAGGGCCGTGCTTCGCAATCGAACAGCCCAGCGCATGCATTATAATGGGCAGCCAAACCTAAAGGTCCAGCAATTACGTGCGTGCAAAGCCTTTTCAAACTCCGCCATCTCGCTTCCGCTCTCTCGGAGCCGCTCTACCGCTCTAACACATTCACCACCCAATTTGAAGTGCTTTGATTCAAACACCGAGCATTGAACTTATTTAACCGAAGTGGTGGGCCGCGCACCGCGCTCTTGTAATCAATACAAGAAGTATGATTGCAGACAGAACTTCATGACAAGCCGTAATTTTGATTGTTTCCACTTGGTATTGAAGATTCAGGACCCCAGAACCATGTTTTATGAACAAAATTTTCGTTTCGAGCCTTGTTGTATCGTGGGAAAATAAAACGCAAATTTGGGTGGCTGACCGAAAAAAATAGTGTACCTCTTAGAGCCTCTAGTGCATTGGAAATCCTCTTGGCAAGACATTTCCACGTAAAAAATGCATTGAATGGCTCTCCATGCTCCTTGACGGCCAACATAGGCACCCCTATGACTCGAAAAAAGAAATTGGTGCAAGGTACAGCCACCGGCTACTACCGGCCCGGACCAAAAACGCAAAATCTTTCAGACAAAAACATTTTTTCCACTTTTCAAAGTTTTGCTCCGAGGGATCCATAGAGGACCTTCTTATAGTACTATTCACACGATAACATTGTATCTCAATAAAAACTGGGGTGTCAGTAGCGATTTCCAAATCGGGACAAAAACTTGTCACGAAGTTCGGTCCGCAATCATATCTGCAAACACCGGATTCCTGAAACAGGTGGAACGCAAACTGCGTGAACAGCCCAGGGTCGTCGTCCCGGAAGGGTAGAGGCCCGCATGGCCTGTATGAACAGCGGCGGAGCGGATGACACTCGGGATACTGTAGAATTTCATTCAATTCGGCACGGGTTGTGACCCGTGACCCAAAATACCGATTCGGCACTTCGGCAACCAACGAATTTTGGCGTGACACTTCCAAAAATTCGGCATTCAAGACGAAAAATTACGAAAATTCTGCCTTTTTTTGCACCTCCAAGGGAGATTTGGCCCCAGTGTCACGCATTTTACATTCGGCACTGGGCGCCGTGACCCGTGACCGAGACCAAAATTCATCGCGGCACAGGGGGTGCGTGACGCGTGACCGCCGAATTGAATGAAATTCTACAGTATTGGAACCCGAAAGGTTTTTCATTCACATTATACATCCAAGTCAGATAGTTGCAAACCCAGCACGCGCTGAAACTCAGAGAGTTCTTTACAAGTTGCGCCAGGGCAAACATGGTTTAACGTGGATCGGTCGAAGTCCACTAGACAGAAGGCGCCACAGGGACGGCAGAGGATGTTCCGCGGCGCCACGTCGCCGTGGACGACGCTGGCGGAATGAAGCTGGTGCAGAGTGTTGTAGAGGAGAATTCTGAAACGTTGGATCAGCATAGACGGACAAATAAGGACCGGGGGATATTTGCGTACTTTTCCTGATGTGTCAGACTCAGATCGTCCCAGCGAATGTCGTACTCCGAGAGCACGGTGCCGGCGTTTTCGAGAATCAACCCGCCCCAGGGGTCGTAGCGTGGTTTGACAACGGCGTGGAGGGTGGGGACAATGACCGCCAGATGCACGATCGCGGCGTAGACATCAAACTCGTGGATGAGCAGACTGATGTCCTCGATTGCGTAGGTCTTCAGGACCACGCGTACCCTCCCCACCCCCACACAAATCACGTGCTTCAAAATGTGGACCATTGCAAAGCAAAATATAAACCACTACTTGTGCTCTGGAAAGAGCAATAACGCCTCTGAGCGCAATCTGAAGAGAATGCTCGCAGTGCACATGGCTATCCATTTTCGGGACGCGTGGCATAAGAAATGGCTCTGGGACTTCAGTGGAATCGAAATGGTTTGCAGGATATCAGGTCACGCACTTCAAAATGTGGACCATCATTTACAGCTACTCGGATCGAGTTCGGAGGCATTATTACGCTTTCCAGAGTGCACTTACTGGTTTACATTTTGAACCATGTGACCCTATTGCCTTTGCAACGGTCCACATTTTGACTCACCATTTCAATTCCAATGAAGCCCCAGAGCCATTTTCTGAAGCACTGGGTTCAAAATGGCAGTACGGAGCATGTGACTCAAAATGGCATTCAAACCTTAAATATGTTAACTGCTCCCTTATCCCTCCACAAATCTGCAGAGATGTTGTCTTCTCAACAAGTTCTCCGCTCGATTGTTGTATTTCCATTTATAAACTGCTGAGATGTTGAACCCTTGCTTCTTCGGGGTCGGAAAGTGTGTTTCCGATTGAAAGCAATGGAAAGGGAAATGGTAAGATAGCTTCCTGGCACGGAATAGTCTGACCTTGGGTCCGTGGAAACAACATCCAAGTGCAAAACTCGGTTGCGGCCGAGAGCCTCGACTGCACGCAGGCGCCTGACCCTATTGCATTCTCTTACATTTTGAAAGGCGTGATGATATTGCATTGCTTTACATTTTGAAACGTGTGACCTAATTTCATTCCTTTACATCTTCGAACACTTTCAATTCCAGCGCAGTCCCAGAGCGCCGCCGGCAATGGATAGCCCTCACTGTGTTCAGACCCCTTGGCGACAGACCGAAGAGCGCACGAATCTCCGTCATGAGTGCGGAAAGATATTGTTGAAATATGCGAACAATCAAATCCGGTCTGTCGTTTGCAGGTTGACTGGGACGCAATTGAGAAGTGATTTCTGGCCGGTCGGGATTGGTAGTGAAGGTGATGAATAAATAGTGTGACGGAACCAAGCGCCTTGCGAAGGGCGAGACGGTCGGAAATGTTGGCAGCAGACCAGGCAGGGAAATGGACAAAAGTGGATGGTAAGCGAACATCATCTACGGGCTCTTCATCGCCGGTTCCCACGTATTCAGAATCATCGGGGTCCGAATGTTGGTTGTGTCGGATGTATGTCAAGCGAGCCTCTTCAATAGTGCTCCAGGCATCAATCAGATACTCCCCTACAAAAATTTCAAGTTTGACTTGGAACACATTCTTGAATACGTACCTGTCGGCCGAGAGAACACGGACATTTGTTCGGCATTCATGAAAAACCATGTTCGATAACAGCGGGCTTGGCTAAACGTTTTTCCATCGGAGCGCAGACGCTTTGGAGACCATCCCAGTGCGCCGTGCGGCAAGAGCAGCAGATAATGCAACGGCTCTGTGAGCGGAGAGGGCAGATCAAGGAATACTGGCTCGGTGTCGCCCTTCCGTTTGATTACCAGCTTTCGGCGAGAAGGAGGAGACGCGGAGGCGAGAGAGATGATAGCGGCAATTTCGTTGGTGATGCTCTCTGAATGTTCAATGTGTAACGCAATATTGTCTTCATCATCGTAAACATTCAGCTTTTCCAGCTCAGCTATGAACGGATTAACGCGCTCCAGTCCCGCGAACGTGCTGGACACCCATGAGTTAGGGATATCGAATTCTGCTCCTTTCACGAACATGGCCCAAGGATCGTGGATGAACCACTGGATCGCATGCTATCCCTCGTGAGCAGGGAGCATGCGATGGTATATCCGTCCGCCAGCCAAGGTGACCGCAGCAATACCACTGGGAAATTTCATGAAATCACCATCATAGACCCAAGAGCAGTGAGGGAGAAAATGTCGTTCAATTTGCGTGACATTTTGGCGGCGCTAATGCTCACTAAGCATTAGCGCCACCATCTCCATTCAGCGACGGTCGGGCAATTTCAAGAATTTGATGAGCCACATGATGACCAATGTTATGATCTCCTGTCCCGATACCTTTCCCGAAATCTTCAAGCCGTGTTTCTGGACTGCTAAGTTGCACTTCATCTGTGCTGCTAAATCCCAAGGTTTACAGCTGTTTGCAAAAGTAATGACACTCCGATCCTCCGCCGCCCGCGAGCGGATCTTGAGCGGAACTTCGGGACTTGGCTATGACCGATGACTCTTCTTTTTACCCTCACTCTCAACGACCTGCTCGATGCATTCCTGATGTTCTCAATCCTTCTTCTGGCGCTGCAGCAACTGTCCCGGACCAACAGGATTTTGGAGCTCTGATTGCTCGGAGACTCAGACAGCTCAATGGCGTGCGACATGATTCATTGTGGGCTAGTGATTCGCTCGGGCTCGGTGAAAGTGACGCCAGTGACGCCAAGTGACGCCCCCTGCCGCCCCTGACTGACGCCCCTACCCGTTTTGTGGGCGTCAATTCTGTCACGTCACGCATGGAGTGCCGCCCCCACAGATTTTAGTCAAGCATTAATTTTGGTGCACATTTTCAGAACCTCGCTATACATTGCTGAAAGTGTTATATATTGTTACGCAGAGAGAAAACACAAGTCTCAGCATGTACTGAGTGAGAGATTTGGATAATAGTTAGTACAATGCTGGTTGAAAACTTAGCATTTAATCATCTTCCAATGTTCACGACTCGCTCCGTAATGGACCTTTATCCTCTCTAAACAATGTTATAAGTGCCGTTTTGCGTCAAGCGATACAGCGAGAAACTTGTGCCTGATGTGCATTTTGAACAACTGAGAGTTGGAAAGTAAGCTCTGCTCTGATGCTGGAATGCGGCAGATGCATCTACCGGCGGCGTTGGTGGAAATGCTCTAGATTATTTTGTTGTACCGTTGAATGAACTTGAATTATTAGTTTTGAACCGTGGCAACATCACGGTTGAGGCCCGGGAGCGGAGATTAATCGGCCAATCAAAGCACAAATAAATATTGTCCGACCATAAAACATTTTTCTATACACTCAAAACTGACCATGATATGGTGAACCGGTAACTGAACAATAGTTCTATGTCTTCCCGTCATATTTGATCCCGAATCCATGGATCTGGATGATACTATTGAAGGTAATTCTAGTTGCTAGAAAAGCAACAAGGATGCATATGTATTTGACCCAGGGCATGCAAAAGACCTTGAGCAAGCAACATAATATTTTAGTCATAAACTATTCATCGTGAGTGACGCGGCGAGTCGCTAGTGGTGGCAAGGTTCAGTTCGAAAATCGGTTCGAACCTGAACTGAACCTGAACCGGACGCCGCGTTCGGGTTCAGGTTCAGCAAATATCTGAACCTGAACGCCAAGTTCGGTTCGGCGTTCGGGCGGAACGAGATGTGTTCGAACCGAACCCGAACCTGAACCGGAAAACCCTCAAGATCAGTGAATTTTATCATGATTTCGGAGTTTTCTGACCTCTTTGGCGTCTCAACCATGTATTTGAACAGTAGCTGTTGGGCTATTTTCACGGAGATGTAGCCGTGAATAGCATTCGCGATTTTTTGTCATCTTCTCACGTTGAACCTAGAGTTTTCTGACCTCTTTGGCGTCTCAACCATGTATTTGAACAGTAGCTGTTGGGCTATTTTCACGGAGATGTAGCTGTGAATAGCATTCGCGATTTTTTGTCATCTTCTCACGTTGAACCTAGGCTGGTGTGCATCCATTGACCAAGTGTTTGAGCCAGAAATCTGGGTTACACACCGGTGCGATGCTGTGCTCGCAGCATTCACAATATGCGGAATCTATCCATGACTGGACTTTACATGTAGGGATAAGGTACTCGAGTTTGTGGACATCTTCGTGTTGATGGTGGGCACTGTGATCATTCAGTCGCCCGCATCGCGTGCCCCGCAGCTTATCAGTACACCGTAGCGCCCCTCTCGCGGCGGCTGGGCTCGTGCACTGAGCTGCCGCACTCTACTGCCGTTGCGCGGTACAGGCTTACGTCGCAACCCCTCCTACGCCAATCAGTGTTGCATGGAACTGGCGAACATCTATTCTTGTTTGTTCTCTGTCTTCTCGCACGATAATGGCGATAATGGTAAAGTGCGCATGAGCGAAGTGGGTGTGCCCAGGTGGATGTGTGCACAGGTGAATGTGTGCGTATGTGACAAGCAGCGAGGGTTGATGGTGTGCGACGCTCACCGTCTGGGATGGCATGTCATATAGCGAACACATCTTGTTTATGACCTGTATGTTGGTTGACTTGAATAGTATTTCCTTTGCACCTTTATAAGTGCTTGAATAAGCCTATTGTGAGAAAAATTTAAACAGAACTGAGGATCCAAAGATGGCAGCAAGATGGTGCGCCGGCGATGTGCTGCAGCCGGATGCTGTACCATTTCGTTCAATTCTTGTGTCACGCGTCACGGGACCCAAAATATAAGAAAATTTTCTTACCTGTCACGGGTCACCAAGGGCATATTAGAATGTGCTAAAGAGGTCACGAAATGGCTGAAAAATGCTCAAAAAAAGCCCTTTTTCCGCGTTCAAAAGTGGAATGGGTGCGGATCTCTCGCTCGAATTAGGTTCTTTACCATGGAATGAGTGCTCTGGGTGACCCACAGAAAATTTAACCACCAGCGACTCAAGTTGTGTAAAATATTCTGTATTTGAGCAGTTCTGACTTGACAAGAGTATTTTGCTTCGGCCTCGTTCGAAAGTCGAATGGGTACGAATTTCCTGGTGGAATTAAGTTTGTGGGCATGGAGTCAGTGCTCTGAGAAGATCCAGAAAATTTACAGCCGTTTGCAGAACTTAGGGCGCGGCCCATTTTCTTTTTTTTTTTGCACATTTTCATGAGAAAACGTGCTTTCCAATACTGTAGAATCCAAAAAGGGGTTGATTTCAAAAATGCCCACTATCTTTATTAGTGGGTCCAGATGCGCCTTAATCTGGCAGAAGCCCAGCCAAATTTTGAAAACTTCCCGTTCTAACATCACCAATCTTTGAATCCGGAGGTCGGGAGTTCGAACCTCACAAAAACCTGGCTTCTTTTCGTGCTTCCCGAGATCATGAGATGCTCCTTCAAGAAAATTGGCAGCTCATCTGAAGCTCATCGCCTGGATGAAATGTGCAACTCGACGGTAGTTGCAAGAATGCACAAGATTCTGAGCAACATATTAGGAAGGCGCCGAAGTTATCCCCTGCGTACTTTTACTAACAGCGCCATCACCTAACACAACGATTTTACATTTGTCCATTGACTCGTCCAATCTATTCACGTCAAGGGTGGAATGCGACCGTCCCGGGAATAAATCAGTTTATATACTCGCTAAAGTGATCCTCGGCCCCGGCTCTAGGTAAGTTTTTCATCTGTTCTATGTCAATCTGGTTAGACTCATGATTGAATTAAATCCACAGGGTTACGCCTGGTAGGTCCCGTGTTTGGCATACTGAACCTGCTGATTAGTTGTGCCCACTCTCTGCTTCAGCGTAAACGTTTGAAGAGAAACTCCGATTGCCAAACAGATCCGGGCCACGGACAGCAAGCCTGAGGTCGGTCTTCTTATTTTTGTACAAAACCGTATATTCTCAGGAACCATCATTTTGTGATCTGTGGACCCTGAGACAGGAGATGGGAAACTCCTTGCGAACAAAGTTGAACATTGAGAAACCATCAAGGAAATTTGGAACAGCTTTCCGTCTTGGCACATAAGCTCTCTCGTAGCGTCGTCCCCTTCTCGACTGCCGAGAACTCCAGGGAGTATGTACCAAGCCTTGCGCTGCCGTGGACTGCTACGCACAGCACGGACGATTTTGCGCAACTGCGGGTTAACTAAGCGTGTGGTGCGACAAGAAGGAACAAAAGAACGCACCTTGTAAATTGCCAAGCCAATGAGGCCTGCGCTCTAGGCGCGTTCTTGAGCAGCGAGGTCCTCAGCGTCACTAGGAACAGGTCCATCATCTGTGTCGACAACTTGCTCGTCGTGCGCGCTAGACGTTCGTTCTATCGCAGTATCCCGGTAGGCCTGGTTGGCGCTCTCCTCGTCCTTGGATAGGGCACCAACAGCTTCGAGGAGCTTGGAATACATTGGGTTAAGACAAATAAAAACCTTGAGCAGGAAGATACGTACCTTGAGAGCGGCGAGATGAACAGTGTGCGGCAGCAGCGCATGCGACCATTTTTGGCAGAAAAGTCGATGCCACGGTCCTTGCAAAGCTTGGCAAAATGCTCCACCATGGTGTCGATGTTTGAAGCATTGTCCATGACGAAAGCGATAATCTACACTTGTTCAGCAACTGCGAGAATTTGGCGAGAATGCAGGAATGCGAACTCACGCGATCCTCGATCCCATACGTAAAACGATCCCCACACTTGATTGCCGTCTTCCATTCCACCACCATGCCGTCGTATCCCTCCGACAGTATCGTTCACAATATGAAAGCTAACATTTCATGTGCCCGACATGGATGTATCAACTCGAAGCTGAGCGGCGCGTCCATGCAACTGTGCAGGCAGTGCAAGGGGCTGAATTATTGTGTATGTCTACATCCATCCGTGAAATCGTTCTCATTCTCAATCGTAGGGTCGAGGGTGCCAACGGGCCGACTGGCCCCGACACAAGGCTTGGTGTAAGAGTCAGGCCGCTCGAATGGCCCAAGAAGAAGAAGCGGGCATCGCTGGGCCAAGGGTGGACTGTAATGCGTGGCAGAGTGCTATGGGCCCGGTGCTATTCGAGTGGATCTGTGTCCAAGGTGGGTACCGTAAAACGTGCCCTCGGTCCAACTCATGCGGCTGGACCAGGTCTGGGTGTGTCTCAACGGCCCCATAATATTCAGACACACTTCGTCGTCCTCTCGGTCCGGGAGCGGCAGCCACGCCCCAGCGCTTTGAGGAAACTGTTCACATCCGAGAGCATTGAAGTGTTTGCTGGGAGTGCGCTGAAGGCGGTCTTGGGAGGGCAGGAGGCGGTCACAGTGGAAACACGCGAGCACATCCACCGACAGGATGCAGCGGCCAAAGAACGAGGAAATGCGGGTGCAGCGCTACTTGTCGTCAATGTATTGACATTCGACGACGGCCGCATCATCCTCTCACATTGCATGCCTGTCGTCCGAGGCATGCAGTATCTCCGTCATCCGGCGCCGACCGGATGGAAGGATCCTATCAAGGACATCATAAACGAGGGCACGAATATAAAACGCCCGACTGCAAAGAGGGAGAAGGCGGGGGAACTTCTGGATATCAGATCTCATGACCCGTCGGTCGCTGATGACCAGTGATACTTCCACTGTAATACCTCACACTCGAACTCGGCCTCCCTTCTCCACTTCGTAAAGGAACTGTCAATCGTATCGCGCACAGTCGCGAGCGCGAGTGGATCCGAGTAGTGGGAGGGTGGGATGAAGACAAGAATGAGATATCGGCCATACCTTCGGAGGCTCCCCACGGTCCACCCCGACAACGAACAGACACTGCGCCGAATCCAGCATCCGGTTACGAGGGCAACCAGCAAAATCCTGCTGAAAAGAGAAAATAGTCAGTCCATGGGGCACTACGTGCTATGTGGGAAAGTAACCGGAATAGGTGTATGCCTGAAAGATTAAGTGCCCCTGGGCGAAATTTTTGTCTATCGGGGGCCGCGCTTTCCGTGATCATCGGTCCTTGCACATTTGCAAAATGAATGTACGGATCGAGGTTTAAACCAAAGTTCTCTTATGTGTTTAAGGAGACCAACATTGACCACACGTCTGGCAAAGCGTCCTACTCATTATTACAAAAGTAACCGGCCATTTGGTCACACGGGCCCCTTTCAGATTTTCTGAGACCTCAAAGAGGGCGAGGGGGCGCAACCGCAACACTTTGACTTGCATGTAACACCGACCTGAAACAAACTGCCTCCGGTTCCGTTGCAGTGGCTATGGTTGGATATACACTATCAAATTGCAACTGGATATCTCAATTGTTTTCTCTGCGTTATATGCTTCAATCAAAACTTTACAGGAGAATCCTCCACTAGACATTGAGGGAGCACTCCCCGAAGGCGGTTGGCATGGTGGTCAAGAGCAAGAAAGGAAACACAAACTCATAGCAACATAGTTATGATCCGGAGAACATCCCGGCGCAATGATGGCCGGGCATAGCCACCAGCGGAATTCTCTGCATGTTGGGCGCTCGGGCTTGCTTTTGTTTTCTTTACCACAATGTGGTTGTAAAGACAACATAAACACATAATATCTGAGATCGAGCGCATGCCTGATGCATTACCGTGCTCGCAAACTACTGCCTAGTGTTATTAAAGCTGTTTACACAGAGTATTAGCTTGCCTTTAGCTTCTGCATCTAAGTACCAGCGCAACGATAGACAGAAACTCTTGTTAAACAACTATAAGTATGAGGACCTGCCGTGCAAAGCAGCGGCCTTACCCACCAAGTGTTAGAATTGGAAAGGCAACAGGCTCCCGCCGGTAAGTGGTTATTGCTGCTTCTCTCTCGTGGGACACCCTCGGTTGAGGGAATAAGTCACGTGCTCGTGTCCCGGAACACGGTATGCCGGGGGTTAAATTTTCTGTGCGCATGTTGGAAGGTGCATTCACCAAGTAGGACCATGAATTGACCAGAAAATGAACACTTATTCCACCTCTGCACCGGGGATGAGACCGCACAGGCACAAAATTTAGCAAATATTCCACAACATGATTTGCCGGGGGTTAATTTTCTTGCGCACGTGTTGAGGGATTTCAAGTGGCGGCTGCTGCTTGGTGTATGCGCGAACCCCGAACCACTGTAACCGGTGGCTGATTTCCATCCACTTCAGCACCCCAGTCGATGTCTGTCGCGGTTAGACGCGTCGTATGGTGTGAATGAAGCTGCGAGAGATGGTGGAAACGTAGTCTCTGTAACAGAACCGATATCCTAGTGACGATCAAGATGTACTAGTATATGGTCTGTTAGTAATCACGGTCCCTTTGTTGGCGGACCGTCAAATTACGTAAAGCGTGGCTGTGCCATAAGCGCTTGCCTTCCGACGCGCCCTCGACGCGTCTCCCGGACGCCGCACCACGCGTTCTTTGGCTCCCCAAGCTGCAATAAGGCTCGGTACAACTCATTTTATGATTCTGGGCACCACTTCAACGCTCCTCGAGCTTCTGGAATCAATTCTCACCGCATTCTGGATACCTTTGTGTGCCTCGACACCACACATCTCGGGTCTCGGATGGCTGAAGCTCCCACCTGGCGGTCCCCCGAAGGACAATAAGCTTTGAAATCCATCATCGCGGCCAAGATCCCCATGTGGAAAGATGGTCTTCGGGACCGTCATATACAGCCAATTCTGCATATTCTGGACGGCCAGCATGTCTTTCTGTGCACCGCTACAGGCGACGGAAAGTCTGCAGCCTGTCAGACTAGTCATCACTTCAACCAAGGGTCTGGCTCGGAACATTGTTTGGACGTCTTCTCTGCTTGTACAAGATCATCTCACATCTTTATTCTAGGTGTTGAAACCTTGACCAGCTACGGCATTTCTGCTCTAGCATATGACAGCGAGAATTTTCATGTATCATCTCAGCGGCGCGATCTCCTCAAGTTCATCGATGCTCCGAAGTTTCAGCAGAACATCATCTTTTTCCACACGGTACTCGACCAAACTTTTACCTCACGTACCTCTAACACTCGACCGTCTCTTTGATTTCACGGCCCATGCCCCGGCTCGAGCTTGTGCGAATGATGCCCGACCTTGAGAAGCAGGTGCGGGTGGCGAGCCCCGCGTCACACGCAATGTGGGCGATTTGGGGTTGTACAGGCACGAGAGGACGTGGAAAACGCAGTAGAGGAGCCCGAGTTCGACTATATCGCTTACGCGCAATGCCGGATTGCGGGATTCCGCCGGAGCTCAAACAACTTGGTCCGGGATTAAGAATGGAGTAGTTGCTTGAATAGTTTTCATGCTTGCACGGGTTAAGATTTTGCCTGGTTCCTTTTCTGTCCCACTGCCTAGAGCACACGTAGTTGTTGTACTACTTACTCATCCGGCAGCTCGCGCGAGCGTGCAAGAGCCAAGTTCGAGTGCACCTACCTGTCCGTAAGCGGTGTTGGCAGGAAATGTAGGAGCAGCTGCGATGGGATCTGGAGGAATGTCGAGGACGGCTGGCAACGATGGTGAAGGTAGATGCCGGAGCGAAAGTATTTTTTGGAAGGGATTGGGGAAATGGACGCCGTTCAGGCCGCTGAGGTCGTACACGGCGATTACGACGGCGAATGGTGCGCCACGGGTGGGCAGTAACGCTACAGAGGGTAGACCAATCGCGCGGAGGTAGCGACAGAGGCAAAGGAAATGTCTCCGCCATATCGTCGGCCCATGAGACAGATGCCGGATGGGGAACAGTCCAGAGAGAGGTAATTGGGACTGTGAGTGAGGATAGTAGATTGTCGTTGGGAGGTGGGGTGTAGGATGAGGGGAAATGATCAACAGGGCTTACAGCCGCTGCCCGTACCCGTGCCCTTTCTTCTGTGGCTTCGCGCCTTAGTCGCGCCATCTCCTTCCCGCCGGACCGTTTTCCCGCGGCGCGGAACATTTCGGATCGTCCGGCACGGGACGTATCACATGGTACTGCGTAGTTCCCACGGGGTCAAGAGGATCGAAAAAAGGTGCGTGCAGGGGGGGGGGGGGCCGGTATCACAATCGGTGAAATCAACTGGTCTGGCTCTGAGGGATTCGGCCGTGAATCGTCTGGTGGGAGGAACCTGCAGCAAAAGAAGCGAGCGAGCTCGGGACCATGCAGTGCGTCTCGAATAAAATTCAGACTTTTCTGGTCCTCATGCCCAAAAGATATCTCCTCTCGCCCACGGTCTCCAGTGACAGGTTCCGCTGCGGACAACCTGTCATCCGGTGCACGCACCTCTGGCTCCAGGCACTCTATCCGTGCTCCTGATACTTTTCCACGTAATGTGTCGCAATTTGATTCCAGTTTGGTGTCACCTTCCCAGCTGCCACCATTACTATATACCCCCGAATATCAGCAGCGTACGCATCACACAGACACCAGTGATATCTCAACTGGGCCAGTTCAGCATAACCTCCCGACATTCGTGCTCGGGCATCGACACCAAGTTCCCCATCCGCCACAATCTCTTCATGGCGGAACTTTCATCACTGCAGAGACCGTCAACCAGAACCACGGAGAAACAGGGATCCATATTCTCCATCGTGGGATCGTTTTGGAGGCACTGTACAACTCTGTGGAGAGTTTTCCACAGCCCAAATGCCATCCAGAAACACGCATAGACTTGCTGGACAGGCTTTTTCACTGGGCAACTAGCCCACACTCAGACCATTCAATCCAGTGGCTACATGGTCCTGCTGGGGCTGGGAAATCAGCCGTTATGCAGAGCCTTTGCCAGCGATTGGAAGATGCAGGATGGCTTGGTGAAAGCTTCTTCTTCAGACGGGGCCACCAGACTTGTGGTAACGCAAAAGTGCTCTTTGCGACCCTCGCATTCCAGCTTGCCATCTCTCAGCCGGAATTGAAGGGCTTGATCTCTCGGAGCATAGAACTGGACCCATCAGTTCCCGGGAGAGGCATGGATGTGCAACTGCGCACCCTGATTCTGGAGCCATGCAGAATGCTCCAGGATCCCACACCCTCAATCCTTCTTATTGATGGTTTGGACGAGTGCGAGGGGCACAATATCCAGCGTGAGATATTGTGGTTGATAGGGTCCGCCGCACAAGATCACGGCCGTCAGCTTCGGATCCTTGTTGCCAGCAGACCAGAACCGCACATTCGAGAAACGCTCGAGGATGAGCCCGTTCGGGAACTTGTTGGTTTCATTGACCGGAGTTACCTTAAAGGAGCTTCCCGGGGCCTGCATTTTCGCCTCCAATCTCCTACAACACCGAGCAAGAATCGCAGTCGGCCAGCTGTTTGGGTACCCCGTCCGCCTATGCCTCTCTGTATTGTATGAAAGAGTCATCCACGTAATCATTATAATCCACGGCGGCTCCGATAATAGGGAGTTTGTGCAAAGCCGCACGATAAAATGAAGAATTTGTGAGTGGATTGATGTTGATTTTGATGAGATATGGTAATTTAGGTACTATCCAGTACGTTGAACCACTTACCAAACATAATATGCATCATTATTTGGCTTCTCCACAGCCGCTGTGCGGCTATGGCCGTGATGCTGCCTAAAAGGCCACTTCTTTTCCCACATGATGCCGGAATCAATGCCGACAGCTTTCATAGCACTGATATACAACTTTTAAATACATAATTGATAGGGAGACGAAAGCCGCACGGTGCCGCATGCGGCTTTGCACAATGCACAAAAGTTGCATGCGGCTCGTACGGCTTTTGCACAACCTCTCTAATACTTTTGTGGATGGGATTTGTGAGCGCAGGACTTCAAATTTGTGGACACTGAATTATTTATGGACGCTATTTGTGGACGCTGCCCATTTGCGGAATCATTTCTGGGCCGACCCTGTCGGGAACCATAAATGATGTTCACAAATGATGTCCACAAATATCAAATGATATCGTGCAGCCTTGCCTGATCTCTTTCGGGGTAATCGTACATCGGATGATCACACTAAATTGCACCCCTGTTCTTTCCATTTAGTGGTGAATCCTCCTATGTCTGCAGGTGCAAGTCCGGTCCATTCCAACTCAGACGTCACGCGTTTCAAAATGTCAACGATAGCAATACAATCATGCTTATCAAAATGCAAATGGAGTTGTCAAAATGTGCGTTCCCCTTGTCGCAATTCCGGCACAGTCCGAGAGCCGTTTTTTGAAGCCTTCGGACTTCCAATGAATAGCCCTGATTTTTGCGGTGTACCAGCTAGTCTTGTGCTTCGGCCCTAGCACGTCGGTATCAAAACCCGCTCGCGGGAAACACAGAGCAAATAATTTGTTCAAAATATCGAGCAATAATTTGCGTTAAAAATACCGAGCCATACTATTTCTGTACAGTATTTGTGGACATTATTTATGGACAGCCAGAAATATTTCGCATTGCATCCCGAAAAGCAGCATACTCGTTATGGAAAAAAGTGATGGATGCTAGGTTTGGGGCCATATCTCCATAATGGAGCATTGTTTTGACACAAAACCAAATGTAGGGCGGATGTACGGACTGGTGGAACATTTCTACATATTGATGGGATCAATTTCTACTGATTTCCCATTAATAACCGCTCAAATCGCAAAATGGTATTTTCCAACTGACTCCAGGAATTTCTTATGGAAAATGTGAAAAGGCCAGATTGTAGTGCTCGTTGATGCAAATGAATCCACAAGTTAAACCATCTTGAAATCTGCATCTGTTCATGAGCTATGAAGCCTGGCCATTTTTCACTTTGGCCCTGTTTTGATGGGAAATCAATGTTTTTTGATAGCATCAATATGCTACAAGTCTTCCACCAGCCTAGTAGATCTCCCTCATATCCAGTTCCAACCACCAAAATATCCTTCCATCAACAAACACACGTCCTCAAAATCCAGCGTCCATCACTTTTTTCCATAACGAGTAGTCAAAAACCCCGGCTTTGTAGCCATACACTACCCGGTGGCATTTAAATCGCAGACAAAAGCCAGTGCTCGTGCTGATTGGTGTCCTCCCTTTGAAGTAGCCTGGTATCATAGAGAGGTTCCATTCACTATCCTGGTATTTCAGGAACTGGATTATACTCGTGGTCACATAAAGTGTGGG
Source organism: Mycena olivaceomarginata (assembly GCA_029378375.1). Lineage (NCBI taxonomy): Eukaryota > Fungi > Basidiomycota > Agaricomycetes > Agaricales > Mycenaceae > Mycena > Mycena olivaceomarginata. Next base: position 44,965 of record JARKIC010000178.1, on the reverse strand, counting down.
TGTATGGGTTTTTTGGAATTTTTGGCTCGCCAGAACATATTTCTGGTCAAAATCAAATATGAGGGGCCAGAGGAGGTCGATGCCAATATTTCTGAGTCTTTGATCGCATCAAAATATTTTGATATGGCGTCGACAGCGCCTAAACAAGAAATCACCGATTTTTCAACTCAATGTGTGATTTTTTTCAAGATAATCTAAAATGGCCAAAATGAAGTCTAAGAGGTGCTAAAGAATTCCACACTTTGGTTTAGGTAAAAACATTGAGCCAATATCGAGCTAGAGTGCTCGCAAAATGGTCATTTTGCCCCATTTTGGGCCATTTCATGCATTTCTCGCCGAAAATGACGGTTTTGCAAGCGCTCTAGTTCAATATTGGCTGTATATTTTTCCTTGACCCAAAGTGAAAAATAGTTTAGCACACCTTGGACTTCATTTTGGTCTTTTTGGATTGTGTTGAAAAAATTCACACGTTGAGTTGAAAAATCAGCGATTTCTTGTTTACGCACAATCGACGCTATATCAAAATATTTTGATGCGATCAAATACTGCGACACATTGGCGTCGGTGTCCTCTAGCCCATTTTACTTGAGTTTGGACAGAAATCAGCTCTGGCGGGCGAGAAATGTCCAAGAACCCATACACCAACACTTTATGTGACCACGAGTACATAGAAGTCCACCAGGCGGATAACAATGACAAACGTGTGTCGCGGGGCGCGGTCGTACAGCACTGGTTCGACAGGAGCGGAGCCGTAGTTACGGATGGGCTGGTGCGGGATGGGAGTTGCCGAAGACGGAGGATCCGTGGGCGAATATGAACGGGGTGGCGTTGTAGACGTCTCTCGCCCTGGCGTAGCGCTGCAACCAGCCTCGTCTCTCCTCCCTCCGTCGCCCTCCCCGTCTCGTTATCGACCCCGCTCCGTCCCGTTGCCTTACCATCCACCTTAACCCCCCCCCCCCCCCCCCGAAGACGGAGTAGTGAGCGGCGTGCTTTGACGACGCTCTCCAGCCCTCCCCTGTCCGTCCGTCTCCCCAGCTTGTCCCGCTGTCTATACCCCTCGCCTCCACATCGACCCATCGCTCTCCTCGTGCATTTACTGCTACGTGATACACATCTCCCGTATTCCTCTCGATCTCTCCTGCCCCCCAGTTGATCTGCTCTTCCTCGCTCTCACTCCCATAGTGCCTGCCTTGATCGCAAAACTAGCCTTCATCTTGCAGCCTTCGCAAGCTTCATCTTTACCCTCCCAAATGCAGCTCCTGCGTTTTTAAAAGCCGTTTTCAGCCCCCTAAAATGTTGCCCTGATACCAAAAACTCTTTCACCTTCATCGTCCTGAGTTTTTCACCAAAATCACCTTTGCCGCCCCCAAAATAGCCCGTTTTCTATCACGGATGATGCTTGTAAATAACGCCTTAATCCTTCATTCGCGGCCTCCATCCTGCTCCCAATTGCTGCTGCTCCTGATGTTACCCCATTTCCAAAACCCAACCTTATCTTTACAGTTACTGCGGCAATACATTTTTCGAAGAAGTGAAACGAGTACCTCGGGCGATCTTGAGAGAGAGTAGGTCGTACCGACACCCGACCTGTGATTGTAAGGTAGTATACGCCTAGCATTACTTGTGTCCGCCTAAACCCTTCACCACATCCTCCAATATCGACCGCAAATAGCAGATATACTGTGACTGTTCCGGACTCTGTGACCTCAGGAACGCCAAAACCGCATCACCATCGCCCCGCAATGTCGCATGCCCAAAGGCTCGAGGGTCGTCACCAACATACTGGAACACCATCCCCAGGAGCAGTCGACCCCTCGATTTTGGGCGTGACAGTTTCCATTGGGGAAGCTCAATCCTTCCTCCACCACTCCTAACATTGCGTGTGCGTAGCATATGTATTCAAAGTGCCGCAGCTCCACCATGACCCTGGAAGAACGCGAGGAGCAGGTCCACGTCGCTCTGTAGGGTTGTGGGGCCGAAGATCCGTGCATTCAGGAGATAGCTCGAATGTCATCGCAATGTCCGAGCAGAATACGGGGCCAGCTGGCCCTAAATGAATGCTTTGAGTAAAGACCACGGGGACCACACCCAAATTTGAAGAGATCGCTGGCGGCCGAATATCCCTCCGGACGGAGCCGGTGCTCTTCCTCCCCGGCCCTTGCTTGGTGCTTCCTCTTATTGTTGTCTGTATTGTTTACGGGGTGAGTCGGCATTGAGTGGCGGAAGAAGCATAACGAAAACAGACGCACCAATGGGGAATATCTCTCTCCTCCTCCACCCCACTTGCTCCTCTTGCCCCTTTAGGTTTGGGGGAGCGATTTGTCGGTTATCCTTCGCCCTTTTGGCGGCCTGACCAGTGACTTAGTGCTGAGATAAGCCTGCCTAAGCCAGTGGGCGCGGCGTTCCATGCTGCCGTGCGCACCCTCTGTAAACTCTGTGAACTCTCACCATTCCGATAGCCATTTACGAGTTGGGTTTCTTGTGCCGGGAATTCGCGACGAACTCCGTCGATCTGTGTCACCGACAGGTGCGTCACCCTCGTAGGGCGAGCCAGGCGCTACAACAACGAAGGTGTGTTGGGAACTGTACAGAACAAGGAAATCTACACACTATTCTCCCCCGGGAAAAACTGCACGAGTGCTGTGTTCTTGTTCGCGAAACGCTTGGCTTTAATTGCGTCCGGCGCTGTCGCGGGGTCGACGATCTAAGAGAATGTTAGCCTGTAGGCATCGGCGGTGCCACCTCTAGCAAGATCTAGCGTCACTGACTTCCCCGGGCCACGGGGGGAAACCGTCAACCGTTCCGAGTACAATGTCGCTCGTCTTAAACGCCGTGGTCCTGGCTGCGAGCTTCTTTCTCAAGCTCATCCTGGCGTATGTAGTCTGCAAGGTAAGTGGTCCCAATAAGTGAAAACCTGCTCTCTTATATACAGCAATCACCCGTGAGAGATCTGAACCGTCCATTCCAAGTCATCATTGATAATTAGATCCCTATCTAAAGTTACCGCGGCCATCATGCAATGGCACCGAAATTACCGAATTTAGGAACTGCATCTAAAACCTCCGTGGGTGTGCGAGACCTCGCTGAATGACATTCTCCGCAGTTTAAATGTAAGAATGGAACAGGTACCGAGGTCCAACCGCAGGGACCTGTAAGGGGGTGGGTGGGTAGGTAGGTAGGTAGGTAGCATTATGCGCCACGGTCTCGCTCAGGAACACCGGTTTGAGGAAGTAATCGTCCGTCGTCTGGCGGAAAATTAAACCAGCTGGAATGTTTGCGGTCGCCGCAATCATTGTCCTGGAGCTTTTGCGCTGGGACTTCTTTGCATGTATTATCCATCCCGACCGCGCACACGCCAATGTCTCCTTGTTCCTGGGCGCATGCGACATCCTTGGCGCGGTTATCCTCATCATCGGATGCTGGCTCGGCGTAGTTGCCACTATCGCTTATCACGTCGTCCTTTCTGTGTGGTCACAGACTAGTGCTGTGTAATTAAATTAATAGCAAGCGCTATGCCATGCTATTTATTCAAAGCCCCCACGAACCATTGTAGGTTTGCAAGCAAGTTTTTGCATCATAGCAAGTATAGCTTGTTCGTTTTTGTCCGTTTTCGCCACAGCTCCCATGTGAAATCTCAGTAGAATCGGATATGGGACATTCACCTGCTCTTGACCCGCTCTGAAACCCGCATGGCCGTTGCGGTTACTGAGTAGCAAGTAAGTACCGTGCCGTGCTGTATTCGATCGAAATGTCAAAATCGAAGGATAACATGAGCTACGAAAACAAGTCATTACAGCTATTGTCAGTACCGAAGACACGGATCGAAATTTTTTCCATTTTGGGGTTTCAGCAGCCTGATTGGCGTGGAAGCACTGACGCGGTGCCGCTGTGCACTTCGCCGCGTCGAGCCGCGCGGCTCTAACAGGTAATGTTTAGATCCACAACTCCCACATAGACCGTACCTATGTCGATGCCTTCAATCTGACCAATTTTGGGCTCTTTCAACTGCACCGAGTGGTGTCTGAGAGAGCCACATTTTTGAAGCCGGCGCCGCACTGGTTATCACTTCGCCGCGTCGCGCCGCGTGGCTTGTACACTCAATATTTTCATTTACACTGCACACTCGAATGGTGCTCTGGACGTTGGCTTCTCTATCAGCCAGTCTTAGCCCTCAAGCAGCTGAAACAGCGTCAGGTCAGGCGACTTCGTCCGAAGCCTTTGAAACTCCGCTATCAGCGCTTCGGCACCGCTTTCCGGGACCTACCCTAAAGTTATCAACACTTACGTATTGGCCCACTACTCAAACCAAAAGAAGGGATGTGAGGCCGCGAAACGGCCGAGCAGCCGCTTGTAGAATTGAAAATCGTCCATCTTTGACTATACAACTTTTTGCACTTTTCTAAAGGTATGGGAGGTCAAAAATCCCAAGTCCAAAACCTCGTTTGGCGGCATCAGCCAAAATCGCAGCATGATATCCGAGCCGCTTCGCCATCCGTGATAAGCGCAGCCACATGCTTGGCGAACGCGGTTGGTCACGAGTCTACAAAATACATGCCTTATACATTCAATACACACGTGTCAAAATGCCAAGCATTGATTGCCCTCTGGAAAGACTCCGAGCGGGATCTGGATAGCTGTAAATGTTCACAATGATCAGGGCCATCCATTCCTGCAACGCATGCCACAGAAAATGGCCCTGGGACCTCATTGGAATTGAAATGGTTTGCAGGGCGTCAAGTCACACAAAATACAGTGGTTGGGATGATCAAGAAGGCTGTGAGTTTGAATTCCCATTCGACTGTCCAGCTTTCTGCAATTGACGGTTCCTAGATTCGTTCCAGCGTTAAGTTTCACGAAGACAAAATTACCAAGAAAGTCACCTACGCCAACGATTCCGAGCATCAAAACATCTTCGAACTCACCACTGCCATTGTTAAAGGCACACAATGTGTTGTCAATGTTACGCTATGTGCGCGCGTCGCTCTGATGGTGTGTTCTCATTTACTTTTGATGGGTACATGGACCTGACTCAGATCCACTTCAGCGCAAGGTTTATCTCAAGAACCCGGGCTCCAACTTTTGGGATAAGTTGGATTTCAAGCTCGAAAATATCCGTAACGACGCGGATGGCGATGCCAAGAAACTCGTGAGGTATGTTTCACCGCGCGTGACTGATCAGACGTACTAATTATTCTGCAGGGCTTTCCGCCATGTTCTTGAGCAGGACCAAGCAAAGCACGGAAAGAAAAACTACAAGGACTCCGACATCGAGGGCAAGGTCGACCCGTTCCAGCAGAAAGTCGATGACATCATCGACATCGAGGCGATGGATGCTGCCACGTCCGCCCGAGACCAGTCCGGTGACGCGTAGATGGTTGGAAGTGCTTAGATGAGCCGAAACGAATGTACCTCATAGATCTCTTGCTTAGAATTCATACGCATTCACTGATTCAATTCGAAATCCACAAAAGCCCGAGAAATAATCAGAATTATATTAAGACATGTGTATCGACACATAAATGCCAGGCGCACTTGGCGGCTGGCTACCAGCCGGAAGTGATTCCACAATGCCGCTATTAGAACCTGAACCTGGGGGTCAGCTCACCGGCATATGGCCGCCACTCGTCGGCGACATGTGATGCACATGTTGGCTGCACCTGACAGCTACGTGTCTCGCAAATGGCGATGTAGATGTCCAACTCGACTCTCCTCACCCCGAATCGACTACAAGCGTCTGTTATATTTCTATTGAATGTAAGCGTTTGTGAGAGCTAACCTCATGCTAACACATTGCGTTCGCTGACATATTTCAATTAAGCCCTGATCTTCTGCTATGTATGCGACGCCGCTGACGTTCCACTACGTCCACACACTTCTACTACCATGCAATACGGTCAGAGCGCATCCTCCAAACGTCTGATGTTCTGGACTTCTCGCGTGAGATGAGATGCGCCTTTGGTGCGTTATCTGACATGTTTTACTCTCCTACACGCATATGGACGTTGACTTCATCTTTGTAGTCTTAAGCCGCTCCGTCCACGTAGTCGTAGCATGGCATGTCTACGTACACGCCGCAATTTTTCTTGGAGTTTTCGACAGCCCCGCGGGGTAAGTATTGAGGTGCTTGCGCTCAAGGCCAACATTTAAGTCGTTTGATGGTAATGGAACGTAAAGTTCAGTCTATTTCCAACCTATGTTTCTCTAGCCTGCAGTTGCGACTGATGAAAAGGGTGGGTCGCGCATTGGACTGGGGCTTGGTTTGTGATACAGATATTTGTATGTCGATCGTTCGAATGCATTGAATTTTTGAATGTGCTCTCCCCGCCGACCAACGATCAAAGACCTCCTCAATCATTACGATTCAGCGATTTACGGTTCATGTTCCTTCGACTGCGGCAGCCTGCACTTATGCCGGAGCGAAGCGAAGGCATGTCTTGTTCCATTATTATCCCTGCCTTTCATCTCCAAGAAAGCATTTTTTGAGCTAATATAGAGGATATATGCGCATGGTGTATGTCTACATAGTTTTCCTTGCTATATAGCTGTTTAGAACCTAAAAACCACCTAAACACGTCGAGGCTTCCGGATTAGGAGTGCCGGCATCAGGGCACGTGAGCGTAAAAACCTGCTGGGTCAATTGCTTAGACTTAAGTCACCGCGGTACCGTAACGAGTTTAAGCACTGTTTAAGCGCGCAGAGTCATCATGATCCGCGGTCACATGCTCGACGCGTCTGTCCAGCCGAGGCAAGCAGGACCAAAGCGATGCCAAAATTACCGAATTTTACACGCTATCGACCTCCGGGCCAAAATTTCGCCACAAAGGAAGAAGAAAGACATATCTCAATCAATCTCACGCCTGAGTCAAGCCATCAGTCTTCGAGCTACTTCAACTTTATGGCATGTTCAACTCCACCCAACATAAAACAGTGGTTTTCACGACTAGCCGCCAATAGGGACTCCTCTAATCGTCGGTAAGCTTCATCATTGCAATGTGTTCAGATATAAAGTCTGACAGCCAACCGAAACCCACTGCAGTCAAGGACAAATGAATGTCAAGGACAAATGAACAAATGCAGCGACTCCATTCCAGGAAGTGGTCATGGTGACCTGGGATACTCAAGTTTTGATTGCACCTCATTTACAGCTGTTCACAAAAAGTAATGACACGATCTAAAAATAGAATAAGAATAACAAAGGAATCTCACAATATAACTAGTGTCGTGAGTGATCTGAGTGAGTAAAATAACAGGAAAAGAAAATAATATCTGAGGCAGCGACCATGTGACTGCCACGAGTTCATCTCAGTTCACTCCCTTATTAGAGGCGCTCTACTGGCACTCGATTTTGACAAGGATGATTAACTTGTAAGATGTCGTTGACAGTGATATGTTCTTAAGACTCAAGGAAAAGTATCCCGGACTCGCAGGGCAGTAGATATATCCGTTGTGAACAATACCACGGTGCTTCAATTAAAGATAACGGTGCGAGTTATGGATGGGAGGCTGGGTGGGCCGTGGTTCAAATCGAGGCATACGAGCCACTGAGGGAAGGCATAGTTTCTGAGAAGAAATGGGTAACTCAGAGTGGTTGAAGTCGTCGTGAGAGGATGCTGAGGGATTTCTATCAAGCTGGTACGCAAAACCTGAGTTCAGGGGAAGCATAGAGACAATGAGGGCCACAAGTTCGATTGACAGTCTGGAGGCATAACGTCGAACGGTAAGACCGAGGCAAGAGCTTGTAAGAGTTGAGCAGCGTCGAGAAGAGATTAATATTATAAGGGGGCTTGTTTACATGATCTTGGAAGCCGCGTACAACACTCTTATACCCCTCTGCTGATCCGAGCCCGCGCGCGCCCCCCAGCGAGTGAGTCGCGCTCCCTGCTCCCGCTGTGCCCTCTGCTGATCCGAGCCCGCGCGCGCCTTCCAGCGAGTGAGTCGCGCTCCCTGCTCCCGCTGCGCCCTCTGCTGATCCGAGCCTGCGCGCGCCTTCCAGCGGGTGAGTCGCGCTCCCTGCTCCCGCTGCGCCCTCTGCTGATCTGAGCCCGCGCGCCCCTTCCGGAGCGTGAGTCGCACTCCCTGCTCTTGCTGCCTCCTCTGCTGATCTGCGTTTTAATACATAGCCCCTTGTTCTGTCGCTGAACAACTTCCTGGTTAAAGTATCACTTACATGTGGAATCCCGGTGCAAGTAGTCACCTTTAGTTTAGGTCACCACTCAAAAATTGCTTTCTCTCTTGGGATTTGGCCGTATTCCATCTGGACTCCTTCGCATTTCACCCAGGCGAAGACACCTTGCTCTTATCGGTATTCTGTTCAATGAATAGCAACTGTCAGGCTCAAATCTGGTTTCACAGTGCTCATCATCATCATGCGCTTTGCACAAGTTACATACCTGAATCTACTGCTGGATCTTATGGCCATAGTGCAACAGGCATATGAAGCATTCTCCAACCCAAATCTGATTGATGGGGTCAATCGATGGCTTGCTGCTCATCCAAACCCGACCCTCAAACAGATTGAGGAATTCATTAATTCCATTCCATGGCAAGTGTCTCCTCTGCCAGTTGTGATCACCATCATATTTAAACTCATGTGCAGGGACATGAGGGAGTAGGCAACCATGGTGCAGGCGTGCTGCAAAGATGAAGTGTTTGTTGATATTCAAGTAGGCGCAGAGTTTCAAAATTTGGATTTGGGTCCGAACCATAGACGATTTACATAATAACATGGTTCTGTCTTATTCATCAGATGTGGGCAGCTGCTTGAGCAATCTTCCCAGTGCAAAAAGTTGAACTGAGACCACTATCATCTGTCCTCCATTGCAGTATTCATCAGCTGGCTCACCGACATGACCCTCAATGCTACATCATATGCCTACGCTTCACTTGGGCGGTGGGATTTCATTTTGACATGGACCGAGTTCAATCAACTTTCAAGATATTGTATTGGAACAGACCATCAAGAAAAGAAACAGTACATATATTTCAAGAAAGCATGTAACTTCGTAGCCCGAATGAGGTACTACTCTCAGGAGCTCGCAAGCGGGATGCGGGCTATATCTTGGCCGAAAGTACAGCCGCGGGGAAATTGGTTGCCTGACCCCATTTGGGAATTACCATCAAACCCAATCCTCTTCACCACTTCTGAGCTCAGTTGGGGCTCTGTGCATGGTCAAAGTGTTGCCACACTCCGGATGACATAGGATTGCTGCACAGAAAATTTCATTGCAGTCAGCGCAGCACAACGGCATATCCGGTCAAGTTGAACAGCAGCTTTTTGCATTGTACATACAGCTCAGATTGAGTTGATTTTTTTTTCACTAAGTCTGTACAAGCTACTAGAAACATATCCAGGTCTTTGTATCACCCATTGTTTCCCGCCTAAGCTCAGAAGTGTTGAAGAGGACTGGGTTTGATGGTAATTCCCAAATGGGGTCAGGCAACTAATTTCGCCGTGACTGTAGGATAACTCGGCACCCGAACGCTTATGCAACACACATAAAAACCTGGTGAGACAGACCAAAGCATAGGCGAGCATTATTATGTTAAGCCAGGACCCCGACACAATTCGGGTGCCATCAGGCGAGAAAGAGACAGAGGCGACCCCAGCAGTGTGTCCTTCCAAGGGTTCACAGAGGCGCACAGTATTGTCCCGGGACCCCGACACAATTTGGGTGCCATCAGGCGAGAAAGAGACAGAGGCGACCCCACCGGTGTGTCCTTCCAAGGGTTCACCCACAGCTGCCCCTGTTTGAGCATCCCAGAGGCGCAAAGTATTTTCCCAGGACCCCGACACAATCCGGATGCCATCAGGCGAGAAAGAGACAGAGGCGACCCCACCGGTGTGTCCTTCCAAGGGTTCACCCACAGCTGCCCCTGTTTGAGCATCCCAGAGGCACACAGTATTGTCCCAGGACCCCGATACAATCCGGGTGCCATCAGGCGAGAAAGAGACAGAGTTGACCTCATGAGTGTGTCCTCGCAATACCTTCTGCATCCTGGGCCAGTGGTCTTCCAAAGGGCCTTGGGTTTGCATGATTTTTGGAAAGGATGATTGGAACCGTGCCCATACCCCCGACCCATTGGGTGCAAAAGGCAGGGCTGAAAGATAAAGATGGGGTACACTCTGGACGATGACAGGTGCAAAGGATGCAACAAACTTGATGGTGTCTGAAATCGAATCTTCAAGATCTATGTCATGACCCTGGCATAATTGAGGTTAAACTGTGAAGGGAAGATATCTGCTCTCATGCCTTTGTATAATGAAACCCAACTGTTAGTGCTGTCGTCACAATTGGGATTTGACCTAGAAGACTAAGGACCTCTAGCCAATACAGAACTTTGTGATACATCACTCTTGAGAGAGCTTCAAGAACATTCTCGTTGGATGGAGTCTCATGGAGGTGATGAAACCACCAGCAACTTGAGTAAGCGAGCGGGGGTAAAACTCTCTCTGCAACTAGAAGAGAAATACCAGGCACATCCAAGTTGAGGCTATGTGAATCCTCAAGAGCACAGATGTTAAATTTCAGGTCATTGGTGAGTATTTTCAAGCACCCCAGTGACAGAAGGAGATGGTCAGTTTGGGGGTTGATTGACCACGGTTCCTCACCAGAGCGGCCGGTATCAGTGAGGTAGTCTGCAAACGATGCATGGAGTGTCTGCACACAGTACCAGGCCTCCATAGGACTACACACCCAAGATGGTGAAGAACCTTGGCCGAACTTCCCTACTCCCATGAAGGGCCCCCGACTATCCCGCGCCCCGTCGCTCAATTGGAGAAGGTGGTTTACCTTTTATTCATTTACAGCAGACCGCTAATGTCATATTGTGTCCTAGCCCACATCCAACACTAAAGCTCCACAGAAAGCACAAAACCTACCATTGACAAGAGAAGGCACGTCGACGGACAGGACATGCAATATTGCAGCTACCAGCGGGTCGGGTTCACAGAGGGGTGTACCCCGTTCCTTTCGTACCTCAACAACCCTGAAAATGTCACAGACCCTCATCCAGCTCAGCCCGCACGAGATCAGCTCGTCTACGCATCATGATCATGAGGGCTTCGCGCTTCCTCCGAGTGTGCCACAATGCGTCCAGGGGCTCTTGCGGGTAGATGAAACAAACTATACGTCTGTTGTAATTGATCCGGTGCGTGAGCGTGTGGCCATGAGATGTAGGAGCTGAGGGTCCGGGTAGGAAAAAATCCCTGTCGACATGGCGAAGAAGCGGACGTTGGTACGTTGTCTTCTCGCCGTTTAATTTCTCCACTCCAGCTGTGTTTCGGAATATCAGGAACAGCAGGGAAAGAACCTACGGCTATGGTACGTCTCCAACTTCCTGCGGTGAGGGATTAACTTAGCTTAAAATTCAATAGGATATTATAGGGGATCAGCACCATCAGAAAGGCGGGATGTTTCAGCAGAAGCGCCGCAGATTAGTTCACCCGCTAGAGCATCTCATTTGAGCTTTTCAATGATTGAGCAGATGCATACCCCTCCCGCACACCATCGGATTCTATAAATGACAATTCCATGTCAAATTTCCTGTTCTCTGCGAAGTCATAAATTGTATAGTCTCTCATAAGCGGTCACTTCAACAAAATCGCCTCGTACCTGAAGAAGATCTGTCTGGTCTCTCGTAGTCTCACTTCCGTTGCAGGCTGACAGATGCACACAAGGGCGTGCCGGCGTCAGATTTACGCTGGGACCATTTTTCAAAACTGGGCGTGGCGCCGCTCGTTGCCAACCTGCGGTTGGTTCCTCGCGGCGCTACAGTCTGTCACAAAAAAAATGCGCACCCTCCTATTTTGTCATAATTCGGCAACCACTTAAGCTTTTGAGCCAAAATAAGATGTCACATGGTCGAGAGAGCCGGCGCCGACGTTTTGCATAAGGTGATCGCATCATAGTATCCTGATGTGCCATCAGAAGAGGCCAAATATAAAAACGTGTATTTTTTAGCTTGATAAATGATTTTTTTGGAGAAAATCTAAATCACCCAAATTGTAGCCCGAGATGTATTAAGCAACTTCCAAAGTTGAATCATGCAAAAATATACAGGCAATAACTCGCTACAGAGCCCGCAAAGTGGCCAAAAACAGCAAAAATGCGACAAAATGCCCAAAACGGCCACTTTGCGGGCTCCGTAACGAGTTATTGCCTCTATATTTTTGCATGATTCAACTTGGAAAGTTGCTTAGTACATCTCGGGCTACAATTTGGGTGATTTAGATTTTCTCCAAAAAAATCATTTTTCAAGCTAAAAAATACACGTTTTTATATTTGGCCTCTTCTGATGGCACATCAGGATATTATGATGCGATCAACACATGCAAAATGTCGGCGCCTGCTCTATCGACCATGTGACATCTTATTTTGGCTCAAAATCTCAAGTGGTTGCCGAATTATGACAAAATAGGAGGGTGCACATTTTTTTGTGTGACAGACTGTAGCATATAACTCCTTCGTCTTGGCCCTCGGCACCCCCTTGTCGCTGCGTGTCTTGCGTACCTTCGCAGTACCGTCCCCTACGTCCACATTGAAGCATAGTTTGCATGGACTGAAGTGAATCATTTTGAGAATGTATTGGCCACTTTTTGCCAAAGTCCATTGGTTATGGAGAAACAGCCATCTTTGGTAACAAATTCGCCCACTGACCCGGTACTGGGGCGAAATTTGAGATTTGACCCAGTAGAAGGTGTTTCCAAGGCTTACATAAATACATCTCATTACATACTTAAATTGGCCCCGTACGATAGCTATGGCACACAAAATTTTGGTGAGGGTTTTGAGATATGAGCTGCAGCCCTTTGTTGGAGTTGCGGGTTTTCAAGGTGAATTCCGATGAAAGTTGTAATGTCGGACCCTGTGATGTTCCAAACACAGTTTAACATCTCGCGGTCTACATCATTTTCTCGTTCTCTTCGCGTCTTGTGCATACTTACATTCATCATAGACACGCAGTTACATCCGCATACAATGACACCCCCATAAATACTCGGTCCTCAGCTCGGGCCAAAAATCGAATTTTGCGCTGAGTTTAGCTTATCGTCACTCAGACACAGATTCCAGGAGAAGAGATGCAGAGAGGAATTTGGCTGGGGATTACAACTTTCCGTTGGTGTTCAACTGTTGTTAGTGAATATAATCGAATTCGCTCAGTCTTACCTCGGAGGACGGTTGATCAGCCACAGCCCGATGCGCGTTCTGCGTTATCAGTGCCATGCAGTAGAGAATGCCGAAAAAAGTCATAGGTTTTGCTGATTCTAAGCTCGTTTCCAGCACATCAGCCTCCCTGTCTCAGTTGTTTTACGAGGAAGAGGTCCGGCTGCTCATCGCGTGCAGGGTGAATGTACTCGCTGTCGGAGAAAGTGATGGTCGGTGCTTGCTTCAGTCGTTTGACCTCATTCCTTGGTCAAATCCCTTCAAATAAAATTGTGGCATCAATATTGAGCAGTATGAAGCTCATGTGGGCAGAAATAACCATACTATACCTACTTTAATATCCCGAAATAAAATAATTCAGCGTATTCTGAAAAATCGACTTTGTGGAATCACATGCTATCAAAAAATGGTCATCACAGCATGAAAGGACTTGAAAAATAAACCATAGTCACATTTTAGTTCAATGGAATTGATAGTCATTTGATGTTGCACGGGGACTCTCAAGTTGGCCATTTTGGGCAAAAATGACCAAAAATGGCCAAAAATGGCCAAAGTGACCAGTTTGCGGTGGACCTCGTGAGTTCAAATGACCATCAATTCCACTGAACTAAAATATGACTATGGTTTAATTTTCAAGCCCTTTCATGCTGTGATGACCGTTTTTTGATAGCATGCGATTCCACGAAGTCGATTTTTCAGAATACGCTGAATTATTTTATTTCGGGATATTTAAGTAGGTATAGTATGGTTATTTCTGCTCCCATGGGCTTCAGACTGCTCAATATTGATGCCACAATTTTATTTGAAGGGATTCGACCAAGGAATGAGGTCAAACGACTGAAACAAGCACCGACCATCACTTTCTCCGACAGCGAGTAGTGGAGAGAGAGCACTATGTGAAGAGAAATGGAAGGAGGAACCGCTCCCTGATGAGTGAGCCCGCCCTAATTACCCTCTTTATCACTCTCTTTATAAAATTACGTTTCTCCGTCTGTCCGAAGCCTTTTAAACTCCGCAAACTCCGCTCTACTGATTGTATCAATTTCAGGCGATCCGCACGGCCGGCTCCTCTCTTCTCATTCTTCTGCCATCACAGAATCACTCCGGGACGCTTGACGGCCGCTCCCGCACAATCACTTCTCCTTCATTTAACCTCACGACATGGGAATTCTACCCTTGACCAATGAGAACTCGCCATTTGACTGTAAGCTCCGGCTCAAATTTAAACCGAAGTGGTGGGGCGCGAAGCGCCCCGCCGCGCTCTTGTTACTCTTTATAAAATTACGCGTGTCCGAAGCCTTTTCAAACTCCGCCATCTCGCTTCCGCTCTCTCGGAGCCGCTCTACCGCTCTAACACATCCTCCACCCAACTTGAAGTGCTTCGATTCAAACACCGAGCATTGAACTTATTTAACCGAAGTGGTGGGCCGCGAAGCGGGCCACTGCGCTCTTGTAATCAATACAAGAAATATCTGCAAAACACCGCATTCCTGAAACAGGTGGAACGCAAACTGCGTGAACAGCCCGGGGTCGTCGTCCTGGAAGGGTGGAGGCCCGCATGGCCCGTATGAACAGCGCGTCTTAACGGAGGGGAAGACACTCGGGATATTGGAACCCGAAAGGTTTTTCATTCGCATTATAAATTCAAGTCAGATAGTTGCGAACCCAGCATGCGCTGCAACTCAGAGAGTTCTTTACAAGTTGCGCCAGGGCAAACGTGGTTTAACGTGGATCGGTCGAAGTCCACTAGACAGAAGGCGCCACAGGGACGGCGGAGGATGTTCCGCGGCGGCCACGTCGCCGTGGACGACGCCGGCGGAATGAAGCCGGCGCAGAGTGTTGTAGAGGAGAATTCTGGAACGTTGGATCAGCATAGAAAGACGAATAAGGACCGGGGGATATTTGCGTACTTTTCCTGATGCGTCAGACCCAGATCGTCGCGGCGAATCTCGTACTCCGAGAGCACGGTGCCGGCATTTTCGAGAATCAGCCCGCCCCAGGGGTCGTAGTGTGGTTTGACGACGGCGTGGAGGGTGGGGACAATGACCGCCAGATGCGCGATCGCGGCGTAGACGTCAAACTCGTGGATGAGCAAATTGATGTCCTCGATTGCGTAGGTCTTTAGGACCACGCGTAACGATTTCTCGCCCTCCATTGCGAAAGTCCCGTGGTTGTATGGCGGCCGTGTGGCCGCCGCGCGATTTGAATGAGTCGATGGTGAGAAAGTATGGCGACGGCGAGGAGAGGGTTGATATGGGCGTCGAAACAAACGAAGAGGTGGAGTAGGCGACCAGGTCTGCGCGCAACATTGGATCGAGCGGAACATCATCCAGGGGAAGCCACGGAAACGGCCCCGGGTGGTGGAGAATCTGGGATGAGTTAGCTGGGCAGTTTTCGATCTTGGGAGAGAGAATATACCGCGTAGGATGGTGGCTCATAGTGCTCTTGGTCCTGGGCTGCCCAATCCGCCCACGGATCCGTGGCTAGTAGTGGATTCTCCAGGTTCAGGCGGCGGCAAAAGGGTCGTGGACAAGAAATTAAGAGGCTGATCGGCGAGGTCGAAAATAACATAGTGGCGGGTCCAGTTCTCTGGACTGACGTTAATTTCGGATGTACCCGCTAGTAGACAAACCTGAAAATAAAATAGGAAATATGAAGCACAGATATAAGCCGCCGTAATGACAGTGGGAAAAATGGAAGAATACAAACAGGTGCAATGTGATACGAGGCATCTGCTTAATACATGAGGTATATATATACCTTGCGTTGGCTGCTCTGAAATAACATTAATCCTCCGGCCACAGGAGGGGGAAGAATCCCAATGCAGCTGCATGACCTACACCAGATTTTAGGAGTACTCAGTGACGGTTGTAAATGATTGCCCGGATGCAGTGCAAGGGCAGTACCACCTCCAGAGGTTTGCGTGTGGCCCAGGCCAAAATATGCGAGGTTGCCGAACACGGGACTCCATCTATTTATAAAATTACGCCTGTCTGTTTGTCCGAAATATTTTCAAACTCAGCTATCTCCGATCGACAATGGCGTCTATGCTGAGGAGTCGGCGACGCCGGCTCCCCCCGGACCACATCTTCTGTTTGATTCGGAAACGAATGCGGCCAGAGTGTGCCGCTCCGCACAATCACCTTCCATCACTTCTCTTTCAAATAGGCTCGAGCCATGAGAAAAGCGGCCCAGCAGCCACTTTATAACATACAAGGGCCTGGTCGGCCGCTTCGCGGCCTCCCATTCCCTTACAATACTTTCTGAATAAAGTGGTGGGTAGTTGATTGGGAGCAAGATGACATTCAAAATTATATCGCACTTCGTTGAATTCAACTGAGTTGAGTTGGACTTTCACTCCGCCTCTGATGAAATATGTCTGTTTTTGAGATTCCTTTCTTGTTGTATGTACTGTTTTGATGTTCGCCTACTTGCTCGCCGCATCAGCCTTTGTTTCAGGGTGGTGGGAGCCATCTGTCAATGGTAGCGCCAGGGCAAAGCTTGTTGGAAAGGTGACGTCGAATGCCGCCAATGCCGAAGCATTGCTTGGCCATGTGCCGGCAGGAAAGAGTGCTCCGGAACCGGGGGGCAAATTGCCGCGGTGTACGGCGGAGATGGGCGGAGCTTAAATGGCTTCAGACGGACAGAGAAGCATAATCTTATAAAGAGAGTGAATCAGGAACACTGCTGAAGCGAAACGACGGCATATCTTTTACTGTAATATAATCATCCTCTAGCCCTAGAGAATTAGGCAAGTATTCGATCAGCACCCGAGGATTCCGTCTAAAACCTGTTGTCAACGATCGCCTGGATGCAGTGCAAGGGCAGCGCCACCTCCAGAGGTCTGCGTTTGGCCCCGGCCAAAATATATGAGGTTGCCGAACGGACATGCCACGATCACACGCCTTTCTGAGTATAGGGCCGATGACAACACAGCCCGAATTCTATTTGGCCCACTCCGAATGCTTGACCACGACTGCAGCCCGAACGCGGAGGTGAGCGATTGAGACATCAAGCAACAGATTTTCTAAACCCGGCGTCCAGTACCTGAAAATCACTGGATGTGAATTGGGTGTCGTAGTCCGAACCCTGAGCGCTATCAACCCAGGACAAGACCATCGAGCAGGGACTCGGAAGAGAAAGCAGTCAAGAGAACCGTTCTTCGTCATTCCTGCACACAAGACCATCCAGCAGGGACTCGGAAGAGAATGCAGCCGAGAGAACCGTTCTTCATCGTTCCTGCACACAAGACCATCGAGCAGGGACTCGGAAGAGAAAGCAGTCAAGAGAACCGTTCTTCGTCATTCCTGCACACAAGACCATCCAGCAGGGACTCGGAAGAGAATGCAGCCGAGAGAACCGTTCTTCATCGTTCCTGCACACAAGACCATCGAGCAGGGACTCGGAAGAGAATGCAGTCGAGAGAACAGTTCTTCGTCGTTCCTCCACACAAGACCATCGAGCAGGGACTCGGAAGAGAAAGCAGTCGAGAGAACCATTCTCCATCGTTCCTGCACACAAGCCCATCGAGCAGAAACTCGGGAGAGAACGCAGTCCCATCGAGCAGATGCTCTGAACAGAATGATACGCCAAGCCAAATGTTTCCGGAGATAGTCAGGCCCCGATAGTCCAATGGTCCTACGTGGAATCAATGCTGGATCAGCGCCGTGGAACGAAATGCGGCAACGGAACGCTGGCGCTAGTTTCAGTAAATTGGACGGTTTGGAGCCATTTCAAACGCCTTGCAAGTGGCCCAGTGTTAAGAGATATGCTGTATTTGATCGTATTACCTTGACTATCTGTGGGTGCCAATTTGACCACTTTACTGCACTGCAACCCAAAGTCAATTTTTGATGGTGTATTTTGTGAAACGGTGAGCTTCGCAGACACGCCCACACAGCGGGTTTCATGGCCATCAACACTGGTTAGGGCGACCTGCCGGCCAGCTTGTTAGTTACCAGGCCCACCTGGGCACACTGAGGAGCACAAAAAAAAACAGAACCTTATATACCGTGGGCGGTGCTGTAATGCGTAAGCAAGATGAAACACCGGGCACTAAGCCCGGCGGCTGTCTTTTACACTCCCACTCGCACACAGCCTGAGTCCCTTGGCTTTGAAAAACTTCCAGTGCATGTCGTGGGGAATGGATTTTGTAAAGATGTCGGCGACCATGTCGTCCGTCGGAACGAACCTAATGATAGCCGGTTTCGTGGCGACAAGATCATCACGGAGATAATGATACTTCCGTTGAATATTCTTGGTACGCGCACGGAACTGAATGTCTTTCGTTAGAATGATCGCTGCCTGGTTGTCGGAGTTTAAGTCGCTGGGTTTCTGTTGAGGATGACCGATGTCCTCGAAGTTCGTAGCCACGCGAGATGCGAACATTTCGCTTGACTTAGATTTCGCCGGGAGGCATTATTTCCTTTTCCATAGGGTAGACAAGGGCTTGCATTTTGAACCGCGTGACTCGGAGGGACAGAAGTCAATTGCAGCGGCTTACACTTTGAAATACATGACTCGGGGGGATTGAGGCCATTGAAGCGGCTTGCATTTGAGACGCGTGGCTCGGAGGAATAGAAGTCAATTGCAGAGGCTTACATGTTGAAACGCATGACTCGGTGGGATAGAAGGCCATTGCAGCGGCTTGCATTTTGAGACGCATGACTCGCAGGGACAGAAGTCAATTGCAGCGGCTTGCATTTTGAGACACATGACCCAGAGGGACAGAAGTCAATTGCAACGGCTTGCATTTTGAAACGCATGACTCAGGGGGGATACGCTGCAATTGACTTCTATCCCTCCGAGTCATGCGTTTCAAAATGCAAGCCACTGCAATGGCCTTCTATCCCTGGAAGTCATGCGTCTCAAAATGCAAGCCGCTACAATGGCCTTCTATCCCTGTGAGTCATGTGTTTCAAAATGTAAGCCGCTGCAATTGACCTCTATCCATGCGAGTCATGCGGCTCAAAATGCAGGCCCTTGTCTACCGAGTCCATAAAAAGTAACTTATGTAAAGGTACTTGTACTTTGCCCCTTTCGGCACGCTTGCCAAAAGTTAACTTAAGTTTTCCCACGGTTGGCGAAAACTTAGTGGTCACTTATGTCCCTACTCCTCGTGTGGTCATTAGAAGATTGTTTATGAACGTCAAGGAAGCCAAAGCCCGTAGCCCTTTTTTGCTCCCTTCCTCTCTCCCTTTTTTCTCCTTTTCCATATTCTTTCGGTTTTTTTTTTTTTTTTTTCATTGAGACAAGTAAAAATGTTACAAAGGTGACGAAATTGGTGTCCTACATGCATAACTGAAGGAAATGGTAGAAAAAAGGGAAGCGAAAAAGGGTCGAAAAAGGGCTACTGAAACCCTAGGTCTGTGACTCCGTTTTTACGGCCCTTTTTTGCTTCCTTTTATTCAGTTTATGTGGAACGAGCAGTGATAGCATCCCTCAACAGCTTCAGACTATAGTAGGTACATCAAGACATCATACATGCACTCTAACTTTTAATATTCTAGCAGACCTTTCTACTTCATTACTTGTCCTCTGTGTCGGGCACTGCTGAGGTTTCATTCCCAGGCAAACATGCACAATTTCAACCCCAGCTTGTAACCGCAAAACTGTGCCAAATTCACTTGTGCAGGCTCATTTCAAACCCAGTTTTGAATCTGACATGCTGGGGTGATAGCTAGCGAAATCTCATGAAAGATATTCGCATTTTGAACCCCATGCCCCGGAATGGCATTTTGAATCACATGCCTCATAATGCCATTTTGAACACTATTGAATGGTTTAATTCGCATTTTAAACCACATGCCCTGAAATGCCATTTTGAATCACATGCCTTGTAATGCCATTTTGAACACTATTGAATGGTTTAATTCACATTGGAGTAGTCACTCCAGAACCGCTGTCGGTGACCGCCAGGGAATCCCGCAATGTCGCTATGCAAGGGATGAAGCCAAGGAGAATCTGTCTACAACAAGCGCAAACCGCTGACTAATCGGCCCGAACCGCCGCGGACCCGCACGCTCGCACTACCGCGACATTTTAAACCACATGCCCTGAAATGCCATTTTGAATCACATGCCTCGTAATGCCATTTGCACTATCAAATGGTTTAATTCAGCCGAGAGCAGGAGGGATAAGGGCGGCCAGCCGCGAAAATTCCAAAAATTACATTCAAAATGAGAGGTCTGGTGTAAAGAATGTAATTTACATGTAATCCTTGGTGTGTAAATTACACGGCCATCTAATACCCAGCACCACGCAGTATTGTTCAGAGGGCAAAAGGACGATTTGCCGTCAAATTCTCGGCAATCAGCTTACTAAGCGCACGATTTCCGAACCGCCGTTGCCGGTGGCCACTTACTCTCAAGCAGGGTCCGGTTTTCCTGATGAAACAGCATCGCCTTTCTCCTCTCACCACGTCCTCTCACCTTCCCGGTCCCCGATTCACGCGTGCCACGCGTCTTCCCGTGATCTCACCGTCTCGCATCCACTGCGTTCCGACCCCCTGTAGGCACACCCTTGCCTACGTTCGTCTACATGGGGCAAAGTGCGTCGATCGCCGTAGGCAAGTGGATATCGGCACAGCGTTGCCTACGTTCGCCTACGTTCGTCTACGTCAGCCTACATCAGGTAGACATACTTTGCATAAGTTTGTCCATGGCCGTAGACACACTTGGCCTACACCTTGCTCCCTCAAAACTTCCAAATTAACCTCTATGTGCGAGCTCAGGCAGCGAGCTTGCGAGCCGCCTGAGTGGAAGGCAAGGTGGCACGGATGATCTAGCGTAGTCTTCGCCTCGCATGTAGATTAGATTGCATCACAATCTAATCTGGCTGGTCAGCGGCACAGCCTCAAGCTTCTTCCTCTGTGCACTCGACATCAAAACCAGCAAGCTCTCTTCCTGCTCGTCCCCGTCCACATCGACGCGTCTTTCGAGCCACCAAGCCTTCCTGCTGCGGTTTCACTGTAGCTTTTAAGACTCCAGCCCTCTAGCTTTACAAGTTCCCCGTCTTTCACAACGTCTTCACCAGCATACTCTCCGGCTTCTTACGACCCAGACGGCATGACGACGACCGAACAAACGACTCGAAACTCCTTGGCTTCGCGCCAGTGAATCATTGGCTTCGCGCCGGTGACTTTGGCTTCGTGCTAGGGAATGACCCAACAAGTACTTCAAATCTGGAACAGACACCTCGTACGTCCGCCTGTGGTCTCTGTTTTTTCACCTCCCTGCAGATTTCGACCTCCGGGCTTGCCGCAAAACGCCAGGGACAAGTTTCACACGATCAACGGCCGAGGGCTCGCGCGCCTTCCTGTCCATCTCCCGTCATGCGTATAGCTCGGCGGGCCGTCCTCCGTCTCAGCGTACTCGAGCTCGACCTCCCTGATGCTCCCCCCGCCGTCCGTGTCCTCGCTGAGGTAGCCCGCCGCGGGCACCGCCGCCGCCACTGGGCTCGACACTCCCCCCTGGTTGCTCGCGACGAGGTGCCGCGCACACAGCGCGCTCAGGTCGTCCCGCCCCCATGATGTCCTCCTTGCGCTGCGTGTGGAGCTTTAGATCATGCCGCCGCCGCCGTCGCGTCATTGCGCCCCTCGAGGAGGAACTTGTGCGCCGCCGCGCTCGGCGGCCCCAGTGTGCACCGCGGCAGGAAGAGGCTGAACAGCGGCTTGCGGTCGTCTGCTACCGCGCACTCATTCAGGAACCCCGCGGAGGTGAGAATGAAGACGCTCTCGCTGTAGGCGCGCGTGAAGCGCTTCTTGCGCTTGAGCAGGCCTGTCGCGTCGCTCGAGTTGGCGCGGTGCGGGGACACGACCGCTGCGGTGCCGCGCGCGGGCGTAATTCACACGCGCTCCCGAGCTAGCTGTCTCTTCTGCCTCCTGCACCCGTCTCGTCTCTGCCCAGCGTGCCCTCCCCGCACACAAGGGGTCCCGACGCCATATCCACGCCTGTCGCGGTCCAGATCCTGCCCCCGCAAGGCCTCCGTTGCTTCCCATACCCCCGTGCCTCTGCCACTACTTCCACCGTCTCCACACGTTACCGCCGCACACGCCGCAACAAAGCCCTCGCCTGCTCAGAGGGCCCCCGCCCTTCATGTCCTACTGATCGCGCGGCTGGCGCTCAAGCTTGTGCGGAACGCGCGGGACGAGGGGCGATGTTCCGCCAGTCGATGAGGGAAAGTGGTGGGCTGCTGAATCATCCTGCTGAACCATTGGACCCGCCGATGTGGAGCACAACATGAGACTCGAGTACCCGAAGACGGAAACCAACGCCGGACTCTGTCGAAAATTATCGAAAGCCGATGCGTGCTTGCTATCGACTTCATCTTCGAAAGAAGACTTTCCGACAAGATTTTGGCATAGTCCCGGCCATGGCAGAGCTAGTGAGTCTTGATTTGGATCGTCCTACCCCTCCCCGCCTTAGATGGCATTCCCCCTCGTTCGTCTTTCTCCTCGTTCCTCGCGTAGTCTGGTCCCTGCATACAGGGACCAGCTGCATCTCGTGGGCTGGTCATTGCCTATCGGCGATACCGCTTCCTCTCCTCGTCTCGGCTCAAGGGGCAGGTGCTATTTGGCGCTGTGGTCCCCTAGCCTGCTGGTCGGTCGCTTTACGCGACGCAGCTCCTCATTGCTTCACTGGTCAGGCGCCTTTGCGGCGTCGCAGTCGTAGCCTGCTGGTCGGTCGCTTCACGCGACGCAGCTCCTCGTTACTTCACTGGTCAGGTGCCTTGGCGGCGTCGCAGTTGTAGCCTGCTGTTCAGTCGCTTCGCGCGATACAGCTCCTCGTTGCTGGTCGGTTGCTTCGCGCAACGCAGCTCCTCGTTTCTTCCCTGGTCAGGCGCCTTTGCGGCGTCGCAGTCATCGTCTGAGGCTTAGTCGCAGCCTGCTGGTCGGTCGCTTCGCGCGACGCAGCTCCTCATTTTTTCACTGGTCAGGCGATTTCAGCTTCTTTGTTTCGCCTCGAGCTAGGGGATGGGCGTCTTCGGCGCTGCTGTCTC
Organism: Mycena olivaceomarginata; assembly: GCA_029378375.1. NCBI lineage: Eukaryota > Fungi > Basidiomycota > Agaricomycetes > Agaricales > Mycenaceae > Mycena > Mycena olivaceomarginata. The sequence continues at coordinate 21,803 of JARKIC010000178.1, read as the reverse complement.
CTAGCTGGCTGTTCGTTGCTTCACGCAACGCAGCTCTTTCTTCGCTGGTCAGGCGTCCCAGCGGCGTTGCAGTCTCTTCGATCTGTGGTGTCTGTTCCCTGTATACAGGGAACACACGCTCTTCGTGGGTTGACATTGCTGTTCAGCGATGCATCCTTTTCTACTCGTCACGGCTCAGCCGGCTGCTCGTCTGCTCCACACGATGTAGCTTCCTCGATTTTCTTTGATGTTCAGGCACCTATACGGTGTCGCAGTCATCGCTCGGGGGTCAGTCGTCCTGCGGACGCGGACTCTTCCCTGTGTTATATTTTCTTCATATTCTTCCTTGCGGCTACTCAGCGCGCGTCTTTTTCTCGTCCATCGGCAGATTCAGGTCTCGGACCGGAACCTCGCCTCTCGCCTCTTCCTGTCGTTCTCAGCTCATCCTCCTCGTCATCGTTCATCTTCAAGTCGACGGCACTTTTCCGGTGTCACATTGACCGTGAGGGTCTGTTGTCCAGTATGACGTAGACCTCCTCCTTGATAAATACTTTTTACTGGTGCCTGCTTTCCCGCAATGCCGATCCCCATCTATGACAACAACCTCCCATTCACTCTCCTGTTCCAACCATCGAGCTAGCCACCTACTCTCCCATTGTATTCTCGCATACCTATATTCTGCTATTCAAGAAACTGCATCCATCTGAAATTTTTAACCTCCTGCTCCATCCAAATTGCCCTGCTTTTGTTCATTCACTGTGGTACCTACCATCCATTTTTGTGTCAGCATCATCAACATATAATTTTGGATTGTTCTATCCCTCCCAGCCTCAGACGGCATACCCCCTCGTTCCTCTTTCTCCTCGTCCTCTCGCAGTCTGGGTCTTGCATACAGGGGACAGCTGCCCTCGTTGGCTGGTGATTGCCTCTTGGCATGTTTGCCTCTTCTTGTCTCGGTCTTCTCTGTCTTAGATGGCATTCCCTCTCGTTCCTCTTTATCCTCGTCCTCGCACAGTCTAGGTTGTGTATACAGGGAACATCTGCTCCTCGGGGATTTGGGATCGCCTCTTCTCCTCTTTTCCTCGTCTTGGCCCTCTCCGCTTTAGATGGCATTGCCTCTCGTTCCTCTTTCTCCTCATCCTCGTGCAGTCTAGGTTCTGCATACAGGAGACAGCTACCCCTCGTTGGCTTGGGATTGCCTCATGGCAATTCAACCTCTTCTCCTCGTCTCGGCCCCCTCCACCTTAGATGGCATTCCCTCTCGTTCCCCTTTATCCTCGTCCTCGTGCAGTCTGGGTTCCGTATACAGGGAACATCTGCTCCTCAGGCACTTGGTTTGCCTCTTTGCCTCTTCTCAGTCCTCTTTCTCCTCGTCTTCGCGCAGTCTGGGTTCCGCATACACTCCTCAGGGACTTGGGATTGCCTCCTCTCCTCTGCTCCTCGTCTCAGCCCTCTCCACCTTAGATGGGTTTCTGCCCCTTTTCTTCTCTCCCTTCGTCCTCGTGCAGTCTGGGCTCTGCATAGAGAGAACAGCTGCTCTTTGGGGGCGGGGGATTGCCTCTTGGTGATTCAGCCTTTTCTCCTTATCTTGGCCTTCTCTACCTTAGATGGCATGCCCCTTGTTCTCCTCGTCCTCGCGCAGTCTGGGTCCTGCATCCAGGGAACAGCTGCTCCTCGTTGGCTGGTGTTTGCCTATTGGCGATACAGCTTCTTCTCCTTGTCTCGGCTTGAGGAGCAGGTGCTATTTGGCGCTGCAGTCTCCTAGCCTGCGGGTCAGTCGCTTTCACGCAACGCAGCTCCTCGTTTCTTCACTGATTAGGCGCCTTTGCGGCGTCTCAGTAATCGTTTGAGGCTCAGTCGTAGCCTCCTGGTCGGTTGCTTCACGCAACGCAGCTCCTTGTTTCTTCCCTGGTCAGGCGCATTTGCAGCGTCGCAGTCATCGCTCGAGGCTCACTCGTAGCCTGCTGGTCGGTCGCTTCGTGCGGCATAGCTCCTCATTTTGTCACTTGTCAGGCGCCTTCGCAGCGTCGCAGTCGTCGCTCGACAGTCAGTTGCAGTCATCGCTGGACAGGCAGTTGCAGCCTGCTGGTCGGTTGCTTCGCATCACCTCAAATGAAAACTTCCATCTTCCCGAGGATCTCAAAAGCGCTTTTCATAGACGTGGATGGACCCCCTCGATCGAACTGAGCGCGTGTCGCGTGCTCCTGTCGACCCTCTAGACATTGTTCACAGTTTGGACTTGCTCCCTCATTTCTCCTCGCTATCTGGTCGCACAGCCCACCAGGACCTCGTGATGTCATCGACTCCTTCTCTCGCTTCTCTTGATCTTGCACGTTTTGTACTGGCTTGCTCTTCATCTATTTCGGCTGCGCAGGAACACCTGCCTCAACCGGATTCTTCTTTGCATCACAACTCCACTCCCTCGTTTATCGGTTCATTGGGCAATTTGCCCTCTTTCACTGGCTCTTCAAGCCTCTGTCCTCTGTCCTCGCCACTTGTTCAGGCCTCCTTTATTCAGTCCAAAAATACTTGGATCTTCGGGTGCATTGGCTGCTGCTTGGACGTGTGTTTTCACAGATGTGGATGGACCTCCTTGAGTGGACTGAGCACGTCCTGCGCGCTCCTGTCGACCCTCTTGCTATCGCTCGCACATTTGTTGTGTTAACAGATACTTGATCGCTACGGCACACTGTCCCGTCTTCCGAACACACAGTCTATCATGATATCATGACTATTTCTTCTTCTCTTACCATCGCCTCGATCAACCGTCTTGCATGCTACCTGTCTGGTTCTGTCTCCCCCTCTTCGGCTGTGCAGGAACGGTTGTCTCAATCAATTCCTCCTCTGCATCGCAGCTCTTTCGCCCCACTCGCTTGTTCATCTATTCGTTGTGCAATTGGCCCCAGTCACGGTCTCTTCAAGCCTCTGGCCTCACCCTTGTCTAAATCTTTGTTCACTTGCGCCAGACGACCTGGCTCTTCGGTCACCACTGTCGCCCAGGACTCCACTATCCTCTTTTCACTTTTCCCATCCCTTGTTTCGTCGCCTTCACATCCTCACCATCAGCGCGGAGTCAGCATTGACGCGCCGCGCGAGCATCCTCAATCATCCCCAGCCCTCGCAGCGAGGTCCGCTGGCTTGCCTCGGCAGTCCTTCCCCCAAGGTCGCTCGCCATGCCAGGGTGAAGGACTGTAGAACATCCATCAGCTGCTCAAAATCTTTTTTGGACACGGCTATCGCATAGGCGGCCCCCTCGAACTCCTTCTTACTGGTGTCGCGCCCGAGATCATCATGAAGTTGGGCGGATGGACATTGCTGTGCTTCTTAATTGATTGGTGTCGCCTTGACCGTTTCACCCCTCGAGCTCTTGTTCGGAATTGGCTCAGTCTCATGGTCTTGGGTCCAACACTGCATCTCTCAATTTCGATTAGATCAGTTCCTCGCGTCCATTTCTTCTAACCTTCGTACTCTACTTCAATCGACCTTTTCTTGATGTTCCTGGTGTGTTTTGTACGATCCATGAACTGATATTTTTCTTTTCCTCTTTTCTTCTCCTCCGCTTTGCCGTGGTGTGGGGCCCTCGGGCCCTCCTTCTGTTGCCCTCGCACGCGCCTTTGGCGCTTGGTTGCTGCGCTCCGTTTGGGTTGCTTCGGGTCTCCTTCATCAGACCCGTGGTTGCCTTTGCGTACGGGTTCGGCTTGTTCCGCGTTCCGTTTCACTCCGACGCGCTTTCCCGCAGATCTCCCTCTGCGTGGCAAAGCCCCTCGGCCGGAACGGCCGATCCCCCCGCAAACCACACACACACCTCTTCTCTGGTCTGCATAGCAGACACGCAGCGTATAGCGCTGCTCTTCTCCACATCACATCTCATCCTCTACGCGGCCTTGAAGACACGACCACCTTGCTCGGTCTTTAAAATCATTTCTTGGTCTACATCTGGCTATGTTTGTCTACCTTGGTCTACTGCGATAGACCAATGTAGGCATACGTAGACCAATGTAGACTCACGTACACTAACGGTGTCTACACGCTGTAGGCATATGTAGGCAAACACCCTTGTCTACCTCTTGTCTACGCCGGTAGACACAGCATGTGCCTACATGGGGTTGGAACACAGTGATCGGCTCTCCTCTCTAGTTCTTACCTATTTCTAATTTGTAACCGGTTTCCTTTTTTTGTTGCTTGTCTCGTGCACTCTCCATGTTTTCCCTGATCCAGCAGTACCTTATCCTCTTCTATATCTCCTGGTGAGTTTCATGTTCATTATTTTTTCCCTTACTTTCCTATGTTGCATCCATATTTTTTTTCCAATAAATCACTTTTGTATCATCCTCGAAGCCAAGTATTAAGCTTTTATTCGTCTACGCCGTCTTCACTTTGCTCCGTGTCGTTGGCGGGATCTACGAAACTCTAACGGCATACTCATTTTAAACTCGTCACATTCAGCAACAAGGACGGCACATTCGATAAAGCCCGGCAGGGATGTGCCGTGTTTCCCTCACCGCCAGACGAATGCACGGCACATGATCTATTGTGGTGGTTCGACTATTTCGGGATCGCAATATTGATGGTGTCGTGTCCGGACCGTAGAGCCGAGAAAGCGTGGAATTTTTCCCCCCGTAACATGTTTCTGCGTCCTTGGATTGGCAAGATTAACCCATGACCTCCACTGCCTCCACAGCTTCGAGAAAATGTCAACACATTAGGGCATCAAACCGTCCCGTAATTTTACGGGACGACGGGCCGTAAAAACGGTTACATACCCGTACCGTCGGTGCCTCCAGAGCAACCTCACACGGCACGGTTACGCTCCAGTTAGACCCGTATACAGGGTGCCCGTACCCGCCCGTTTACGCGTAAACGGGCTTACAATTTTGGCTCCGCCATAACCGGGTCGGCATCACTTCGCGTCCCTTCCACCACCACCGGCGGTGTCGCCCCCCAAGCGGGGCTCGCGTATGCGACTGTTGGCCCTGGCCCCTGCCCAGAACTGGCATGTATCCAGGCTATCCCAAGTTATCTAACACCGGCGCATTGCTGGCCCGACCGCGGAGTCGTCCGCAGTTTATATTTTCCCGAGCTTGAATTACTTCTGCTGCACACCTGTGTCAATTATTTCCTTGGACCGTGCATTCCGACGATAATATAGCCATATTTCTTTCCGCTCATGCCTGTGCTGGGCTATGTCTGTGTCAATTACTTCTCGTGGACCGTAAATCTCGGGAATAATACGGCCATAATTTTTCCCCTCGTAGCTGCGGCGCGCTCGTATCAGTTATTTCTCAGGGACCGCGAATTACGATGGCCATATTTGTCCGTTCATGCCTACTAGTATGCTAGGGTGTCAATTATTTTCTCCTCGTAGCTGCGGCGCGATTCAGGGACCCTGAATTGCGACAATGATATTTGCCCTGAAAAATGATTGTCGATGGTGTATTTAACACCTGAGGACGATTTTCGCTTTCCGACACATCCCGGGCACCCAGCATGCCTGAGGCGCTTATAAAATATGATGAACGCCCCTCGCGGAAAGCATCTCCCAAGTGAGCCATGATCTTCCTATACAAACTCTGCTGCTGACATGTTAATTACCGCCCCTGCAGCTCGAGGAACTCTCTTTCCATCCCGCCCAGAGGCCCTTGTCTTCCATGCGGTGCTGTGGGTACTGGTTAATTAGCACTATTCTTGCTGCCTGTGGCCGCCAGTTTGACCGCAATTGTGGCACTTGGCTCTCGTCTTGGAATCTTCAGCCACAGCTCACCTGAGGAGCTTGCTTATGTCTTGGTATACCTGTCCACTTACGCTGGTTCAACGTTGGTATTTCTTGGTGGGTTGGCTGACGAATTTCGATCATTCCATAAAATTGACTATCAATCGTAGCGAGCATTGCTCAGTCACCTTGAATATTCGAAACTGGACTTGCAATCTCACTATGACATCCATTATGCCCCTGCGCCGGCCTCGATCCAGTTCTCCCCCACCCCGCAAGGCCCCGAGGCCGTCTCCCCCCAGAAAGTCGATTTCACCAGCCGTTATACAAAGTGCGCCGGAGGCATGTCGACATCGGATGAACTCGCTGAGTATTTCCGCATCACCAGCGTCCCTGAGCCCTTCGATGGAGTTGATCCCCTTCAATGGTGGTACAGCCGACGTCGCCAGTTCCCTCATTTATACCGCCTCGTCCGCAATATCCTCTGCACTCCTGGTATGTCTGCTTAATCCCCGAATTTTTATCACTGACGGAATTTTTAGGCTCAGCCGTTGCAGTCGAGCGGATTTTCTCGGGTGGTCGTGATACCATCGGGCTTCATCGCGCAAGTTTAAAAGCTGAAACGATTCAGACCCTGATGTTTGTCAAGGCGCGGTTGAGGTTAGCGCGCAAGGCTATCATCGACTTGGTTGGCGACGAGGATGATTCTAACTAGTTCCGCTGCATAGATCCACTTAAATACATTTTTTTTTGCTGGACTAAGTGTTTCAAGTGAACTCCCCGTAAAATACGGCGTATACGTACGGTACGTAGGCAACCCGTCCCGTCTGACCTTCCATACTTGGTCAACGTACGGGTAGAGCCGTGGCGTACGAAAATTACGGCGTAAACTTTACGCCCGTGGGCGTAATACGGACGTTTTGATGCCCTACAACACATTTTTGGGTACCCTGCACCAGAGGCTTGGTATCTCTGACGGCGGTCTATCTCGAGCTACGGTCAGTCGAGCAACACCTACGTCATCAATACCCCGATACCCATACAGAATAATAGGCCAGAGTTTGACTTGCGCTGGCCGGAAACAATATTAATGTCGCGCCCGCTTGAGCGCCAAGTAACTTACACTCACCTACAGGATTGGCCGCCATTCGGACCGGTCAAGCGAGCTCCCATCAGCGGAAGCAAAGCGCAGCTTACTTTGTTTCTTTAAATTTCCGTCTCGTCTCATCTTCTCGGCCCCCGAATCAGCTGTAACACGCGTCTCACCGTATTTTCATCACCTCGAACTCCCTCGCAGTTCTCCTCTATCTACTTTTCATCTATCACACTCATCCTGGCTGTCTCCGAGTCGCGCCGTCTCCGTATCTTTACTGTTCCAGTAGTGTCTCGCTCTCTTCCCATAAATCACTTATGCCTCATCTCAGAAGTCAAACCATTTGAGTCTATTCGTCTACATCTATGCATTCCCCTCGTCTCCGTCTACGCCTACATTTTTCATCTTCGGCTTCGTCTTCACTCCCGTCTACACACTCTTGCAACTGTGGACGTCAGGCGCTGTCTTGTGGACTTCGGATCCATCTCAAAGGCAGTACGGCTCTGGATCACGGCTGCAAGCGTGAGTGAGGCTGAGAGGGAAAGCCTTGATCTGAGCGACCATGACAAAATTGAGGTACACTTGTCATGGGTATGAGGAAAATGCATTCTTTATGTCATTGTAACTGAGCTCAATTTCAAAGTGCCTAGGTCATACATGTATTATTGCATTTTCCCCTGTCTATGCTACACTTCTGGTTTGCTTGGGCTGATTTAGTGGCAAAATACGACCAAATGTTCTGCACACGTCGAGGTGCGTGGATTTTATGGCTCCGATGTTTTTTTGAGTTGCTCCACAAACTATCCCACGTCTCAGATAGGAACCCTGAGCACTCAAAAGTATTTACGTAGAATGATCGGTCGAGAATTGAAGGCACAGGATGCGACTTTCTGATGGTATGCAAATACAACCAAATGTTCTGCGCACGTCGAGGTGCGTGGATTCTATGGCTCCGATACTTTTTTGAATCGCTCCAGAAACTATCCCAAGTCTCAGATAGGAACCCTGAGCACCTAAAAGTATTTACGTAGAAGGATCGGTGAAGAATAGAAGGCACAAGATGCGACTTTTTGATGGTATGCAAATACAATCAAATGTTCTGCACACGTCGAGGTGCGCGAATTTTATGGCTCCGATATTTTTCTGAATCGCTCCAAAAACTATCCCAAGTCTTAGATAGGAACCCTGAGCACCTAAAGGTATTTAAGTAGAAGGATTGGTGAAGAATAGAAGGCACAAGATGCGACTTTTTGATGGTATGCAAATACAATCAAATGTTCTGCACACGTCCAGGTGCGCGGATTTTATGGCTCCGATGTTTTTTTTGAATCGCTCCAAAAACTATCCCAAGTCTCAGATAGGAGCCCTGAACACTTAAAAGCATTTATGTAGAATGATCGGTCGAGAATAAAAGGCACAGGACGCAACTTTATGATGGTATGCAAATCCAACCAGATGTTGTGCATGCATCAAGGTGCGCTTTGCACTCCTCCCCAGATTGAACGTACTCTCAAATGGCACACCGATATCCCAAGTCTTGGGAAACCAATGAATAATATTTGTGAAGGTATTACGACCACACTCTAAGGTGAAAAGCTGCTTCTGAGTAATGTACGAACTTCCATTAACTACAGGTGCATGAAAACAGTATTTTGGCCACTGTGCAATCATTTCAAGCCGGATTTTGACGGGGTCTTGCTGGGAGGATAGCCAGCGAAATTCCGGTTCAGACTGTCTCTTCAGATTTATTTTGACGGCTCTGGTGCTTTTGAAAAGGAGCTCAGGACTCTCCATGCCAATCCAAACAAATGCAGGCCATCACCAAACAATGTGTTGAGATTTTGCATCAAAACAGTATTTTGGCCACTGTGCAATCATTTCAAGCCGGATTTTGACGGGGTCTTGCTGGGAGGATAGCTAGCGAAATTCCGGTTCAGACTGTGTGCAGTACCTGGTTGAAACAAATGTTTACACAGATGACGATGGTGATGATGTGTCTGGGAGGCTCCACAAATCCGGCAACGTTGTAATGCAACTGGGTGAGAAAGGTTCCGATGTCAATGCTACTGGTGGGGTGCAACAACTGTCATCTTGCGTGTGCTCAGCGTTACTCGGACTACAGATGAGAAAGAAAGAACCGCACTACATTATGCTGCTGAGGGCGGTCACCTCAATGTCGTACGGTACCTAGTCAAGCAAGGTGCAGAGATTGAAGCCAGTGGTATGTCAGGAATTTCACTTCTTGGATGCGCTCAGGATGACTTGGGCCGCAGATGAGGATGGGAAGACCAGTCTTTATATCGCTACTCAAAGCGGTTACCTCGAGGTAATGGAGTGTCGAGTGGGGAGCGGTGCGAACACAAATGGCCAAGGTGTGTCCAGATCGTTGAAATTCCTCGCGCGCGCTGAGTCAGAATTGAGGACCCAATGAACAACTAGTCTCCATATTGCTTCTGGAAGAAAGCGCATTGACGTCGTAAGGTTCCTGCTAGATCACGGCGCGAACGTTAAAGCCCGTAGTACGTTGGAGCATCCCAGGGTCTGCTTCGTGTGCTTATTGCTCGGGTTTCAGAAATGAACGGGGTAACCAGCCTCTGGATTGCGTCTAAGAATGGCCACCTCGACGTCGTGATGCTGCTGATGGAGAAAAGCGCGAACATCGAAGCCAGCAGTGCGTCGGATCGTGCCACGAGCCGCTTTGTGTGCTTATTGTTTGAATGTCAGACAAGAACGACGCAACCAGCCTCTGGATGGCTTCCCAGAACGGTCACCCAGACGTTGTGAAGCTTCTGTTGGCGAGAAACGCGAACATCGAAGCCTGTCGTACGTCGGATCGTGCGAGGGGCCGCTTTGTGTGCTTATTGTTTGAAAGTCAGACAAGGACGGCGCAACCAGCCTCTGGAAGGCTTCCCAAAACGGTCACCCCGACGTTGTGAAGCTTCTGTTGGCGAGAAACGCGAACATCGAAGCCCGTCGTACGTCGGATCATCCCAGGGGCTGCTTTGTGATGCTGATTGTTCGAATTTGAGGCACGGACGGAGTAACTAGCCTCCTCATCGCCTCAAAAAACGGTCACCACGACGTCGCGGAGCTCCTGTGCGACGGTGCAAAAATCAAAGCCGCCACTCCTCGAATTGAGAGCGAGTAAAGAAGAATAGAATGATGATTATTAGGGCTTGAAGAGCGCACCTTATATACTACTCAGAATGTAATCTAGAACTACCTACAAGTCTTTGAACAAAGCTCGAAAGCACGGCGGAGAGAACCACGAGGCATGGAGCGGGAAGGATTGTGGTCGTCCAGCGGGACGCGGGAGGGTAGGGCGATAGAACTGGAAAAGTCACATTCTTCGCGTCAGCCACCGATAAGCGCCGTGCGAGTCGGGGCGTGTCCTGCGCAAGTGGTCAATATCGAAGAGGGACCGAGCAGGACGCAGGAGGAGGGGCAGGGAGGAGGAGCAGGGAGGAGGAGCAGGGAGGGGGCGGAAGAGCGGGGGTAGGGGCACCCCGTGCGTCCGAGGAAGAAAAAGCAGAAAGATGACACACCATCTCCACTCCCCATTCGCATTCCCGTGTGTACGCCTCCTCCGCCCACCTGCACCGACCCCGCGCCGCCTCGTAAGCGTGCCCCCTCAACCCCCATCGACGTCCCGTGCTGCACCGCGACTCGCACCCCTCTTCGTCCCCACCCCCTTCTCGTGCCCGTCCCCCGCCTCCTGCGGAAGAAAAAGGAGAAGAATCACACACCATCCCCATTCCCGTCTATACACCTCCGCCCAGACCAAGAGGTGAGTGATAGTAAAGTCGGTGACCGCTCGGGGTAAATTAGCTCCAGAGTTATGGAAAGGGCAGGGAAAGTGCAGTATGCACCGGATGATGCTTTGACGCTGAGAGGCTGTTAAAATCTCAGGGAGGGGATGCGAGGCCGCGAAGTGGCCGAGCAGCCGCTTGTGAATTCAACATGGAAGCTGATCGAGACGACAGAAGGTTGACGAACAACCCGAGCCAGAAATGCGAGTCAGTATCGAACCAGCTGTTACATAAGGCAAGCACGACTCCATGATCAGCCTACATGGCCCGGCGTACGCTGGAGGCTACGCAAAACATCCGGCGGTCTGGGCAGATGGCTGGCGCATATATTGTGAGGATGGAGCAAGCAGACAGCCCTGCTCAATATGAAACTTTCTGTGTCCTCCAAATTTTTTTAGCATGCTCAGGGCGCAAATGTGGACCAAAACAAGGTCCCAGCGAACACATCAACACGATCACGGACTCGGAGGACGCGCCTCTGGCGGTCTAGGCATCAAAACATGACTTGGTATGGAGACCTAATTTCTCGAGCTTAATTGGGAGGTGATAACCAGCACTCTTCAGATTTCCTGTTGCTACCCTCGCCATTGAGCCTAGGGCTTTGAAGGTCTTCATTCTAAAGGGAGGCGGTGCTGTGAGGACCGTATCCTGTTGGTCTAGGCCTCACAACATGACCTGGTATGGAGACCTGGTTTCTAGAGCTTGATTGGGAGGTGATAGCCAGCGCGATTCTAAGCAAAACTGCATCTTCAGATTTCCTGTTGCCTCCCTCATCATTGAGCCTGTTGCACTGAAGCTCTTCATTCTAAAGGGAGGCGGTGCCGTGAGGACCTTATTCCATCTGGTCCGAGTCAATAACAACGGCAATTCCTGGCACAGAATCAGAGGACGTGTCCAGCCACCGTCAAAAGCATGACTTGAGACCTACTTTCTCTAGCAGGATTGGAAGGTGATAGCGAGTGCGATTCTGAGCAAAACCGTCTCTTCAGATTTCCCATTGCCGCCCTCGTCATTAAGCCTGTGGCTTTGAAGCTCTTCATTCTGTGTTATTTGGCATTGTGCCGACAAAACGTGAAATTTTATGAAGAGCGATTTCTTTCGGTTGAATTCGGGATGATAGCCATCGCGATTTTGAACAAAACTGTCTCCGACTTCCTCCTGCTAGCCTGGTCGTTAATCCAAGGGCTTGGCAGCTCTTCATTCTTGACAGAGGCGGTGCTGTATTTCGGCCGGGCCGACTCAATAGCGTCGGGAATTCACACAACACACTGCGTGTTATTTGGCATTGTATACAGCCTGAAAGTACTCATAAAAGCGATCACATACTCCGAAAAAAAGTAAGCGGAAATTTCGTTTCAGGGGCACATAACCAGGTTTTTTCCCGTTTCTTCGGTACAGATTCTTAGTCTTCAGGAAATTTTTCATTGGATATGGCAGTTAACCTTGAGGTATGTTAATTCTATGCTAAGTGTGGGAATAACTGTATTCAGCAATTAACAATTGTCTTGACCATATTCCTTAAAGTATTAAGGCCCCGTAAATAGTTTTAGATATGTTGGAATGCACACACAAGATTTTGTGGCTCGCAGGCCATCCTACGGGCCTAGGTGAATAAATTAACGGGCAGAAAAATCACACCCTTGATCACAAAAATGATTAAACCGGATGATCTAGCACAAAGAAAGCAGAATAGATGGTTTTTTGTGTCAGGGCAGGTCAAGGGAGACCCCAGGGGTATTTTTGAGTAAGAGTTTGCCCTGAGCCACCTGCTTTCTCAAGCGGCAGGCCCATTCCTAATTTCCGGTTACTTTTGGTCATGATGAGTACATATGATGGTTGACCCAAATCCATTGAGAATTGGGCTTGCAACCGCTGCTCCAAGTTGACTATTTTTAGTATCCAGAGAAAACTTCATGCATCCACTGCAGTCCCCGTCAAAAAAAAAAAAAAATGAGCTGAAATGAGTCCATACGGTGGAATTTGATGTTCCGCTGGACAATTCGGCACAGTGGCCGGATCTGGAACTGTGTGGGAACCAATTGCTTTCCTTCCTCAAGGTTCCCGTGCCGCGACGCCGGCAATTGAATTGCAGTTGTTTTGGTTGACATTCAGAGCCCCCAGGGCTCGCACAAAATGACCGAGGCACTAGGAATGATTCCGAGGAGACAGTCCTGACTGAAATTTTGCTGGCTATCACGCCAAGTAGTCCGCTTCAAAAGAGGAGCTGAAATGAGTCCATACAGTGCAATCGATGTTCTGCTGCACACTTCGGCAGCCGTCGGTTGATTTGCAGTTGTGGTTGTTTTGGTTGACATTCAGAGCCCCCAAGCTTCGCACAAAATGACCGCGGCAACAGGAAGGATTCTGAGCAGACAGTCCTGACTGAAATTCGCTGGCTATCACGCCAGGGGGATCCCCGTCGAAAAATATGCTGAAATGAGCCCATATGGTCCAATTTGATGTTTCTGCTGCACCGTTCGGCACGGCGCGCCGAAGCCGGCAATTGAATTGCAGTTCCTGTGGGATTCTGAGGTGACAGTCCTGACCAAAATTTCGCAATGCACCAGGAAAATTGAAGGTGGGGGCGCCCTCCGCATTTTCATTGCCGAGAGGATGAGCCTATTTTCAAGGCAAACGGACAAGAAATGAGCTCAGAATTGCTGTTGTGGTCAAAACTGACGAAAAACAGAAAGAAAAAATCCGCGCCTTAAGTTCCGCAAACAGCTGTAAAGGCTTCACACAGCAGTAATCCTATATGATAGCAGACAAAAGTTCAAGACAAACCGCAATTTCGATCCAAACCTCTCGAGATTTGATATTAGGGCAGGAAAGTAGGTATAGTTTATAGGTAAAATTTTCGTTTCAAAAAAAAATAGTTCTGCTTAGAATTTCGCTGGCTACAGTAAGCGTGTCAAAAGTCAATAATATGCCTAAGTTGGATGGAATTCATGGTTGGGACTGCAACTCAGGTTTGAGCAAAGCAGAACTCTTCAAATAGTTGATCCACCAGAGCTGTATCCTGTTCATCTCCCCAGTTATCACCAGGTTCGGCAGCCGTCACTGTACGCCATTCACGGTAAGTCACTGTGTGTTCAACAAACAAATACCCACGCGTGGCGTAGATCTCCTGAGAGTTTGTAGCGTGAGGGAGAACCACATTGATGATGTATGTGTAGATCCGATTCAATAATTCGCTGCGTCTATCGAGCCCATACAAACAGCTGATTTCGACAAATATATCTTAGGTTTCCAGGATTTGATCTGGAGGGTTGTCTGTGAAACTCTGGATATAAGGGCGGAACAACTGCCATTCTCGCGAAGCTGAGTAGAGGGAAATTGACGCTGACGTCGGATAAACAAAGCCTCAGCTTACATGAAAGGAATCCGACTTGAAATGACGGAGCAATTCATGTTGAAAGACATGCCTTGTTTTCCGAGTTTGGACCAAGCCTTTCTCCGAGAATGTCCGCTTGCGGACCGGAGACAGGCTTGCTCCGAACCTACGCCTTTGGCAGAGCCCGGATTCTCGTGACCAACACGTGATTCCACGTGCTCGTTCCCACACCCAAAGAAGGTCGAACTCTAGGCTCGTGACCAACCGCTTCTCACGTGGCTGCGCTTATCACGTTGCGAAGCGGCTGGGATATCATGTTGCCATTTTGGCAGATGCGGCAAAATGAGGTTTTGGACTTAGAATTTTTGACCTCCCATACCTTCAGAAAAGGTGTAAAAAGTTATATAGGCAAAGATGAACAGTTTTTAATTCTAAGTAGAATGAGACTAACTTGTTTTTCCTTCTGGCCAAAAACAAGTTGTGCCCAATGGATTCAAAATTGAAAATAAACCAACTTTCTCTCAACAACTTAGGTCTTTGCGGACTTGGTTCTGAAGATACGGGAAGCTGAATGTTGGCTGAAGGTGAGTGAAAATCCCAAGTCCGAATTCACATTTGATGGCATCTGCCAAAATTATGACATGATGTTCCAGTCGTTTCACAGCACTTATCTATCTTGCCCTCGTGATCAGTGCGTGTGAAACGAACTGGTCGCGAGTCTAGTCGAACTCGTTCCGGCCGAAGATTTGAGTCTCAGTTGAACATTTGTGAGGCTTGTATCAACGTAAAATGGATTGCTGTGTTATTTTTCTTGGGAATTTCATGAGCAATACGAGTACAAGGCATATTGTTCCGAAAATGACCCAAATCCAGTCTTAGGTGTCGTTCATGCCTCAGAAATCTCCAGAGACCTTTGAGGGAGTCAGTTAACGATGCTTTTGTACATTCTGAGGCCTAATATCAGCAATTCATCCTATGAGGGAGTGTCTCAAGTCTCAACAGCAATTGTTTAAACAAAACTCCTACGGTTACTGACCTCAATGCCAGCGAGACAAAGGGCTCAAACATCTTGCCTTCTGACCACCACCACCGCTTTACGCTCGACATCCGTCGTCCCCGTGAGCCTTTTTCCGACGACCCAGACTGGTCAAACGTCATCAAGGAGTCAGTGAAGGCCTTCGTTCGAGCGCGTCGCAGCGCGAAGTGTCAGGGCCTCTGGTCACCCGGAGCCTCACACCGCCGCGGCGGCTACTTCACTTTGACGACGGGTGTCTCTTTCGGAGGCGGTCAGAGGGTATGTGTTGTATATGTTTCTGGGTGCATTACTGATTTCCCCAGCGACCAGGCAATCTTCGTAACTCTCGTGCACTACACCTGCTCATTCGCCGCCTCCTGCGCAACCCCGCGATCCAACGCCTCGCAGGTTTCCAATCTTGTACGCACTCTTTCTCATTCCCTCTTATTTGTGCTGACTGACGGATACAGCCGGATTCGCCATATGCGCCCAGAAACTCTTCAAGTATTATTGCCACGTACTCAAGTCTCTCTTCCAGCGCCACCCGGGGCTCATACAACTTCCTTAACTTCGTGCTTCCCAAGACCGAGATCGAAAAGTCGACATGGTGGGTGGCTGGGAATCGCCCTGATCTCAGCGGAACAAAACAAATGCGGGCTATAATCGAATAACGAAATCTAAAGGAAAGTCCTGGAAGGTCTGGAGAATTAGAGAGTATGGTGGGTCGGGAGGGCCTTCTGATCACGTCTGACAAAAGTTAGAGGCGTGAGTTTAAATTCCACCACAAGTACAGCTCTGAGAGGCAGAGCTGATGACTGTAAGACTATTTTCTGAAGGAAACAGTTATGGCAGTACGACCCAAAGGTCGCCTTCCCTGCGGGTTCACCTCCGAAGAGGCAAACCCGATGGATAGGCGCTGTTCCGAGGAAACAGCACCGAAATAAAACATTGTCCGCATGCGGGCGATGACCCATCTACTGGCTTGATTATATTCTCCTGTCGCTCCAGTTCGACATGGCTATACTGAGATCTAATGGGGTTTAAAAGGATGTTAAGCTCATCTGATCGACCATGTGCTGCTCTGGCAGAATGTCAGCCTTACACCTGCAATATTTGATTGATGGCAAAAACATCGATTTGAAGCCGATGTCATTGATCGAGGAAATTCAGAGGCTCCTAATCACCGCCAATCATCTCGTTGGTAGCGCAGAAATAAACGGGATGTTCCTCACGGCGTTCAATGATATGAGGCCCTCCTGCACAAAAATCGACGCGGCGCACTACCGTCTTGGGAAGTTCGTCGGAGGGGTACTTTATTTTTTCGTTCAATTCGACAGTCACGTACGCGTCACGGAGTTCCAGGTACTGTTGTCGGCCAAAAATATGGCCTATTTCCCGCCAAAACAATCCAAGACATGTCTGAAATTGCGGGTTGCACCCAAATCTGATTGAAAGCCATCTGTTGGACATCTCTATCTCCAGAAAAGTGTCCAAACACATTTCCGAGTCCCGTGAACCATGTTGGAAGATTGTCGAAATTTTCCCCCGTGTCACGGTCCTCCAGGCCCTCTGTCGAATTGTCGAAATGGAGTTTTGAGTCACGCGTCACCACAGCTGTCATCGACTCTCTACCCTATCGGACGGCAGTCCTCATCACCGAGGTCCCGAATTCCATATTTATATCGACCAACTCAATCGTTACACATTGGCTGGCCCATTCGATGATGAATCTTGATACAGTCAGTGCCAAGATTAATGGTTTGAGCTCTGGAGCTGACGCAGTTTCTCCCTCTAGACATTGCGACGCAGTCAGAGGATAATGGATAGAAATGCACGAAAGCCGGGACCAAAGAAACCCAGGAAATTACAAGCCAATCAGTCAAGTATGTTGTAATTCCGACGTCACCCGATATACTTACTGACCTCAACAGAGGGGCTGCCCCTCCAGGAGGATATTGTGATGAGTAATATGTTCTTCTGGAGATATCTTTTGGTCTTACAATCTGAAAAAAGCCTCCCCCGATTGGAAAACGGGCGATTTTGGTCAAAATGAACCCATTCGAAATTTCGAGGAGGATATTGTAATGAGTAACTAACTTGTTTCTCATCATGTATTATTGATTATAAACACCTGCAAAAAGCCTCACCCACCAGGATGGCCAACCGTATCGAGGGAAAGAAATTAGCTCAGATGGCACGAAGGAAGCAACAAATGAATTTGTTCAGGAAGAGAGCGGCGCAACAGCGGCAGGTGCCAGACCGAGAAACAAAATCAGTGGATTTAAAGGTCGGCGTAACAGCCCATAAAAACGGTATTAGGCGAAGCTCCCCAAGGAAGATGCAGATTAGATACGTATGGTGTCCCGATGGTGCTCCGGTGTTGCTCCATGATATGAAGAAACATCTTGGTTTGGTGCCGCTCAATTTACACTCCATACCGTGGCCGGTGGATCCGTTTCCACAAATCCCAGAGTGTTCGGATGGCACACTAATTATACCCCCCGACCAGTTTACACCAGGATCGGTGACCCAGTACATGCGACCCTTGCTCTCGAGCTCAAACGAAAAGGATAGGAAGCTTGTCATCAATCTCCGCAAAGCTTTCCATCCTGACAAATGGTCAAGGCACGAATCCTGCCCAGGCCTATATGACGGTAAGTTGGTCAATTTCTGTTATTATTTATCCAAACACTCAAGGTCCAACAGCGATCACCATCATTAGCCAGGGAATTGGGGAGGCTCACCAGGCGCAGCAGGTCTCTGAATCTACTGCAAACCACACTCCCCATGTTTCGTCGTCATCCGCGCGGGAGGCATTTCTGACGCCCCTCCGAGGCAAAACGGACATCAAGGGAGGCAGCAATGGAGTGGACCACCTTCAGTCCTTGAATTCAAGAGGCCAGCGAAATGCAGGCGACCACGACATCCTTCTTCGACTCGGAAGAAACCTAACATCTTTCCACCATGCGAGGAAGGAGCCAGAGTACCCCCGGACTTTTGGGAGACATTAACGATTCCAAACAGCAATAGGCTTGACCCAGGAGCAAGATTTGCCGAATTGCCTATCAAGCACAAGGGTCGTCGTTGATGATGGAGTATGTACTACTGTATTAACTTGAAATTATAAGTACTGGTGATTATTTGGCCGGATGCCTGCTTCTTTCCGCGTACACTATAGCTAGCACCTCGACCGAACATGCTCAGAATCAGTTGATGGCAAGGGGCTTCGGATGTGAGAAATTTCCTTATATATAATCTGAGACTGGTGACTGGGCCACCTTAGCAATTTTGACCTCGGCCCACGTATAAGGTGAGGTGGATACAAATATATGGGCTCTGGAACCAAGTTTTTGTTCGCACCCATACAATTCACCTCAGTGTATCCCAAATCATTCAATGGATTCAGGTACATTATTGTATACACTCAAACGGGAAATCTGAGAGGTATGGGGCCGTAACTACTTGCCTTTCCAGCCATCGGGATGGGTGGAATTGCGCTCCAGACAGAATGGGTTGCCCTCTAACGCACAGCAAAAGGAGAGAAAGGAGAGAAAAAAAGGAGGCTGTCACGTGACATTAAGCCCACCAGATTCTCGCGCAAAAATATTCCTAGCGCCTGTTATTTAGCCATTTAAGCCGCCTTGGTAAATCTCTGGACCCGCAGGAGCCCAAGGATCGCAAGCCTCAACCCCGCGACAAGGGGGCGGCAGGTTGGCCAACCTCGCTGAGGGATCTATACATGCACTACGTCCCTATATCATTGCTTGCCACCATATATATATCCTCCATTTCCCGCACGCACAAGAAAGACTAACCCGGGCCAACTGAAGTTACTGAACGATCTAGACCCTGGAAGTGGCGCAAGAGGATGCGGGGAGGTTAGAGACTGCACAGGATTGAGAGAGAGAAAGGAGGAGGCGCAGAAAACAGAGGTCCCCGCCCGTCAGAGCAATATGGAAAGGGGACATCGCACCCGCAAGTAGGGTGAGGGTCGTTAACCCCTCAACGGAAGAATGGTCCCTATGGATCCACCCGGTATCCTTCGTACCTGCACGCGTTAAAGGGTACGTATACGCGCCTCGCCCGAGTACGTCGACGACTGGTGGGGTCAACCAGCGGACAGCGAGCTGCCGAATCCATGCGAAATGGAAGAGTTGAGGGCATCTTGAACGTGGCAGACCGCGATGACTCCGTCCCAATCGCATTGCTTGACGGGGGGAGCCAGAAATCTGTCTGCGCCCGACATACAGTAGCTTCTGTAAGGATGTCTCTCTGTTGAACGTCTGAAATACGGATAAGGGAAATGAAAAATTCATTACGGCGGGTATCACTCACCTGGTTTATTATTCATGTTCCTCCTGGACCGTTTCTGAAAAGCAATAAAGCGTCTTCTACTCCTCGGGTGGCTCCTTACTCAGGCATCGACTGTTTGCAACAGAGGGTCCACTTCTCTGCCTTCTTGGACTTGGAGATATATAAATCACTATACTGCAAAAAAAAAGCATGAGATGCAGGAAGGAATTATCGACATCCGCGAATGCGGGCCGTAGTCCTCAGTCAATTAGTGATGAAGTACGCACTTGTCTACCTGCAGCCTGGGGGAACGGTCATCCAAGGGTGGAACGGCCATCCCCATGTCGATTGGGATGGCCGAATATTCACTCAGATAGAATAAAAAAAATCAGTGATTTGTTCAAGATCGATTGAGACGAAGGATAGGGTTTGAATCTTCCTTGGGGTTAGCTACGCCCCTCAGATTCGAAATTCACGCGGAGAAACCAGGGACAGCAAAAATTAATAAGGTAATGGACTTGCCTGGGCTGATTGTTTGAACGTGATGGCGAGGTCATGTGCCTGGGAATGAATCAGATCTTCATTTAAGAGAGCGAGGAAAGAAATAGAAACAGGTCAGCGGAATCTTCCTCGGGGTTAGCTACGCCCCTCAGATCCATGAAATGCTGAGAGAAAACGAAAGAAAGAATCACTTGCCGGGGTGACTGATACCCTGTGCGGGGGAGACGGGCATGGATGGGAATGCCATTCTGATTGGGCGTTGGGGGTATAACTGTTCTTTTATCCTCTCACAAACAAAGCTTCGCGTCTAGGAATGCAATACTCAAGGATTGGGGGGGTGCGGTAGTGGCTTTGTAAATGATGGAATAAAGAGCTAGGTCCCGAATGGCATGATTATCCATGGCTTCATTCTGCCCTTTATACAAATGCGGGATCCAAACCGGCCCCGAAAGAACCCGGCTCCGTGCGTAGCTCAAAGCCGATGATTCCAGGTCAACCAACATATGAATAAGGACCATTTTTCAAGTACTTTCGGACTGGGTTCACCATTTTTCACCCAGGTATGATTCCACAAACTCGATTTTTCAGAAAACACCAAATTATTTTATTGCAAGAGAATGACCCAAGTAAGATATGGGTTGAACGTGTATATCATCATGAAATCAACAAAGGCTCATTGGCGCATTTTATTTGGCGTGATTTGGCCCAGAAATGAGCTAGTCTCTTATAAACAGACACTACAAACTAGAACACTGGCAACCTCGTGTGTTTGTATGTCCCACAACCAACTGGGCTAAGCAGCGGATAGCATCCATCAAGAAATGCCCAAGTCAGGAGTTGTAATTGTGTTTTTTGGTGCCAAAAACTCCAAGTCCACGCTATCTGCAAAATTGATTTTTTCAAGGGCAAAAGGGAGGAATTCTGAATTTCTTCAATGTAGGTCGGTGTCTCCCTGCTGGCTCTGAAAGCCGGCAAACATATATATGTGTTGAACAGTAACCGATGTAGTGCTTTTTAACATGCTTTTGAACAGTAGGTGAATTCAATCAAATGGGGGGTGAGTGGAGTATGTGGGATTGAATAGTGCGCCGGATGAACCCTGACCTGTGCGAATTGAAATGAAATAATGAGGGGAGATCTGGAGATAAATGCAACACGGAGGCACACTGTGTTGAGCCTAACTAAGATGAAGGGAAGATGATGGCAAAATGAGCCCCGTGAGACTTTAAATAAGGACCCAAGATGAAAGAGCGATGAAGGCACCACCCTGGATAATTGTGGACTTTTGGCATCTGCTCTGTCAAGTAGAACAACGATATGCAATCGAGATGCAATTTGGATTGCCTGATTGATTCCACTACTGTGGCAATGCGCACAAGGCTGCGAGGAGTCAACCGAAGGTTGAGCAAAATACGGAAATGTGTGCCTTCTGGAAGATGGAATATGCACCTATCTTGTATAGCTTAGCGACGAGGAACTAAATACAGGGAAGCGCGCATGAGGGGCGGCGAGGGTTTCAAATCGGCGGCATACGAAAGACGAGATGAATTCTAATACATTAGACTCGTGACCAGTCTGCCGCGGCATACCTTAGTGCACGGTGTCGTTTGCCTACGGTAAACATCCTCACCATACCCTTCACCGTGTTGCCTAACGAGTCTACTATTGCTCACAATGCATAGCGTCGGTGGACGCCCAAATCTGATGCATAATGAGCAATATGCATTATGAACACGTCCCCACAGGACCCCCAAAACCTATGCATTATGAGCAGTATACATTATGACCTCATGCATTGTGAGCGATCTGACTGTACATATGAAATAATGGAGGCATTTTATTTTCCCACTGGTTGGTTTCGTTCTTTTGAACTCATCAGGTGGGCCACACAGCCCACAACCAACCGAGCACACCATCATGCAAACAATTTGGCAGATTGTTTCCCGCGATGAAGCCACGACAGAGGCAAGACAACTGGCCAGGTTGTCCTGTTACCATCAGGCCAAAGCATCCTTGACTGGCCAGAAGAAGTTGTGACTGGCCAGGCCAAATCTCAATCTGTTCCCCCA